>CM039482.1:24183160-24556985 GCA_022433065.1 Begonia loranthoides
AAAATCCAACTTTGAACATCTCCATAGTTTTCTAAAATCCAAAATCTCATTCACTTAACATTGATATATCCCACTTCAACCAAAACAAGTTGATACTGTAATTTCCAAGTCCCATAACAAAACAGTGGCTTCAATTAATCTTAGCAAACAAGGTCCAAAATCATTTCCAATGACTAATAATAAATCCAACAATAGAAACAATCAACCATAAACCCTAACTAAAAGCTGAAATCCAAAACAAACTCATAATCAACTAAAATACTCAACTTCAATGTTATTATAAGCTAGAGTTCACCCTTATGCAGAACAAATCAAATAAATTATCAATTTTCCAAGCACATGATCTAAACCCAACGTGCATCACTGCAATTAATAGCAATACTCAAGGGTTATCACCAACCCATATCAGCCCACTGATGTGCAAAATTATAACAGACAGAAGCAATCCATCCTCATTATCATCTAATAAACAGTAAGTGAATCAATTAACAAACCTCCCAACGAATACCTTAACATTTAACCCAAGTCTTATTCTGCAAAATTTGTGACAACCAGAATATAACCCTCTACATCTTTCTCATCCAACATGAACCAATTTCATCAGCTAAACTCATCGTCCATGGCAGTAACAGAACAGTGAATAAAAATATATATCCAACTAATAACTCTAACCAAACAGAAGCAATAGATATCTTCAATTCAACAATAACAGTGAAATGCCCATATCCACGATTTTTCACCAAAATTTCCAACATCCAAAACAGAGTCAAATTCTACAATCCATTATTGAATCAAAACAGAAATCGCTCACCTACAGAACCGGGTGTTCTGTTTTTACTTGCCGGAATAGGAGCTCTCTGCTCCGGCCAACACTCTGTCGCACAAGGGGTCCTTGGCCACTGTTCGAACCGCCTCAGACGAACGTCGGGATCGTTCGTCCCTTCTTCAGCCGATGTCGCTCGCTCAGAATCGCCTCCAACCCACGGAGTTCCTTGTCCGCTCGCTCGTTCACAAGCCGCTTGAACGCCACAGACGACGTCGATGGTCGTCGTCCAGTCGTCGTTCGCGCTCGCCGATCACTCGGGCGATTTCCCTCTCGCCGTCACTCTCCCTCTCTCGGCTGTATGCAGGAGACAGGGAAGAAGAAATGGGTCTCTCAGCCACCAAAAGAAAATGAGAAGAAAACCCTAACTCCTCTTCGTAAAACTTCTCCTGCAAACCCATTTTTTTTCCTTTCTATATAATTTATTTATTACACCACTTTTCTTCCAATCACCCACACACGGTCATTTCATTTCTCTTAAACCCTTTTCATTTTTTTTTTCTTTTTAATTATTTCATTTTGCCGCCACTTGTCTCCAACTTCCCTCTCTTCATTTCATTTCCCTTCACATTTTAAAACCTTAACTTTCTCCACTTTAATCATTATATTTTTCTTCTCCCATTTATTCCAACTCTACCCTTTTCTTCCTTCCTTTCCCATTTCAATTCTTTTCCTTTCGTTGTATTTCATCTTTCCTCCTCCTTTGTATCTTTCTTCTTTATTTGAAATGTCATGTCAATCTTCAGCTTTCTCCACTTTCAATCCAAACTTAATTTCATTTAACATTTCTTTTCTTCCTTCCTATTTTCCATCTTAAACTTTAATCTTTCATATCCTTATTTCCTTAATCCGTTTAATATATATATATCATAAATTAATTTAACTTATCTCTAAAATCTCATCTTTAATCCTGCTTTATTCCGATCATTACCCAATGATGCTTTTCGATCCAATTTAATTCACCAATTCTATTTTCTCAAATAGATTTTTCGTTCAAAAATTTCCAATTCAACCGATTTAACTAATTGACCAAAGTTTCACACGTGTCATTACGCAATTATTCACGTCAATTGTTCAACGTCATGCCCGATTTTAACGCGAAAAATTTTACAAGTGAAATTTACTTTCTTCAAAATTCTCGAGTTTCACAATTGTTGTTATTGAAATTGTTCTGAACAACTAGGATGGAAATTTTGTGGAGTCGGTATTACTAATCCAAATTATTTTGTCTAAGCATAATATTGTTTTTGGATTTCTTCTACTTTGTTGGACTGGACATATTATTAATGGTGACTCTGTTGGTTATTTCGCATCTTTTGGCATTTCAAATATGATGAGAATCTTAAGCATGCCTAAAGACAGCTTAGAGCACCGTTTTGTTGTTGTTTTGAGAAATTTGGATATGCGGACTAGGATTGATGGTAGAACTGTTTATTTGTGGGATGAATCTAAATATTGCTCTGTTGTGGATATGTCGATGAATTTTCTAGATGTTCTGGTTGGGGTTAATGGTGACTCTGTTTTATTGCTGCCCTATGAAGATGTGTCAGTGCATTGTAATTCCACATCTGGCATCTCCAATTTTTTAGAAACTTGCAGCAAGCTCATTGAAAATTGGGACTACTGTTTTGTCGTGGCTTTATCTATGACTACTCAAGATATTTTGGTTAATAAAAATTGTGACTCCGTCTCGTTGCTAACCAAAGGGGAGCATAGCTCTGAGATTACTAGTATGAATATTGATGGTGAAACTGCTTCTGTTTGGGAGATTTTTCAGAGTTGCATTACAATGAGTATTTATTGGAATTATTGAAAGATCAATTGGGGTGTCACGGCTGAGCCATATGGAGTTTTTGAATTATTTTTGTCAAATGATCTTTTGTTTGTGCAATATGATTCCGTCCCTTCTGAGCAACAGTCTGTAGTGGGGGAGAATGCCTATTGTGATGCCAAATCTGTTATTTGACCCTAGTGGAAACGTGAGGCCGAGTGGCAAAGCTGTGGGTTTGAAGATTAAAGTCTGCCTTCAAACCACTACCTCTTGTCTTGTTACCTATTTTGAGCAGTTTAAGACTGAGTGCGACTCATGTTTAGATTTTACACTAGACTCTAAAGATGTATATGTTAGAGTGGAAATTGAAGACTTGCTGGGAAGTAATAAAACTAAAAATTTTCTGATTGAAGAATGTGGGTTTACTGTGTATGATGGACCGTCGAAGTTGAACATCTTCAAGTTTGAGAACATCCCAACTTTTTCATTTGATCCAGGTGGAAGGCATGCAAAGAAGATAATGATAAATACTCCATGGATTTGAGGACAAATCCTTTTCAACCCCGGGAGTATGATGTGCCCCAAGTTCCGGAACTTGAGCCCGAGCCAGGGGATCTTTTATTCTCTAACCTTTTTTTATTTATTTTGCAGGTTTTTGAATCAAATAAACATCATTGGAGTTGGCATTTGGGCTAATGGAGATTTTACAATCTTTGGGGAATAATTGTGAGCTGTTTTTCCGCCTAGATTCTGACCTCTGACAGTTCAAGTGGATTTTTGACAATTGGGATGACGTCTTTTCAACTTTGGTCCTTCATACTAAATGTAGCCAACATCCAGAGGTTTCGAACGAGCTATTGAACGTTTTATTTTGGGTCCATTGGGTATGTCAAATGTCTTTGTTTCAGAGAGAAAAACTCAGACTCAGATTTTATTGTTGTTGTTTTAATTAAGGGTTTGTTTAGTCATTTACTACCTAGGGATATTTTTGTCCTTTTATGTTTTTGTTGTAAAACCTTAGGGTTTAATACCCCTTTTGGCTAGATGGAAGTTCAGATTTGGATTTAATAGAATTTGGATCTCTCTTGAAGAACAAACCCTCGGCCTCCTCCTCCCTAGCGCCATTCCTCCCATCATCCGTGCAAGGTGTTCTCGAAGCCACTTAGCCTTGCAAATACGGAATATTATCTCTTCCAATCCCTTGTCTTTGAGGTAAGGATTGTGGTGTGGAGATAAAAGTTGGCTTCAACCCGTGGAGAGTGTTGTCCATTCGGCCAACCACAAGTCGCTCCACTCCTTAGGTGCATTCGTGGACTCCTCGGCACTACTTTGTTTTCTTAAAGGTTTTCCTTGTTCTTTTGAGTTCTTTGCTACTGGAATGTACTGGTTATTGGTTACCTATCTTTTGCTAAAGTGATCGTTTGTGGTTTATTGATTAGAGTGCTTTCTTATTGGATTATCTTTTTGCTGCGGAAATCTGTTTTCTCATTGGACCGTTATTTATACCAGATTGAGGGGTCTGTTTGAGGTCCTTGCGTCATTTATATTAATTCAAGCCCTTCTGGAGATTTATTCAGTATTGACTCAAGTAGCTACCCTCCAAAATTGACGTTAATATTCCTTATGCAAATGAAGTTCTATTTGTTTTAATCTGGTTTGTCGGATCTGTCCAGGAGAATTCCAGATTTCTGGGCTATATTGTTTTTGCTATAACTTTCGTTTCTGAGTGGATAATGAGCTGTAATTTTGATGCAATATTCATGAATGTGTTGAGGTGGTGCTCACCAAAATCCAGAAAAGTTCAAGGTTGGATTATGAGTTATTTCCATTTCAAGTTCAGTATCCAGAATATTACAGATTGTCTTAACAGATTTCTAGTTCGTACTTTTGGCGATTCTTAGATCCTATCAGATAGTTTGCTGGAGTTCTTTGAGGTTGCCCAGAAGATGTAGAGGTTTCTATATGCAAATTGTGGGAGTTTCCAGGATAAGCAAGGAAAGAAAGTAGGGAGAAAAGTGACAAAGAAGAACTAAGAGAAGTTTTAGGGGTGAGGATCTGGTGGAGGTCCGAGTCGGAGTGCTAGCACTGGGTCATCTGGCAGTTGTCGATATAGCCCTTATTCCTGTCATACTTGTCGACAACCAGGGTACATGAAGAAGAACTGTCCACGAAACCAACAACAGCCACACCTGTCTTCTTGTAATACCCTAATTCTTTGTAATGAAGTTAAGTAAGAATAATTAGGGATTTCATTAGATGATTCTATCATGAGATATAAAACCCCAAAGGTACGTTTGGTAAACGTATTAAGGTTGGAATAATTATTGAGTAATTATTGGATGGTGTTACAATTGGTTAAGTAGTTAAAAAGGATGTTTCAGTCGAGGTCACGGTCAAGGGCGCGGTTGAGTAGCTCGACCAAAATATATTACAAATTGTTTTATGGTTTTTCGGTTGAGTAATTGGTCGACAGAGCGGGTGTATCTTGACTGAAACTAAAGAAAATAAGGCAGTGGACGATGGGAAGGTCAAAGGGGCGGTTGCAAAAATTCATGTGTGACCGGTCGACTGTGCATGTCGACTGGGAATTTTTGGTCTACTGTTCATGTCAACCGATGCCACTTCATTTTGTGTAAAATGAATTCCACGTGGAACTAGTCAACTTAACATGTCGATCGGGAATTGCCGATCGACATGTCAACTATGCATGTCGACCGATGACACATAGTTTTGCAATCCGAAGCTGAGAGATTGAAAATCCCAAGGCATGAAACATTATGTGATTTCTCCACGTTGCTCTCCTTTACAAATGGTAGCCAAGTGAGGAGTTTTAGGAGAGAGTATGGGGATTATGCGAGGCTTATATGAGAAGCCTTCTGTGAAGAGAAATAGAAAGGCAAAAGTGAAATGCAGAGAAGGGAAATTTCGTGAGTTGTGGGCGAAAGAATAAGGCCAAGATAGAATTGAAAGAAAAAGAAGAAGATGGAAAGGAGAAGGAGAGAAGGTAGGGGAGAAAGACAGTGAGTGTTCTGGAGATTATAGTAAGGGGTTCGCGAAGAAGAATAAGTGGAAGGGAGGAGGTGTGGATTCTTGGGTGTCTTTCAGTAAGAAAATCCCTTCGTTTCTATTTATGGATTTTAGGCTCTCTATACTATGGATGATGGAGTGTTAATATGTTGATGAAATGTTGGTTCATTGTTTTGATGGTCACAGTTGGTATACGACTCGGATTTTCGTAAATCCTGAAAATGCGTAAAAATTTAAAATTTTCTTTTTAAAACAAATCAGAGTGCGTAAATCCGAATCGTTACTAACTCTTTCTTAAAACTCATCATGAAAACCAACTTATTAATTATGTGAAAGTGTTAAAAATCATCTATTTAAATTCTTGCGAAAACGTTATAAAATATCCCTTTTAAAATCATAGCGGAAATGTGATAATTCTTTCAAAAGAAATATTAAACAATGCTAAACCATTCAATCATTTCGTTTTTCAAATAAAACTAAACAATTTCTTCATTGATTCAATGCCGTTTACTTTTCTTTAACTTCGTTGATTCATAACCATTTACTTTTATTTGTCTTTTGCCTTGCCAGCCCGAATCCTGTGCATGCGAAATCATCCATCTCTGCCTCATTATGCGTTTCTCATCTTCTTCTTATTCGTTTACTATCTGTTCATCATTGTACCTACACCACAAGTAAGGACGTGAGCTTATGCCCAGTAAAGAGATGGGGAAAACAATTATGCATTTCTCTCTTTAGTTCTTCTTGGAATGGGGGCCACCCAAACCAACTTCTTTTATTACGTTCATTTTTTTCGTTCGTTCTTAACTTGTACATCGAGCTGGAGATTGAGGGTTTTCCTTTGAGATGACATAGTTGTATGAATTCTAATCTCCTGTGTGCATACTAGTCCCTTTCTCGACTTGGTAAGGGTGTATCCTAGCAGCTAGGCTAGATTTGGACTACCCATCTACCTCAACTCCCTAGTTCCGGCATATATCCGCCTTTAGGGTTTGTTCTTTTTCTGGCATATACCTGCCTTTAGGGTTCTTTCTATCCCGGCATATACCCGCCTTTAGGGTTCTTTCTTTCTGTTCCGGCATATACCCGCCTTTAGGGTTCTTTCTTTTTCCTCACTCATGCATGTGGGTATCATCCTGAAGGTTACCCCCTACTTGGCTTCTATTATCATGAAACACACTGCATAACATAAACTGAATTACACATTGAGATAAACATACTATAAGTGAACTGGTACATGTAAAGAATTATAAAAATTTGCTGAAAATACGAGAAACAATTATACTATCGAAATGTAACAGCGAGTGAATACAATAAAGCAGTAAAGTAATGTACGACAACTAAACATGCTCATTAAACTAAGTTGGAACATGCTGAATGAATCTATATACTAAAAGGTTTCTATCCAGAACCAAGAAATAACATTTAAAGAAAATATGGAAAATCCGAAATGACTTATAACAATTCATACATCTTAACTCTTTAAACCCTTTTTGGCTTCTTTTGTTTAGTTAACTAAACATTTTTCCTTCGTTTGTTTAGTTAACTAAACCTTTTTCCTTAGAGAACTCATCGTTAGAGCTCATCACCCGTCTTCATTTTCAGTTCATCATTCTCTACGTTTCCACTATTTCTTCATGCATCACAATACTCATTTATCAATTAATAACTTCTACATGACTATTCTGCAATATTTCGTTCAATTAAATCATACTCTAAATCAAGTTTAACAGAAAACTTACATACAACAATCATGCTTACATCTTGCATTTAGCCAACAAGAATCTAACTACTAAACATACTCTTTTCATGGACAACATAATTAAGTTAATACCCGATTTCATGCTTAGCCTAGATGTGTACTTAGTCGGTTTACATGCTCAAGTGTTGACATTGTTAATTAGCATGATAGTTATACATGCTTAAGTAGGTGGACATGCTAATTAATTCATTACACAAAATCCCTTGCTTGATTTATGCTCACACCTAATTTCACAAGTTATCATGAAATGGTAGTAAATTATTTATATGCGTAAGGAATTAAAATGATAGCTACATAGCATGTAAATATTCAATAGCTCTTTAGCTTACTTTCATCTTTAGCTTTCTTTCATACCTTCGATCACTTAAGCATTTTCATCACATAATGTGACTCTTTCATACTTTACATAATAACTTATCATTTACTCATCCCACTTTCGTACCATCATCCCTTCATTTATCACATAATGTAACATAAAACAAAGCTGAACATCAAAAGGAAGATATCACAAATTCACAATAATTCTACAGAACATCTAACAACTATCAACATTCATTATAAGAAAACTAACTCTAATTCATACACACTTTACTTGGGTGTAGAGCATAAGGCCAAGACAACCCATTTCCTTACCTCGAGCTTTAATGCGCAATAACACTTATTCGTTGTTCTTCTTCTTGTCTTCAACACCTTCACAATTTAATAAGTTTCCATTATTGATCAAATCGATTAATTATTAAACTTCGTCGTCTTTTTCTATATTTAATGCGTATACGTCGCTTACTAGAATTTCCTAAACGAAACAATAATGTCTATAAAATAAGCTTAACGTATACCGAAACCCAACAAGATTCTATCCATAAAGCTGTATTACCCAATTTTCATGATATCTTTATTCCAATTAGTGAACCGAAACCAAAACCAACGTAACAGCAGTTAACCTTGTATAAACATGTAGAGCAGTTCATATAGGAAACTATTCATCTAACATTTGATTTTCTAGATTAATCCAACAGATTTCATGTTTATCAAAGCTGGAACATAACAGATTTATATCCAAATATTGGTCTTTTAACATTCATTAATGTCCAACAACAGATTAACAACTTCAATCTTTTCTTCATAAAAGCAAACATATTTCAGAACTTAAAACCAAATCCAACAGAACATTCCAGGTTTCATAGAATATTCCCTAAGTCTTCATCCAAATAATAGAGAATATGATCAAAACCAAAATCACAAAACAGAGCTACATCCAACGTACAGATTCAGACTCAAACCAACAAAACATTGACAATAGGAGAATATCACTACAACTTCCCCAAATAGTACTCAATATCAAAGTGGGATTTAATATCCAAAAATACCACCAATTGGTTAAACAATAGAATGGAAAGCTCACCAACATCCGAGAGAGTCTATCACCTCTCGGCCATCTCCAGAAAACAAGAGCAGGAGAACATTTAGTTCTTCACTTCTTCAGAGCTGGACACGCAAGGGAAAAATGGTAGAACACCCACTTCTGCTATTTTTAAACACTCTCCACCTACTGCCCATTTATGCCAACCATCTCAACAATTCCCTTTGCCCATTTATTATTCTCAACGTGCTTATCCCACTGCCGACAATCCTCTCCCATTTTGTTCTCTGCATTCAATAATTGCCCATAAACAAGAGTATTTCCCACTATAATTGCAAAGTGCAATACAGGCTAGAGTTGTCTACATTAGAAGACAACAAATTCGAAACAAACCGGGCAGACAGGTTTGGTTCGCCAATCCCACTCGATCGAAGCCCCCTGGCCATCAAGGAAGCCTCTGTCGAATGGAAATCGGCGATTCCTCCTTCGAATCGAGACTCCAGACCTCAACCAATCGACATAGCAACAAAGAAGGAGAAAAATCGATCAAACCGTACCTCAAATCGTCGCTGGAAACACGCCCGTAGGATTCTGACTCCGAGCCCTAGCTCGATACCTCTCCTCGTCGGATGCAGCGCACGCAGGAGACCGCCTCGCCGTCACGCATCACTCTCCGGATCGTCGTCATTCGTCCTCGCCTACTCGCGTCTCTCGTCGTTCCCCCTGGCCGTCTCGCCCCCCTCCCCTCTCTTCGATCCAGACGTGGAGGAATGGCCATTTGGCCATTCCTTCTTTTTAATTTTATTATTTTATTTTATTTTTATTTTTATATTTCTTTTATTTATATATGTAAGATATATTAACAATTAATTTAATTACTCAAATCCCTCGTGATTCTAGTAAATTGACATTTATTTTAAATTCTAAGCTATTCCATAAAATCCCCCGACTTAATAATTTAATTCGTTATCAAAACCGGTTCAATAAAAAATACATCTCCAATTTCCAATTATTCTTAATAAATTTCGATATAAAAAGTCGGGATGTTACAGTTGGAATATGCTATGTTGGTTTTTGGAAAGCTCTCTAGTGTTTGATTAGTTGTGGTTTTATCAATTGCATGAATGCTAGGTTAAGGATAAAGGATAAAGGATAAAGGGTAGTGTTAGTGGAAATTGGTTTTATGGGAACAATAAGTAAAAGATAGAAGCATGAAGAATGTAGTGCACCGTTATTTGATATTGGTTCGGTGTGTTAGATATTCAGATGGCCAATATTGAATATTGCTCTGCTTATTGTTTATGGTCCTCCGTCCTTCATTGCTCGATAAATGAATTGTGTATGTTGTTTGGTAGTGCTTCGTGCTTGTTACCACTCCCTGTTTAAGTGATGAGAAATGACTTTGGTTCCTTACTATGAAGTGTTCACATTGGATATATGTACTGCTAAGGGTAGGATATTGGATTTTGATGAATGAATAAAGAATGTTGTTATGGAATATGGTATAAGTGAGGTTGAGGTTAATAATCTATGATTATTAACGATAAATATTATGATTTTGAAGGTATAGGAGAGGAAGGATAATGATTAAGTGCTGATACGCGCGAAAGCTACGAGGTAAGTGATATGTATGTGTTTTGGCCTTCAGGCCCTACATCGCAAGAATTAGAAATTGTATGCTAACTGTTTATTGTTTTCATAGATTATTAAGTTAGGTTGTATTGATGCTTGTTGTATATATATTAGAATTAGGTTCTTTTAATGATATGTTTATTAGATTTTAAAGGAATTAATGTTAAGCATGTTTTGAGGCTTATATAGAGGAGATTGAACTATATACATTCACGAGCATCATACATCATGATTTTCAAAACAATACGAAAATGGTTTTCATTTATGGTTTTGAAAATGAAACAGGATGGTTTGATGGTTGCTGATACAGACTAAGTGTACAGTGTTCTCAAGGGCTTATCACTCGAAGCAGACTACCATCATTTGGGCTGTAGGAATATCCATTTTACCATGAAAAGTATAACAGAGAATAAATTATGTAAACGGAAGAAACAAGGCAACAGTATGATGTAAGACCGTTTAAACCCTTGGTGGGCATGGTCACTAGTTGGGCTTTCAAATGACGCCATTGTTGCTAACAGAGCTTTCAGATTATGCCACTACTGCTCATACTTGTTGAAGGGTCTCTGGATGATGCCAGAACAAATCGGCCAAAGGTTAGTTGGGTTTTCGAATTATGTCATTGCCACTATATCAGAGGTGTCAGGTTGGATGCATTGGACAGACTAGTCAACGGCTAGTTGAGCTTTCGAATTACGCCATTACTGCTATGTCGGGGCGTAGGGGTCGGGTGTATCAGAGATAAAGACTAAAACAAAAAAGATAAAAGATAAAGATAAAGAAGACAGAAACTACATATGAGTTTTAAAAGCTGCTTGACACGTGGATTTTATAGTATAATTTATATCACTTACTGAGCGTTAGGATCATTAGTTTATGTCTTGTGATGTAGGTATACGTACGAGAACAGGTTAGAAAACAGTTGAGAAAGGATTTGCTCGTGCGCATCTTGTGGCTGGTTAGTTTAAAGGGATTTAAGAAAGATAAATGGTTTGTAAAAGGTTTTCTAAAGTATTTAAATTGTATGTTTAAAGGTTTTGTTTTATCATAAAAGTTTCTGCTGTGTTTTAAAAAGTGTTCATAAGAAAAGTCTTCCACTGTTTTATAAAAGAAAAGAAAAGTTTTAACTTTTACACGTTTTTAAATGTAAGAAAAATTGGGTCTTTACATTTCTCTTCCTCCCACAGTAGTGCTACCCATAGTGCCCCTAGGGTGGGGCGTGGATATGGTAGACAGTCTTATTCACAGTACCAGAGACAATCGATTTTCACACCATAGCAGTCGTCCGGACCCCGTCATAATTTCTACCCTTAGTTCCGACCTACCAATCCCAATTTCCAGAGTTTGTCTGGCTATTAGTAGAGCTATGGCTCAAACTTGTATCCACAACAGAGGTCAGGATGTAACGACTCGAATTTTTTTTCATTTGAAAATTACGTGAAATTTAAAACTTTTCTTTTCTTTTATAAAATAGTAAAAAACCTTTTAAATTGTGATCATAGTTCTTTACTAAAAAATGAATCGTTAAAAATATTTTTTCTTAAACTCGTTACTTCAGTTGTTATAAACAGCAAAAAGCTATAATTATGAAAACCATTTTTCTCAAAACATAGCAAAAACATAAATAAATCATTTAAAGACAATAAACAACTATTTACATTATTGTTTACAAAACATTTTCTCTTTTACATTCTTTAGCCTAGCCAGCCACAAGATTCGTGCGCGCAAATCCTTCATCAACTGCTCCTCTAAAGAGTACTGGTGTCATTACAATCACTTACACCATGAAGCAAATATGAGCTAACGCCTAGCAAGACCTGAGATGTAAAACAATGTATGTCTGTAACTGATTATGTCATAATAGAATCCACCCAAACTATTATTTACTCATGATCATATATACATTAACTCGTACATCGAGCTGGGACATTGGAGGTTTCGTCACAGGGAGAGTAGCCATTGTAATGTCCCGATTTTTGTAACATAATTAATTAAGGATAATTGTGAGGTTAATTGAATGTAATAAGATTACTTGAAAAATTATAGGAGATTTATTTGATGAAATAAATAAATTATATTACGGGACGGTATTTTGTTGGGCTAATGCCATGTAAAAGTAAGGAAAATATTGTGAGGTGATTAAGTGTAAATTTTTAGGGGAAAAAGTGCATTTTGGGTTTTCAGTAGCACTGTGGTCGAAGATGCAGTCGAGGTTTGCGTCTGAAATGCGTTACAGATTATGTTTTATGGTTTTCAGATGCAATGTGGTTGAGTTGCGAACGTGATGGTGTTGAATCAGTCAAATTTGTCGATTTTGCGGTCGACGTGGGGTCGTATGTTTAGGTCGAGGGTATCGACCAAAATGTACTCCAAACTCTAAATTAGGTTTTTGGTCGATTTGCGGTAGCAGGTTTCGATCGAGTAATATCGACCAAAAAATGAAGATTAAGTGAAGAATGAGAAATAAAGGGTTGAACCAATTTATCTTGAACTGGTCCGGTTTGAATGTGAAGAAATAAATTATGGTTAGAAGGAAATTTTAATTAAAGTAATTTAATGTAATTAAAATAAATGATAATCTAATAAATTAAAATTAAGGTGTTTGCAATTAATAATTAAAGGGAAAGTTAAGAGGAAAGATGGAGGGGAAGTTAAACTATTTCTCCTTGAACTAGTTCAGTCTGGATTTAAAGCCAAATGGCATGCGGCCATTTGTGAAGAGAGAAAGAGAGCAGGATAGAGAGGGAGAGTGAAGGCGAGAGCCCAAGAGAGGGAGACGGCGAAGAGGGGAGCTTGGGAAGGCTCTAGGGGTGCGGATTGCTGGTGGTAATGCAAGAATACATATGCATAGGCAAGGGCTTGGGTAGTTGAGCTGCAGGCACGGCTTGGATGAACTCCCTTGTGCTGTGAATTCCACATGCTGCGAATTCCTAACCAAGGTAAGTCAAGGCGTTAGCTTCCTGGTTTGTAAATTCTTCTCATTGGTGATCTGTCTTGGACGAATTTGGCCGAAAAGTGGCTATGGATTGTCTGGCTGAAAATGGTAGTGGCATCTGCAAGGGAAACGGACGAGCAGCGGATTGATGTCCCTACTGCCGGATGTCGACTGATTCTGTGGAGATGAACCCGGTTCATTTTATCCTGGCTGTGAAGAATTGTGCAGCTCCTCTGGCAATCTCCACGTGATTCTCTAGAAAATGCTAAGAACTTTCCATGTGGCATAAGTGGGTTGGACATTCTCCATTGTTTTGTGTGATTGTCCATTCATGTATGCTTTTTGTCTATAAATCAATCGTAGCAAGTGATGTGTTCTGTAATATTACAGAGTGTGAAGGTGAGAAGAGCTCTCTGTGAAAGGAGCCGAGAGTGTGGTGCTCTGGAGCTGCTGGGTGCGTGAGGAAAATAGAGAAAGACGGAGAAGGAGTGAAAAACAGTTTAGGAGGAGGAAGATGGGAGTTCAACATGGTTACGGGTCCTTCAAGTGAAATGATTCATCCTTTTTTTTTGGATTATACACTATAGAAATTGAAGTTGAGTGTTATATATGTGTCCTACCGAGAAATGTTGAAATATTGGATGTATTGCTTCTCTATTGGGTTTTGTTTTCCCTTGTTGTTTGATGGGTTATTTACCTACTGTTGTTATTGGATGTGAGAATGAATTTCTATTGCCATAGTTAGGTTCAGTTGGTGAGTTTCTGTAGGCTATTGTTAAGTGGAATAAGTTGTTGAGTTGGATTACATTGAAGAAGTTGTTTTAAATCTCTGCTTAATTGTTGCTCAGTTTTGGTCCTGCTATTGTCAATGTTGAGATTATTCTGTGGGTTGGCCTGTTAATCCTGGTTATTGTAGTGTCATTGGTCACTGCTATGTTTGGCTGTTTAAGGTGGAATTGTTAACTGTTTGTATAATGACAAAGGATTATGTTATGTTAGATGGGATTAATGGACAATGTTATTTAACGATTAAAGAATATGTATGTGCCCTGTTTGTTGATGTTTGATTCCCTGCTTTGTTTCTGCCTAATGCATATAGATAGATATATATATATATATATATATATGAGATGGTGAAACAAAATAGATAATGAGGAAGTATGCTCTGTAATTTGGATTTGTTACGTGATTGGTTGGATTCTTGTATAGAAAATTATGATATCGAGTTTGTTAAACATAATGAACTATAGAAGAGAAGGTGGTTATATGAGATTTTGATGATTTCTCATTTAATGATTTTAAGGGTATTAAAGGAATAAGGATAAAGTGTAGAAAAGCGTTCTTAATACCAGGTAAGTGATACTGCATGTGCTTTGGTCCCTAGAGCCCTACATTACAAGAATAGGATATGCATGTTTGCTTATTTACCACTTTATTAGAATAATAGAATGTTGAGCATGTCTATCGCTTTATAAATACGTCTATTGTTTTATAAGCATGTCTACCATTTTATGAAGTATGATCTGTGAATTGTATATCAGTTGTGTTATTAGATTCCTTTAATCATATGATAGAGATTATGTGCATTCACGAGCATCATGCATCATAGTTTTCAAAAGATTACGAAATTAGTCTTCAAGCATGATTTTGAAAGGAAAATGGAATCAAATATGAATAAAAGTCAAGTAAAGAGGTTTGATCAGTAAATAATGCCCGACAACCAAAGCATGAAATTAAACAGTTTTTATGAACCGTTAGGTAAAGCCTAGCACAGAAACAAAAAAAAATGTAACTAAATGGTTTTTGTGGATCGGTACGTAAAGCTTGGCACAGAAACAAAAGAAATGTAATTAAACGATTTTTGTGGACCGGTAAGTAATGTCCGGCACAGAAACAAAAGAAACGTAATTAAATGTGGACCAATAGGTAAAGCCCGGAACAGAAACAAAAGAAACATAATTAAATAGTTTTTGTGGACTGGAAGTTAAAGCCTGACACAGAAACAAAAGAAATGCAATTAAACGATTTTTGTGGATCGGTAGGTAAAGCCCAGCACAGAAACAAAGGAAATGTAATTAAACAGTTTTTCTGGACCAGTAAGTAACGCCCAACACAGAAACAAAAGATAACGGTTTTTGTGGACCGGTAAGTAATGTCCGGCACAGAAACAAAAGAAATATAATTAAACTGTTTTTGTGGACTGGTAAGTAATGTCCGACATGAAACAAAAGATAACGGTTTTTGTGGACCGGTAAGTAATGCCTGACACAGAAACAAAAGAAATGTAATCAAATAGTTTTTGTGGACCAGTAAGTAATGTCTGACACTGAAGCAAAAGAAATGTAATCAAACGTTTTTTGTGGACCGGTAAGTGATGTCTGGCACAAAAACAAAAGAAATGTAATTAAACGGTTTTTGTGAACCAGTAGGTAAAGCCCGACATAGAAACAAAAGAAAAGAGATTAATACGTATAAGATAAAAGAAAATGAAAATGGATAATGACACGTGGTTTTAAAAAATGCATAGCATATTTACAGTTTTCTTTTATATCTCTTACTGAGCCTTAAGCTCATTAGTTAAGTCTTGCGATATAGGTATACGCACAGGAGAAAAGGTTAAGGAGTTGTTGATGAAGGATTTGCACGCGCGGATCTTATGGCTGGTTAGGCTAAAGGGATTTAAAGAAAGATGGTTTGTAAATAATTTTGTAAGGGGTTTGTAAAATATTAAATTGTAAAAAAAAATAACGGTATTTCTTTAATGCCTTGTTTTAATTATATTCTGCTGCGTTTCTTAAAAGATTTTAAGAAAATAATTTTATTAATGTCTTTTAATTGGATTCATGTTTTATAAGAATGTTTAAGAAAAAGAGTTTTGAAAGAAGAATCTTCTACTGTTTTTATAAAAAAAAAATTTTAAATTTTACTTGATTTCTAACCTAATAAAAACTAGGTCGTTACAGCTAGTCAGTATCTAACCCTCGGGGTAGACAAGCTCTCGCGACTTAACAAGGGAATGGCATAATCTCGAGTCTACTTGGTTAGATCCGAACCACCTCCCCAACCTCCAATTCCCTTACATTCATTTACTTTATCTATTTTCCTCCCATAATGCATATGAATACCAACCCAACGTGGCATTCCTAATTGTTTCTATTATCATGATGCATGTCAATGCGAAGAAATGATCACAGCAATATATCAATGTCATTCAAAGGAAAATGAAGCGATCTAATCAAATCAAGTCCAAACCAATAATCAAGAGAAATCTAACAACCTATATTACCAAGTAGCATATTATGATACAATGATTATAAGCAATAATCCAACTAATCGAAATCAACAAATTAATGAATGGAGAGCTAACATGAGGCAATATAGTGAGATTGACATTAACATGGCATATTCTAATTAGAAAGATAGCCATAAAGTGTGGAACCTGTGCGAACTAATAACATGCTATAGTGTAGAGTAATGCTTTAAAACATGCTTGACAATTAAAAGAAACAACAACTATATTAGGAATGCTAAACATGATTGGCAACAAATCGATGACATAAGATAAGCATAGGCATAATGAATGATGGCAGCATAATATAGAATCACTCAGAAACATATATTCAAGAAATTAACACAGAAGATATTGCTTATGATGTAGGGCCTCCATTGGCCATGATTCAATCTCAATTCTTACATCAAAGCTATGCGTATCAGCACTTAATTGTTATCCTTCTTCGCCTTTTCAATACCTTCATAATTAATAACATTTAATCATCAACCAATGCAACTTATTAATCTCATCGTCTTTTATACCCTGAATCCTTATACATTACAAAGTTTCATAATCTAAATTCAACTAATTGCATAACAGTTCTATGAACCCATTAACTCCCTAAATGGCATACAACTCATCCCAATATCCATGTTTATCCAACTAATAGTCAAAGCATATAAAGGTGCAGAAAAATACTTAATCAATAGGGTGTACCAATAATATCAATGTCCAATAGCAGAGAACCAAAGTAGAACCAACAATAATATCCAAATAGGGCTCACAGATTATTAACCATTTTGCATAAAATAGTCAAGCCAGAATTGAGCATAGACCCAAGCTTTAATTCAACATACATAATATTTTTACTTCGCAAAGCCAAGCAATAAACACAAAGAGCACATATTTGAAGCATCCATCACAGAGTTACAAGGCAAAACCTATGGAGGTTATTATCCAAACAGTAGCAGTTATTCATCAAAGCACATATTATTCATAACCTCCATAACTAGCAACAAGCGCATAAGAGGATAAACTAAATCGACAGAGCATTATCCAAACAGCAAATTAACAAACTCATTTCCAATAGCATCAACAAACTCATTTCCAATAGCATCAACAAACTCGAACCTCCATCGATATCTTTCACAATCAACAAGGCAATAATCAACAGGACATTAATCAAACACTTCAACATCTGAAAACCCATTTAGAACATTAATCTTAACACGTTTGCAAAGCAGCAACAAACAGGGCAAGACTCTGTTATCCTAGGAGAGTTCGCAAAGAGCCGAGAACCGAAGACAACTCCTCCAGTAAGTTCCCACACCCTTCCTTCCAAAACGCCACTGCCTTCTCTTTGCCTCTGCCATTTTCCGTCCAAAACCAAGACGCAGAACAACCAACCATGGAGTACGATCCCGCAACAATGCCCATCAACAAGACCAAACATGACAGAGGAGAAACGTGTCACAAAATAGAAATCGGCACTCATAATAAAACCTACCAAATCAACAACACTCAGCAATGGAGACCGAGAAACCAACGCACAGGGACCTTACCTCACGTTGGCGCCGCAGAAACATCGCCCCTGTTGTCCTCCATTCTCTGCCCTAATTTTGCATTCTGTACATGCGGGCAAGGTCAAGTGCTTGTCGCTCACACCAATAGATGAGTCGCACCTACCATCGTCGGACCACAACTCACCCATCGCAATTCTCCATCTCGCAGAGCTCGCGCCCAGAGCTCAGTCCCCCTGTCGCTCCCTAGCTCCCATGAAGTCCTCTCCCTCTCCTTCTCCTTCTCCTTCTCCGAATTTTGGTCACGGGCCATCTGCGTCTTCCCCCTTTTCTTCTTTAAGGAAAATCAAATTGGTTCAGGGAAACCGGTTTACACCACACTCCCCTCCTTTATTTTCATTTTAATTTCATTTTATTTTTAATTTCTCTTTTCATTTTAATTAATTATTTCCTTTTAATTTAATTTCTTCTTTTCTTTTATTTAATTAATCCCCCACCAAATAATTCTTTAATTATCACTATGCAAACTGCTCTATACACAGATGATACTCCACTCTGGACACCCAAAGGAGTACTCAGTATCAACTGAGATTCCATCTCCTGCCTTGTCAAAATAGAAGAGACAAAGGATTGTGTTGACCTGGTATCGAACAACACTCATGCAAAAGAATGATATATAAGAATCATACCGTCCACCACACTGTGATCATCCTGGGTGTGGAAGTAGTCAGATCTGCCAACTGCATAGGCTTGTCCAGATGCCTTCTCTTTCCCTTTCTAGCCTTTCCCAATGCCACCTCTAACTGAGCTCGGGTCTGCACCTCTACTCTGTAACGGCTGCTCTCTAGGGTTTGTAATACCCCAATTTTCTGTAACAGAATTAAGTGAGAATAATTGGAAAATTATTTGGGTGTAACTGCAAGTTTTCTGTAGATCTGATTATTCTACCCATGAGTCAGTTTAATGTGATTCTGGGTATGGATTGGTATAGAGCGATTGTGGAATGCCATCTGAAGCGAGTCATAGTTATTTCTAAACAAGGACAAGTATTTATCGCCACGGTTCTAGTGCGGTGATGACTAATTCTATTTTACGAGCATGTCTGGGTGGTCGCAGTGGACTAGAGCAGTACGTAAGCCTTTGGTCGGTTGATGTTGAGGATGAGACCTCAGGCCAGGATCTGGATGTCTCTATTGTGAGGGAGTTCCCAAATTTGCTTCCTGAAGAGCTACCAGGGTTGCCTCTAGACCGTGAGATCGAGTTTCATGTTGATTTGGTTCCAAGCTCTACCCCTGTTTCCATTCTTACATATAAGATGGCTCCTATAGAGTTGAGCAAGTTGAGTTAGATCAGCTAAGAGGTCAATGATTTATCTGAGAGAGTATCTCGCTATGGGGTGCTTTAGTATTGTTTGCCAAGAAAGCAGATGGCTCCTTGAGACTTTACATCGATTATCGAAAGCTGAACCAAGTTACCATAAAGAACCAATATCCGCTACCGAGGATCGACGATTTGTTTGACTAGCTTGGAGGTTCACGGTACTTCTCCAATATTGATTTGAGATCCGATTATCACCAGATGAAGATTCAGAAAGAGGATATTTCGAAGACAGCCTTCAGAATGAGGTACGGGTAGTTCGAGTTTCTAGTCTTACTTTTTGGGTTGACTAATGCCCCATCAGCATTCATAGACCTCATGAACCAGGTTTCAGACCCTATCTAGATCGATTTTTCATGGTGTTTATCGACAACATCTTAATATACTCCAAGTATTGGAGTCAACATTGGGAACACCTTCGGATTGTGCTGCAAACATTGAGAGACCACCGGTTATATGCCAAGATGAGTAAATGTGACTTCTGGATGTCAAAGGTCAAATTTTTTGGGGCATGTTGTTTCACAAGATGGTATCTTAGTAGATCCTGCAAAGATTGAGGCAGTTGTGTAGTGGTAGTCTCCAAAGAATGTGTCAAAGATTCGTACTTTTCTTGGTCTTGCCCGTTACTATCGGCGATTAGTGTAAAATTTTTCTTCGTTGGCAGCGCCACTGACAAAGTTGATCAGAAAAGGGGTACTGTTTGAATAGAATGACCAATGCCATAGTACATTTGAGCAATTGAAGAACAGACTAACAAGTGCACCTATCATGATAGTGCCTGACAGTGAATAGCCTTATGCAGTTTACACGGATGCATAAGGAGTTAGGCTTGGTTGTGTCTTGATGCAGCAGGGTAAAGTGGTTGCTTACACATCCCGACAGTTGAAGCCCCGTGAAAAAAATTATCCAACACATGACCTAGAGCTAGCTGCTATAATATTTGCTTTAAAGATCTAGAGGAGTTATTTATGTGGTTCAAACTTCTAGGTGTTTTTAGATCACAAGAGTCTAAAGTATCTTTTCACTCAAAGGGATTTGAATTTGAGGCAGCGCATATGGATGGAATACCTGGAGGACTACGATTTTAGTCTAGAGTATTATCCGGGAAAGGCAAATGTAGTAACCGATGCTCTAAGCTAAAATCCTCAGGGATCACTCGCTTGTCTGGTTCTCGATGAGTGAAAATGATATATGATTGTTGGAGACTATAGTCTGCAATACTATGAGTCAAATGATACAGCTTGTGCGTATAATGTGGTTGCCATACCATCTTTGCTCCAGAGAACAAAGTAGTTATAGCAACAGGATGTGTTAATCCGAGAGAAGGTTGAACAGCTTCAAAATGGTGAATAGTTGAATGGCTAGAAAATCATTATCGAGGGAACCGCTCTTTACCGTGGTAAGGTAGCAGTACCGAGCCTTCAAGAGTTTAGACATGCAATTCTTGTAGAAGCTCACAAGTCGAGGTTTGCTATTCATCCAAGCAATACGAAAATGTACCATAATATGAAGTGACAGTATTGGTGGGTGGGGATGATACGAGACATGGCTGAATTTGTGGCAAGGTATCTTACGTGTCAACAGGTGAAAGCCGAACATCAGCAACCAGCTAGATTGTTACAGCCATTTAAATATTCCAGAGTGGAAGTGTAATAGGATCACCATGGATTTTGGTACGGGTCATCCTAGGACTCAATAGAAGTTGGATGCGGTGAGAGTCATCGTGGAACATTGACCAAGTCTGCTCACTTTATACCAATCAGGATGGATTTTCCTTTATCGAGGTTGAGCCACCTCTACATAGAGCACATTGTCCATCTCCACAATATTCCTTCAAGTATTGTTTCGGATCACAACCCGAGATTCACATCTATGTTTAGGAGGTCTTTGTAGAAGGCTTTGGGGACAGAGTTAAATCTCAGAACTGCCCATCATCCTCAGATAGATGGATAGTTGGAGATAACTATTTAGATTCATGAGGATATGCTACAATTTTGCATCCTGGATTTTGGTGATAGCTGGATAAAGCATTTGCCATTAGTAGAGTTTGTGTACAACAATAGCTATCAGACCATTATTGGCGTCTCTCCCTACGAGGCATTGTATGGGAGGTCGTGCCATTCTCCACTATGATGGGCTGAAGTAGAAAAGAGGGTTACTCTTAGGTCAAATATGATCCAGGAGACTACAGACAAGATCCAGGTAATTCGGCAAAGGTTTAAAATGATGCAAAGCAGACAGAAAAACTACACTGGCTTGAAAAGGAGGGAAGTCAAGTTTAATGCAAGGGACTTTGTTTTTCTAAAGGTTCGACCTAGGCGTGGTATCAATTGCTTTGGGGTGAAAGAAAATTTAGCCCCAATATTCATTGGCATATTTCAAATAATTGAGAGGATTGGCAACGTGGCCTACAAACTTGATTTACCTCCCTAACTCAGATACATTCATAATGTCTTCCATATATCACAACTGAGGAAATATACTTCAAATCTGTCTCACGTCATTTCTTGGGCCGATATTCCCATCCAAGAAGATACATCGTATGAAGAGGAGCTAGAGTGGATCCTTAGTAAAGAGGTTCGAGTGCTCCAACGCAACCAAATTTCATTAGTTCATGTGTTGTGGAAGAACCACTCAGAGAGGGAAGCTACTTGGGAAATCGAATCCAATATGATGTAGAGGTACCCATATCTTTCTTATATGTAATGAGTTTTATTTTAAATTTTGGGACAAAATTTCTTTTAAGGAGGTTAAGATGTAAAACCCGCCAAAATTTTTAATGATAAATTTCACATGTAAATTTTTCGTCTTAAAATCGGTCATAACATTGAAAAGTTGACCCGAACTGTCACATAGCAACCACATGTAAAAATTTTGGTCAATTAGTGAAATCGGTGAGATTAGAAATTTTTGAACGAAAAAAAATATTTAATTTAGGGAACGAAATTGGAGAATTAAATTGGAGCGGTAAACGTCGTTGGGTGATGTTCGGAATAAGTCGGAGATTGAATGAAAATTATTTAACAAATAACATATAATTAAATATATATTATTATTGAATAAACAAAATGGAATTAAAATAAAGATGAAAAAAAAGGGGGGGAAGGAGAATTAAGGGGTGACTTTGTCTGTGAGGTTTTTTGAGCTGGCTTGGTAGGAAGACGAGCTAACTCCTTCGAACGAGGAGTGAGCGAGTAAGCTATGAGAGGTCGAGCATTACCGTTCACGAACAAGTGTGCAGTCTGTCCGAGGGTATCCGAGGTGTCCGAGCAGGTGCTGACGACGGAGGGCTGAATCGAGGAGCTAAGGGGTATCCTTCCTCTTCTCCGATTAAGGTAAGAAATGTCGTGGGTTAGAGATTTTTTTTCAATTGTGGTTGCTGTTTTTTTTTTTTTTTGGAAATGCAGTGTGATTTTTTTTTATCTCCCGGTCGAAACCTGAAAATTCTAGGTACTCGGTTCGGCTAATTTGGTATTGTCCTATTCCCCTTAACGGTTCTGAAAATGCTAGATATTGAGTTGTGTCCTCTTTTGCTACTATTTTTTTATGGATAATGCCGAGTGTTGAGCTGCTAAGGAACATTGCTATCTTTGGCTATTTTCAGTTTTGTTGTTTGAAGGAAATGTTTTTGTGATGTTTAGGTCTCTCAGCTACATTGAGTTTTGGTCCTGTTTTTGGTTCCAAATAATTAATGTTGTTGAGCTTAAGATTGAAAACCGTAAGAGAGAGAAATATTTTATCTATTGTTAGTCATTGATGAACTTCAAGATCTCAGTTTGGGTTACGATTCTGTTTGGATGATGAATCTTGTAGGATTGAGAACATGTTTTGCTAATTGTTGGAATATTGCACACTATGCTAAATGTTGAATGTTAAGGATTGAGAGTTATTTGGATGATGCACTATTAGTTTACCTAGTGATAAAGTTTGAGAAGTTTGGGTGAAATTCTTAGATGAGTCGTTACATGTCGGTTGGGTTTCTATTCCTGGTATAGGACTCCCCTGCTTATTTCTTAGAATTAATTTATGAATTATCGCGTTTGATATCTTTGTAAGGCTTGGATGATTTCGGCGAATGTGAAACGATTTTCGAGGAGACGATTGCTCCGGTCAACAAGAGGGAACACCGAAAAGGTAGGGATTTCTACACCTTTTGCATTGCATTGCATACACATTTTCAAAATGATATTTTGTGGAGTACCACGCCTGAAAAACCCGACGGGGACTATTCGACAGCACGTTAGTTTTTATTTCTTAGTATGTTTTCTCACGTTTATTTTTTGTACATGGTTTGGTTAATTATTTCTGCATATATTGGGAAGATAAATCATCTTGATGCTTGGGGCACTCTAGTGCTAAAGTATCACAAGGCAATTCCTTTTAAACCTTCTGTTGCGTGAAGGTTGATTGTTTGTACGTTCCAAATGGGGATGGAGCATTAGTGACATGTCCTCAAGTTTTGAGCCCTGAAAGTCGGAAATAGAGATGGGAAGGAGATGACGCTTCCTTGGATTTCAAATCCCAAAACCTGGCCAGGGTTTAGTCACACAAATCAGAAGGTTGTTAGTCACTGAAACTTGTCTATCCTAGTACCGTTTCATTTGACGTGTGGTGTGACGGCTCGAGCTTGCTCGTCGGCAACCCTCATCAATTTGGAACCAATAGGTATTGTAGTTGAGAAGCAAGTCTATAGCGAGAAACCTTATCTATTCTATTTGATTGTATGGACTGTGTCGACTCGTAGCTCTAATTGTCGGCAACCTAGATGACACGCTAGATCTTCGGATTGCCATCCTTTATATTGCATCTGTGATGTGCCCCAAAAATTTGCACAAGACAAAACAAGACTGTTGGGCAATCGGTTATCTTCAATCAATGTGTTTCCAAACAGGGGTTTGGAAGAGTGCAGAAGCGAACAAAGGAACAAGAGAGACCCATAGGGTGCTCAGAATTATTCGTGATGGAATGGACTTAGCTCGCCTTGCTAAGTTGATGGAGAGAGGATTAACTTGAGGGATCAAGTTAATTGATGTACACTCACACTTCACTTGGATATGACTCACCAAAAAAAATGGAGGCTAGCTTGGATATGACTTACCAAGCTACGGTTTGGATATGACTCACCAAACCTACTCATACTCAATTTGGATATGACTCACCAAAATAAAGGACAGCAAATAGAGAGTGAAAGAATTTCACAAACTAAACATAAGTTACAATGTAAGTAATAAAGTAGATGCTAATAACCAACCACCTAGTAAAAGGAAAGGTTATTAACAAACCAAGATAAATATTAATTACTTAGAAGAAGGGGGATGAGAAAGAGGGAAGATTCATCACCTAGGGAGATGAAAAGAGCCTAGAAAACCACAAGAGCATCTTGGAATATGAATTGTCATCTCCAGATCCTTCTTTTATAAGACAAGGCTTATCTAGGAAGATGTAAAGTCTTTTAGTAATTCCAAGGCCACCTAATACATTTAAGGAGAGCAATTGAGCCGAGGATATGGACTTGGAATTCGGACTTCAAGTGTAATGACCCCTATTCTTAATCATTTTAAAAACGTTAAGTTTTACCAAAACAAATCGCGAAGTTGAGTTTTTCTAAAAAAAAAATCTTCTCATAAAAGGATTATCAGAGTGCTAAATCGAACCATTACCAAAAGCTTTTTTTACCATTCATTAAATAGTGAAGAACTATTACTTACGATTTGCGGAAGCGATATAAGATTTTTGTTCATAAAAGTTGCAGATGCGTAACTAAACAAGAAATTCATGAAAACAAGGAACTATGATTAACAGTTTAGCGAAAAACGACATTGAAAACACTAATTTAAGATCCAAGGCTTTGAGTTTCCAAATAAGGCCTACATAATATTCAGAATAATATTTAGGTAAGGGCAAGTAAGGGAAAATTAACGTTCGTAAAAAGAAAAAAATTCGACGTTAGCCCTTACAACTTTCTTCTTCTTCATTACTTAGTGTCGTAATACTACCCCGCTTGCGTCTCTATCGGATCTATTGCAGGCTCCACCGGAATGGCCTCTTCTGCAACTCCTGGCATAATCACTTCATTACCTACACCACAAGTAAGGATGTGAGCTTTCGCCCAATAAGGAAATGGGGGAAAATAATTATGCATATCTCTCTTTAGTTTTCTTTGGAATGGGGGCCACCCAAACCAAATCTTTTCTTACGTTCTTTCTTTCTTTCGTTATTTACTCGTACTTTGAGCTAGAGATTGGAGGGTTCTTAGGGGATGGAATAGTTGACTGAACCTAACCCATTACTTGCAACTAAGTCCCCGTTCCCGTCAAGGTTGGGGGCTTCGGCTAGCCGTGGACTAGTTCTGCTACCCATCCACCCTCCAACTCCCTTTTTTCGTCCCTTCTCCAACGTATCCCACCTTCAAGGGTACTCCCCTTCTGACGTATCCCACCTTTAGGGTTTCTTCCCTCCCGGTGTATCCCGCTGGGAGTGTTTCTTTGGTGATGGGTGTATCCCTCCCATCCCGAACATTATTGTTCTTAGTGTTTTTCCTCACTCATGCATGTGGGTACCACCCCGAGGGGGTACCCCCTACTTGGTTTCTATTATTGTGAATACAACTTACATTTCTAAATCAAATAGCACATATATGAAAGTAAAGGAAGATACTTTAGAGGAATTCACAGTAATGAACAGAACGAGTAATAGAGCGTGCTCACATGTAACAACAAACGAAAGAAAAACAAACAACATAGAATTACAAGTGGAACTAGACATGCTATTAATGACTAAAACGAGGGAGCAGAAATATACTTTAATCGAATATAACAGGAGAAATTATAATTGACTAAGCATACTCTAATCGAATGTAATAGCGGAAATCAAGACTAAGCATGCTTTTATCGAATATAATAGTGAAAATCGTAAATGACTAAGCATTCTTTAATCGAATGTAATAGCAGGATTCATAAAGGACTAAGCAGGCTTTTATCGAATTGACGGTAAATCATGCTTGTTATTGATTAGAACAACAGTGAATTAAATCACCTAACTTACGATTTAGTCAACTACAACAGTAGAAAATCAAAAGTTCACGTGCTTTTTAATCAACTGTGACGATAGGAATTACGATTGACTAAGCATGCTTTTAAAGGGAATATACAGCGGAACTTGCAAACAATTTAGCATGTTCTAATTAGACATAACCGCAAAAATATACGAACTGCTAAGCATGCTTTCAAATGGGATATATCAGCAGAAAATTTAAGAACAACTAATCATGCTTCTATTCGAACATAACAATAGGTATGAAACCACTAAGCATGCTTTTGATGACAAAAACGGAGCAACAGAAAAGCATGTATAGCTAGATATATTTAAATTGATCGTGACAGCAGAAAAACTAAGGGACTAAGTGTGTTTTGGATTGGATACAATAGCAGTGAGAAATATCAAAATGGACAGCAAGAACATACTCTTCAACCACCAAAATGAAACAGCAGTAATATTCAACTACGTAAAACCACAGATTATGCTCTCGAATACTATTAACAGCAATAAATAAATCCCATAGCAAAACAACGAGTTAGGTCTACAAACCATGCCTTTTAACAGCGATAAATAGCAGTAAATAACACAAGTATGCTTTTAAATCGGCTATAACGGTAGCAAGACAGAACAACGTTTATACTTCTAACGATAAAACTAACAGCAAAAATGACGTCAATGAAATAGTAATAGTCATGCTTCCAAATGTTTATGCACTCCAGCAACAAATACAAAATAAACGGTGAATACTGCTAACTAAAACATATACATGGAAGCTATTAAGTGTGAGTTTACTCATAAGGAAACCACAAAATAAATCCATCCTTATTAGTGACGTTGGAACTCCATTAGCCATTCATTCGCACTTCTCTTCCATTTTGGCATCCCTTCTCTGATTCATTCAACTTAATCAAGCTTTCGCATAGATATAAGCACTTAATATAAGGAAAACACAACACTAACAAGGCATCTAAAGGTAAACGCAAGAGTCAGAGCAACTAGTAATGTACATAGAAAGAAATGACAAAGGAAACATCTACAAGGTGAAGAGTAAGGATAGTAACAAATATTTCAGGAAACCAACGGAGTTCATCAATAAATTTCTACATATTCTATCAACTACAACATAGTAAACCATCAAGCATACACTCACACACGTTTACTTGGGTGTAGGGCTTCCTCAAGCCAAGAACACACCCATATCCTTACCTTGGAGATGACTCAACACATAGCAATAGTTCCCCCTCCTTCCCCCACTCTTCACGCAGCAACTATCCAGCAAAACACCAAACAAGAACAATCCCGAAGGAGAGGAGGAAGCTGAAGATGATTTGTAGGCTCACCTTGGGGACAATTGTACAAGTGGCAGGACGGGAGCAGGAGACAAGGCTCCGCAAGTCAGGGTCTTGGGAGTGAGAAGCGTCGAGCTACGTTTTGATTGGCTCTGCGTCGTTTTTCGTTAAGGTTTTAAATTTATTCTATCGCTAAACTGCGATGATTCGGACGAGTTCGGATTACTTGCTCTCGTCTGCAGCTCGTCCGCAAGGCCAAATTCCTTAAGCAAATTCATGGTTTCATATGGGAAACGACATCCCCCTCTCGTCCGTACCGTCCAGATAACCATTCAGACGCCATTTGGTGTCCACACGTCGTCCGCATGCATCGTCTGAATGTGTCCAAAAATTGGACAGATTCAAATCGGACGATGTTCCTCCTCGTCCGCAGCCATCCGGGTTCGTCCGAAAGTCCTCACACTTAAACAGATTCATTGCAGACGCATCCTACTCTTGTCCGCATCATCCACACCTTCGTCCGCAAGATGACAGGGGTCACTTAGGACGTGAGAATTCATCCTGCCTTCATCCCCAAGTGCTCGTTCAGAAGCTGAACCTCTTCCCCGTGGCGTCCGAAGTCGCCTGACTTTCATTCCTCTGAATTTTTGACTAAGTTTTTATTCGAGTCTTATTTCTACGTATTATAAGTCACAACTTAACACGTACAAGGATGATATCAATAAATATATTTTACGCCAATACTTCCTCCAAGGTCTGATTACATCGTTTAACAGGAAAAATTAGGATCGGGTTGTTACATCAAGTGTGGGCTTTCTCTTCTTCTCCAATTGGACTTGGTCCCATCCATTTGATTAAGTGTGTGACCTTATCTAAGTCCATGGTTGTTGGACCGTTCTCCAAGCTTTCATGGAAGTGAATTCCTAATTGTCCTCAGTCAAAAATGTGATTAAATGTCTAGGAGCCTCCTTATCATCATGCGATGGTTCGTGCTCAACTTCTTCTCATTTATTCAATCTTCCAAAATAGCAACTAATTATATAAGCAATGAGCCTATTGGCTCGGATCCGATTGATAGGATCTTGGGGTGCATCACTTTTCCTCATGAGATGTTATCATCAACGGGTGATCACCTTTTTCTCTAATGAGTGTCGGATGGATCATTGAGTCCTTTTTCACTGATAACGTTTTTGGATTGAAAAACGGTGATGGCATATTTTTTAGGTATAGCTATCTATGTATATAGTAAGTTTTGATAAAAGCCTCATCGGTGGCCTTGAGCCTGATTTATAATGTGATAAAGAGATTTCAATTAAAAATCCATGCACGGTAAAAAGAGAACATAACCTTGTCTTCAAAAAGAGAGAAAAACTAGTTTTTGCATGAGATGCATCTAGTCTAGATATAATTTACTGAGTTAGTCACTCACCCAAAACTTCAGGTAAAGGCAAGAGTGGCTAAGAATGCAAGGTCGGAGAATCCAATTTACATCCTATTTCCTGTTTTAGTGAATTGTTGGTTTGGATTGTTGCACAGTACTTAGATTTCATTTTAATCTATGCATCATTATTTTGTAGTGATCCCTATACGAGCCCAGGCCCATACCTTTTGAACCGAGTTAAATATTTAAAAGTCTCTTGCTAAAACTCACGCCTTGAGCTGGGTGATCGAGTCCTCCAAGAGGATCGGGTCACAGGACTGGACGGTTCTTTCCAGCCCGTCTCCGGGTCATGACACGTTCGATCCAAGTACTATAACTCTAAACTTTGCTATGATACCAATTGTTGAAAATCAAATGCAAAACGAAAAAAGAAAACTGCGGAAATAGAGGCACTAAGATATACGTGGAAAACGTTTACGGGGAAAAACCACGGGCAGAGGAAAAATTCACTATTCAGAAATCAAGGCATAATGAGTTTTACGATTGAAGCATCAATATATAGAGAAAATAAAAAAGTCTAATATTGGATATGGGCCCGACTCGACCCAAGAAGAATTCGGGATAAACCGGACTCTAATATCGGATATGGGCCCGATCCGACCCAACTAAAATTCGGGTCACATCGAACTCTAACAGATTGATTCAATGATATTGGTTGAAAAGCACGTACATCATTGTGAATATCATAGCTGTCACGACCCGCAAGGGACCCGAGATAGAATGGGGGACGATCCGGCCCAAAAGGGACGGATCATCCGACCCATGTCACTTAAATTAATTATGCAGCAGCGAAAGACAGAAATTTAATTAATTAAGCCAGGGCCTAAAATGCAATGGGCTTAATAGGTCCAAAAGTGACATCAGATAGTAAAGAAATATAATCCAAATAAGAGAGAAAAACCATGCAGAAGAAAATTAAACACTTAATGTTTACAGTCATCCAATTAAATAAATATACCTCACTAAAAGTCTCTCAAAATAAAACTAATAAAATGATAGAAAATTTAACAACTGTACTTGATCTATTCTTGACTTGGCAACTTGAAGTCTGACAAATAATTTCCTGAAAATTTTATTTAAGGGATGAGTTGATTAACTCAGTAGCGATTTAAAATTTTCAGAATTTGAAAGAAGGATTTTTATAAAGCATGTATAACATTTAAGAATCACATTTTTATGTTATAAGCATTTAAAGAAATAAAGGCGATGCTCGGCGATCGCGAAAGAAAATTAACACCTAGATCAGGTTTAGGGTTTTCCGCCTAGGGACACGGCACATACAGCTGTCCCATTACTCTAGTTGAACTTTAGGGATTAAAACCCAAGGACGTTTCAAAAGAAACCCCCTAATTTCCATTTCAAAACAAGCAAACACATTCTGTACGAGGGACTGTGTGAAAATCTTTATAAAATAAAATTTGACGATTTATGAAAAATGATAGCGTCGTAAAATAATTCAGGAAGACATCTCAAGATAATTGTTTTTGAAACAAGATGGAATAATAGTGCATAATAAAATATAATCCTTACCTCGAAGTGAGTTATTTCGATCCAAGCCCAAATATTTAAAATGTCCACAACCTCATTTAATATATGAGTACCTTCATATGGTTGGAAATTTCCGAGAGTTAGCTTAAAATTATGAAATTATTTAACAGGCTCAAAACAAACTTAAGTGGAAATCCAATAAAACCTTGAATATATTTAACTACTAATCATAGGGCTAAAGCCCAGCCCAAAACCAACTGCAATAGTGGCCCCAAAACAAACCTATTTTCGGCCCACAAAAGTCTTAATTCATATTGGACCAATCTCCTTCAAGCTTAAGCCCAACAAAAATTTTAATTGCAGCCCACAGTCCAACCCGTGGGCCTGCTTTGTTTTTGCAGGGAAGGAGATTTCATTCTCCTCTCAGTGTAGGTGATTCCGCCATGAACAACACCAACACAACACTTTGATTTATTTAGTACCAACAGTTCTCAATTGCTCATCAACGGGAACTAACATAATGAAATTTAGAAATTCTTCACAGATCAATCCATTGACAACCACTAATAATCCAACTTAAATTAACAAAATTGATATGAAAAGCCATATCCCAAACTTAACCCAATAGCAGCAATTGAAAACAAAATCAAAAGGAAAGGTTTTTGATTTGTATACCTTCAAGTCCACTGCTTTGGATAATCAAAAAAAATTTATGCACGGCCCCACCCCTTAATTGTCCAAAAAACTTCAATCTTCAACCTTTAGGAAATTTCACGACCATTTGGATTGATTTGGTGAAGAACAAAGTAACAATAGAGGGAGGGATCTTAACTTACTCTTAGATGTTCACTTGCGAAGCTAAAATCCTTAGCTCCTCGGTTCGCCGAAAAAAGAAGTCCCCAATTCCGAGTTACGCCTTTCGACCTTAGGGGAGAAAACAACCCAATGAGTAGAGTACACCAAGAGGAGAAGAATCGAGGGCTGAAATTTTCTTACCTTGAGTCAAAGCTTCAACAGACCGGAGCAGATCGACAGAGAAGAGATGAAGAGGAGGAAGAAGAAATTTTCGAAGTGGAGAAGTGGGCATGGAGTGGTTTCAACCACATCCCCCTATCACTGATATAGGGGAAAATCATCCCCAGATTTCGGAAACAACTTTAGATAGGGGAGGTTTCAAATTGTTTTTCTTTTTTATTTTCTTCTGGTTTGGGCCCTTAAAGGGTGGACTTTACATTCTTGCCCCCTTAGGAAATTTCATCCCAGAAATTTAGAACAATCTCGAGAGTACCATTAAATAAATAGGGATACTTAGCCATCATGTCTGATTCAACTTCCCAAGTAGCTTCTCTTTCACTATGATTCTTCCATTGCACTCGAACTAGGGGTATTGCACGACGACAAAGAACTCTAATTTCACGACCAATAATCCTTTCAGGCTCTTCCTCATAAGTAGTATCCTCTTGAATAGGCACTTCAGTGTATGAGATCACATGTGATGGATCAAAAACATATTTGCTCAACATTGAGACATGAAAAACATCATGAACATAGTTTAACTGCGGTGGCAAGTGTAGACGATACGCCACTGGGCCAACTCTATCCATGATTTGAAAAGGGCCAATATACCTTGGAGCCAATTTTCTTTTAACTCCAAAACGACTTATACCTCTTCTTGGCCTAACTTTTAAAAATACAAAATCTCCAGCTTCAAATTCCACGTCTCTTCGTAACAAGTCTGCATAACTTTTCTGACGACTTTGCACAATCTTCAATCTTTCTTTAATTACCTAAACCTTTTCTGTAGTCTCCTGAATCATCTCTGTTTTAGGTTTAATATGATCTTCGGGCTCAACCCAACATATTGGTGATCGACATGGTCTTCCATATAAAGCTTCGTAAGGTGAAACTCTAATACTCGTCTGATAACTGTTATTATAAACAAACTCTACAAGAGACAAATGATCACGCCAACTCTTTCCGAAATCCAGGATACAAGACCTCAACATATCTTCAAGAATTTGTATAGTACGTTCTGATTGTCCATCAGTCTGGGGATGATGTGCAGTACTTAAACTGAGTTCGGTACCCAATTCTTTTTTAAAAGCTTTCCAAAATTTTGAAGTAAATCTCGGATCTCTATCTGAAACAATATTAGAAGGGATGCCATGCAGACGAACAATACTGTCGATATACAATTTGCTTAACTCTGAAAGAGAATAATCCATTCGAACGGGAATAAAGTGTGCAGACTTCGTCAATCTATCAACTATCACCCAAACCGTGTCGAATTTCTCTAATGTCCTAGGCAAACCAGTCACAAAATCCATAATGATCCTATTCCATTTCCACACCAGTATAGGCAAAGGTTGTAACAACCCCCCAGGTTTCTGATGGTCCACCTTAATTTGTTGACAAATCAAACATCTCTTAACATAGGAAGCCACGTCATGTTTCATTCCGTCCCACCAATACTGACGTTTCATATCTTGATACATCTTCGTACTACTAGGATGAATGGCAAATCTGGATTTATGGCTCTCAGCTAAGACTGCTTGCCTCAAATCCAAATCACTAGGAACGATGACTCGATTTTGGAAGAATAGAAATTCATCAGAACTGATTTTCCAACCATCAAACTGTTCACCAGCTTGAATTTTCTCAAATCTCTCTTTTATTTCTTCGTCAAATTTTTGTAAGTCTTTCACACGATGCAAGAGTGTAGGGGTCGCAATTAAGTTAAAAACTCTGACTGATTGACCATCCCCTTGGAAATGCAACTCGTAATCTCCAATGACTGAACATCTCTTCCAATCCTCTAAAACAAGACAAGAAAGGGATTCTTGAGGATAAAGGCTTAAGGCATCAGCTACAGCATTGGTTTTACCAGGATGATATTGTAAAGTGAAGTCATACTCCTCCATGTATTCAACCCAACGACGTTGACAAAGATTCAAATCACACTGTGAGAAGAGATATTTCAAACTTTTGTGATCTAAAAATATCTCGAATTTAGCACCATACAAGTAGCTCCGCCAAATCTTTAGAGCAAATATAATAGCTGCAAGCTCCTGGTCGTGTGTAGGGTAGTTTCACTCATGCATCTTTAACTGTCGAGATGCATAAGCTATGACTTTATCATGTTGCATCAGAATGCAACCCAAGCCAACCACTAAGGCATCAGTAAAACTGCATAACGTAAAGTCTCGTCAGGCACTGCCAAAACTGGAGCAGTAGTCAATCTTCGCTTGAGTTCATCAAAAGCTGCTTGACACTTCTCACTCCAGATAAACTTCACATCTTTTATGGTCAACTGTGTTAGCGGCATAGCAATAGAAGAAAAGTTCTGTACGAACCGTCGATAATAGCCAGCCAAACCCAAGAAGCTGCGTACACCGGTAACATTTCTTGGTGGCTTCTAATCTAACACTGCTTCAATCTTACCTGGATCAACTGAAATGCCATTCTGGGAAACAACATGGCCTAAAAATTTTACTTCAATCATCCAAAAGTTGCATTTTTCATGCTTAGCATATAATTGATGTTCCCTCAATGTCTGCAGAACGATTCTCAGATGTTCCATATGCTCATCTCGAGTCTTAGAATAAATCAAGATGTCATCGATGAATACAATAATGAAATGGTCGACATATGGCCGGAAGACTCTATTCATAAGATCCATAAAGGTGGCTGGTGCATTAGTTAACCCAAATGGAAACACCATAAATTCAAAATGTCCGTAACGTGTGCGAAAAGCAGTTTTTGGAATATCTTCTTCACGTACCCTCAGTTGGTGATAACCAGATCTCAAATCAATCTTCGAGAAATACATGGATCCTCCAAGCTGATCAAATAAATCATCAATTCTCGGCAATGGATACCTGTTCTTGACTGTTACATGATTCAATTTGCGATAGTCTATACATAATCGAAGCGAACCATCCTGCTTCTTTGAAAATAAGACTGGTGCACCCCACGGCGAAATACTATTTCGAATGAACCCTTTTTGTAGCAAATCATTTAACTGGGTTCTCAATTCGTTTAGTTCAGCAGGAGCCATGCGATACGGAGCAATCAAAATTGAAGTGGTACCGGGCATCAAATCAATGCAAAAATCAATCTCGCGGTCGGGTGGCAACCCAGGCAGATCCTTAGGAAAAACATCAGGGTAATCACAAACCACTGACAACTCGGAATCCTGCCTAACCGTAATAAGGTCACCGCTGATGGCAAAAATACTCCCGTAAGGCTCCAATCTCCTCCAACCACCCAAACAGGCTCGTAAAACAGGGTCAACATGAAGCATACGAGTATTACATGGATGCACCAAGATTTTTCCATTTTCCAATGTCAATGATATATTCCTCCGATACCAATCAATCTTTACTTTATACAAACTTAACCAATCCGTACCTAGGATCACATCAAACTGATCCATAGGTATAACTATCAGGTCAATCGATAGTTCGTGCCCATCAATAATAAGGCCAATATCAAAAAGAAAATGCACCATAGTGTTAAACAAAGAAAGCGTTCCATCAATGATGCCCTGACCAGACTGATCAATAGCTTCAGCTCTAGAAACTGCATAAGTTTGGCCAGACATCTTCTCCTTGCCTTTCTTGTTTCCGCCAAATCCACCCCTTGATGCATGAGGAGTGGTGCTAGCCATCACATTAGAAGATCCCGTAGGAGTAGTATTAGCTGCATAACTCTGCTGATGTCCAGAAGACCTCTGAAAATTAGTACCAGTGGTTTGATACTACTGCTGAAACGGAGGTCTATAACCGACTGGTTGTGGGGAAACAAAACTCTGTGATCCAGAAAAATTGCACTGACTCTGACCAAAAAATCCCTTACTAGTTCCGAAATCAGGTCTAACAAATGCTGACTGAGCAGGCACCGAATTAGTCTGAGAAGATTTTTGATTCTCAGGGGAATTTTTCCTCAAATGACCCGGCTGGTTAGAAGTATGACATACATAAGGGCCTGAGCATCCACTAGTAGAATAAGGAGTGCCACTAGACTAACCACTAGCTCCACTCTAAAGGTGTTCACCTTTGTTCCAATTCTTCTTCTGATCTTTCTTGTTTATCTTTCCCCCAACTTGTTGTTCTCTGTTAAACTTACCTTTATACTCCCCAAATTGTTCAACCAAAGAAACTTCAACACGTTGAGCGGCAGCTACAACTTCAGAAATAGATTTATAATCCCCTGATGCCAACTAATGACGAATCTTAGGTCTCAAATGTTTCATGAATTTGACCATCAAACCAACTGGATCCTCAATGACATACTGCGATAACTCTGTAAACTTAGCATAATATTCTTGCACAGTCATCCCTTCTTGCTCCAAGTCATAATATGCACTGATCATGTTCTGGCAGTGACCAGCGTTGCAATATTTATCACGAAATATAGTCTCAAACTAGGTCCAGGTGATCATATCACGCGGATAATCTAGCTTCAGAGTTCTCCACCAAACTTCAGCCATCCTCTCAAAGTAGAATATTGCAAGACCAACCCAATACTCTACAGGAGCTCTAATACCAGTCAGCTTCTTTTCCATCACTCGCAACCAATTTTCGGCACTTTGAGGATCACCCCCGCCCACAAATACTGGAGGGTTAATTTGTCCTAACAGCTCAAAGAATTTCATGTAGCGCGTCTAAGGGTCCTGAATACCGCTATTCTGAGGCAAGTTATGCAGTACATCCCTCAAAGCCATGAGAGGAATAACAGGTTGTGATTCAGCAGATTGGGCAGTAAGTACAGTAGGGACATGATTTCTAGGAGCTCTTCATGGAGGCATTTTGATAAGCTGAAACATTTAAGGGGTAAGTTAGAGTACGTCCTTAGGCACAGTATATTGTAAATTCTTGTATATTAATTTACTATCTATCTTATTGATATCACCCTTTTTAAGATAGAACCTGGTTTTGATACCAAAAATTCTGTTACGACCTGCAAGGGACCCGAGACAGAATTGGGGACGATCCGGCCCAAAAGGGACGGATCATCCGACCCATTTCACTTAAATTAATTATGCAGCAGCGGAAGACAGAAATTTAATTAATTAAGCTAGGGCCCAAAATGCAATGGGCTTAACAGGTCTAAAAGTGACATCAGATAGTAAAGAAATATAAACCAAATAAGAGAGAAAAACCATGCAAAAGAAAATTAAACATTTAATGTTTTCAGTCATCCAATTAAATAAATATACCTCACTAAAAGTCTCTCAAAATAAACTAATAAAATGATAGAAAATTTAACAACTGTGTTTGATCTATTCTTGACTTGGCAACTGGAAGTCTGACAAATAATTTCCTGAAAATTTTATTTAAGGGATGAGTTGACTAACTCAGTAGGGATTTAATATTTTCAGAATTTGAAAGAAGGATTTTTATAAAGCATGTATAACATTTAATAATCACATTTTTATGTTATAAGCATTTAAAGAAATAAAGGCGATGCTCGGCGATCATGAAAGCAAATTAACACCCTGATCAGGTTTAGGGTTTTGCGCCCAGGGACACGGCACATACAGCTGTCTCATTACTCTAGTTGCACTTTAGGGATTAAAACCCAAGGACGTTTCAAAAGAAACCCCCTAATTTCCATTTCAAAACAAGCAAACACATTATGTATAGGGGAATGTGTGAAAATCTTTATAAAATAAAATTCGACGATTTATGAAAAATGATATCATCGTAAAATAATTTAGGGAGACATCTCAAGATAGTTGTTTTTGAAACAAGATGGAATAATAGTGCATAATAAAATATAATCTCTACCTCGAAGTGAGTTATTCCGATCCAAGCCCAATATTTAGAATGTCCACAACCTAATTTAATATCTGAGTACCTTCATAAGGTTGGAAATTTCCGAGAGTTAGCTTAAAATTATGAAATTATTTAACAGGCTCAAAACAAACTTAAGTGGAAATCCAATAAAACCTTGAATATATTAATCATAGGGCAAAAGCCCAGCCCAAAACCAACTGCAATAGTGGCCCCAAAACAAACCTATTTTCGGCCCACAAAAGTCTTAATTCATAGTGGACCAATCTCCTTCAAGCTTAAGCCCAACAAAAATTTTAATTGCAGCCCACAGTCCAACCCGTGGGCCTGCTTTGTTTTTGCAGAGAAGGAGATTTCATTCACCTCTCCGTGTAGGTGATTCCGCCATGAACAACACCAACATAACACTTTGATTTATTTAGTACCAACAGTTCTCAATTGCTCATCAATGGGAACTAACATAATGAAATTTAGAAATTCTTTACAGATCAATCCATTGACAACCACTAATAATCCAACTTAAATTAACAAAATTGATATAAAAATCTTTATCCCAAACTTAACCCAATAGCAGCAATTGAAAACAAAATCAAAAGGAAAGGTTTTTGATTTGTATACCTTCAAGTCCACTGCTTTGGATAATCAAAAAAAATTTATGCACTGCCCCACCTCTTAATTGTCCAAACAACTTCAATCTTCAACCTTTAGGAAATTTCACGCCCATTAGGATTGATTTGGTGAAGAACAGAGTAACAATAGAGGGAGGGATCTTAACTTACTCTTAGATGTTCACTTGCGAAGCTAAAATCCTTAGCTCCTCGGTTCGCCAGAAAAAGTAGTCCTCAATTCCGAGTTACGCCTTTCGACCTTAGGGGAGAAAACAACCCAATGAGTAGAGTACACCGAGAGGAGAAGAATCGAGGGCTGAAATTTTCTTATCTTGACTCGAAGCTTCAACAGATCAGAGCAGATCGATAGAGAAGAGATGAAGAGGAGGAAGAAGAAATTTTCAAAGTGGAGAAGTGGGCATGGAGTGGTTTCAACCACATCCCCCCATCACTGATATAGGGGAAAATCATCCCCAGATTTCGGCAACAACTTCAGATAGGGGAGGTTTCAAATTTTTTTTTTTTTTCTTCTGGTTTGGGCCCTTAAAGGGCTGGACTTTACAATGTCTAAGGCCAGACTCAAAAAAAATTTGAACAAACGAAGTAGGTACACTAGTATTTTGATTTTCTAGTGCTTCGAATCTGTTTTGATATACTAAAATTGTTGTTTTTTTAGTGAGTTTTGACAATTCTCGTTGAGGATCTTTGAGTCATCAATTTCTAAGAAAACTCTCGCCATGTTGAAATCATATTATTACGATGAAGATATTGAAACTACTGTAGTGAAATTGCATCCATGTGAAATGAGGCAATCTTTAAACATTGAGGAGGAATATCCAGCTCATGATAATAAAAAAAACATTTCCACCTTGAAAATCAATCCATTGGAATCTTCGACATTAAAACAAGTAACCTCTAATCATATGGATTGAAATGATTTTGGATTTGTATCTTTAGAATTTTCTGTCTACTTACCTTTATGTATCGAACCTTCAGTTTGTAATGGATTACGCACTTGCTACTCAATTCTTCCTTCCATTGATACTAATCTTAGATTTATTTCTTTCAGCAATGTAGCGAATTCTGACAACTTCTTTTCTTGAGCAACTACTGGATATGAACCTCATACAATTTAATAAAATATGTAACAAAATTACTAATTATCATAGACGTTTAAAATATCTGTTAGCTCTCCTTTAGAATAAAAAAAAAACCCAAAATTATCAATATCTCCTCTTACTACTATCATCTCTTTAAATAAAAAAACATAAACAGAATATTAAAATATATAATTAAATAAACATTTAAAAATTGTAAAAGATAATTAGAATAAGTCCACTAAAATAAATGCACTACATTAAAACTCTATCACTATTTTACTTTGACAATCTTCCAATGATAATGTAACTTGCATTCGAGTACCTTCCGCCATGAATGGTAGATCAATCGCAAAGAAAGCACCAAATTATTACCAAAACATTAGAAACTTTGGATAACAAGAAAGAAGAAGAGGTTGCTGCTATACTTTTGAGTTTTCATTTCTTTGTTTTCATTCAATACATTTATTCTGTTTACATCTCTTTAGAACAATTCATTTATCAACGATTACGCATAATCCCTGAGCCAATTAGACTAGATTTTTAATCTTTTATCTCTAAGTGCTGCTTGATTAACTTCTCTTGAGCTCCTTTGAGTGGTAATTTGAGCTTCTTTATCTTCTTGAGTACTAACTATTTTACTGGTAACACAGTTTGGATGAGAAGGGTAGTCACTAAACTAGAAAGATGAGATTCAAAGTCTGTTCATTGATCTTAGACTTCATTTCATTTGCGATAAACTGTCTTTGAACATTGTTTCAATGGATAAGGTGTCGACAAATAATAATCCTATAATCCTGCTGATAGACTGGCTAAAGTAGTGGCTGGAATTGGAAAAATCAATTGAGAGAGAAAAAGGAAGTTCTTGCTGTTGAGAGAATTCATTCTTCTGGGACTGGGAGCAAGATCAAGAGTTGTGGATTGAGATTTGAGTTTGATTTTGAATCTGTAAACTGAGTTGTTCGATGTTGTTTCGAAACTCGATCATCTTTTCTCGACATAACTTTTTCCCAGTGTTCGTTCAATCCAGTTTCCTCCAGACGTAAGTTGCTATTTTTGGAATTTTGAGTTCTGGGTAATTAAACGTTACATCTCATTGAACAATCATAGTTTAACACTTTATATTGTTTTTTTTTTTAAATACACCGACCATGGCAGGTCGCTCCACATGCAAACTGTCCCACAGAAAACAACAACGTGAAAAATCTCGTTTAACCTTTTGGCTGTTTCGTTTACTTGGTCAAACTTTTTGACTCAGAATGTCAAACTTTTCGGCTAGTGAGAAAGAGACGACTTGGTCAACACCCAGTAGTCCACGTATAGAACTTTAAATATTTGTTATTGAAAACCAAGTGTGAACTCTCAAGCGTCATCTTCAACAGTTGTGCAGTGAGCTTAATAATGGGTTGTAAGTGGTCAAATATTTCAAGATACACTTGTAGCGTTAACATTATGTAATCAGGTTTGACGCTTGACCAGCGTAGAACTCAACCTGAGGATAGCTTGATTAGGCCATGATTGAGCTCGGTCTCTTGTTAGACTTGTATTCGTGAATGTTAGAAGAGTTCACCTAATCCAAATTTAGAAATTGACAAAGGTATTATAAATTGAATCGATTCAGTTTTATAGGAAATCAAAACAGGTGCACTCTTTAAGACATGAAAATATTATTTGGATTCTAGATTCTAAAAGTTAAGAAGGAGACCCAACTCCACTAAACCACGCATAGAAAAGGTTGATGAGGTGACTTAGGGCAAACCTTTAGAGAACAAGTTTTCAAAAATAAATATTTATAGAAATGGAGGACATTTTATATTCCCATAGAAACAAACATGAGTTATGGCTACAAACATCTTGTCTTATTTATTCAACCACCAAACATTATAAAAAAATACAATAAATATTACCACTCCTTTGTCTAGAAAAGGGAAGGAATTGTAGGGAGAGATATATTATTGAATTATGATTAATTTAGTAGTCTAATAACTTGGGCTTTCAAAATAATTATTAATTTAAACAGCATTTTCAATTCCATGTATGATTTAAGATGCTTTTTGGTAGAAAATAAAAAATAATAATAATAATCAAATGATGTGAAGAAGAGAAAAGGAGAAAATCATATTCAAGAGTCTAGAGAGGCTTCATAGCTCTCAATTCTAAGTGGGTCCCATGGACTAGTTGTCGATGAAGTGGTCACTTGTTAATAAGTTAGTGGGGCTGGGCCCCTTCAATTCTATTATTGTAGATGTGGTTGGTGTGAGAGAGAGAACCCCCAGCAAAACAAAACTATACAAACTAAAGCAAGTTTGTTTGATTTGTTAATATATATTACACCATTCATAGAAGGGTGAATCACAATGATTTTCCAACCTGAATTTATAGAACTTAATTTAGATCGGGGAAGATGTTTGCCAAAGTCTTGAGATTCGCTCGAGGCAGGACAATTGTCTCACATCATCACCTACAAAAAAACAAAAATACAGAATTTCCTTGAGAAAATTCTTGCTAGAGAATGAGTGAGATTCATTACTTAGAACTCAAATTCAATATTGGTAACACCCAAAAAATTTATTTGTTTAATTTTGTCGCATGATAATTGAAAAATTTTAGTAAATGATTAAAAATATTAAAATTATTTATGGAATTACTAAAATTAGAATAAATAATTTTATTTTATAAAAACTATAGAATTTATTAAGAAAATTAGGAAAGTTGTCAAAGAAGAGATGTCCGCGAAAAAAGATCAAACAAAAGAGTGGCCGTCAGATTGAAAATGGGTGAACAAAGATTAGTGTCTAAGGATGAAATGGAATCCGTAAAAGTGTTCATGTCCACAAAAGGGACTGTTGCTTTAGGAATAGTATCTATAGAAGGGTTGGAATCCCTAGATGTGTGTGTATATACTAATGCGACAATATCGTTTTGATGAAGGAATGTTTAATGGATGAACGGATGAAACATCAACCGTTGGATGAGGTCAAGGAATAGCTGAGATCAAATATGGAGAAAAATGCGGAAGAAGAAAAAATAAAATAAAAATACTTCCGTGGAAAAGAAAGATGTCGGAAGGATGCAAGAGGGATCAAATTAAAGGATGAAACTTGAATCATCGGATTTAAAGAAATATGCTTCCACGGAAATGAAAGATTTCGTAGGGAAATGAAGGATGTTGCGGGGAAAGAGTGAGTAAAATAAAGTAAACGTCATTGTTTTATATTAAATAAGTGCATCCGCGAAAGTGAATGTGTTCGTGACAAAAAAGAAAATGTTGTCGTTTAGATGACATATCTACGATTAAAACGAGTGTCCCCAGATGGAAATGTATCTATGGCAAATAAGCAGAGGATGAATGTCATTGTTTTCTGTTGAAAATATGAGGTGAGCAGTGGAGGTAAAGAAGCATACGTTTTCGCGGAAAGAGAGATGTCTGCTAAAGAAAAAAAGATGGAGTGAAACGTCATTGTTGAAGCAAGGGAAGGTATGTGAAACGAAGTATCCGCAAAAGTGTTGGTATCCATAGAAGGAATTGTGACCCCAGTAACATTAATGACCGCAAATATAAGTATAAAGGCTTGCATGGTACTTACACGTCCACGGCTATTGCAAACATATTTTAACGAGTTTGTTTTCCAGATTATTCGTGAGCAGCAATTTGATTCTTGGATTGTTAGGAAAAGATAAACTTAAGATATGATTCCTATAAGATTTTTTTCCATGAAAAGCACACACACACTGTAACACCCCGACATTTTAAGTTGGACAATTATCGGGGTATTACCAAGGGTGTTCTAGAGCGTTAATTTAGGGGTATTTCCATTATGTTTTCCCGTGTATGCGATGCAAATTAGATGGTGGAGCAGTTAGGACGTTACATCACGTGGTTATATGTGTCGTGTGCCTATGGGGGAGATGTTACGGGGTAGAAGTTAAGTGTAAAAAGTGTGAGAAAACTGTCCAGGGCGTTTGCGGACGCCTGAGGATGACACTTGCGGACAAGACGTATCGTCCGCAAATGCATTGCACACACGGTAAAGGGGTTGGGACAATTTAGGACGGGATTTCTCGTCCTAACTGCATTGCATCGTGGAGTTTCGGACGACTCTGGACAAGTACGGACGAGGAGTAGCCTCGTCCAAATCACCTATGTTCCAATCTCGGGCACCTGCGGACGAGGTACCGAACGATGCTGACGCAAGTTTCCTCGTCCACATCGAATCTGTTCTGAACATGGACACCTTCGGACAAGTCGGGACGACTGCGGACGGGTAAAGGTATCGTCTGATTTGAATCTGTCCATTTTATTGACACATTCGGACGATGGCAGACGACACATGTGGACAGATTATTGCGTTCGCAAGTCACCTGCGGACGATACAGACACATACAAGGACGTATCTCCTCGTCCCCAAGCGCGATTTAGCCTGTGAGATTTTAGCCCTACGGACGAGGACAAGTCATCCACACTCGTCCGAATCATCGCAAAACTGCGGCAGCAGAGATTTAATATCAAAGGAACAACGACGCCTAACCAATAGGAAATTGATTCCCCTACACAAATCCCAGTCCAAAGCACGCGTGTCGCCCTTCAGAACCGACCAGCAGGATTTGCCTCCCTACACCCACCTCCTAGGCGTACCTTTTGTCCCCTCTCCAGGTATAAACCTTCTTCCCCCTTCCTCCTTCAGTCTGTTTTCATCCAGAAAAAAAAAAGGGGAGCTGCGTGAGAGGAGTGTTCTTGGGAGAGAGAGAGAGCTCCAGTGAGTTGTATGGTTTAGTGAAAAGTGTAAGTGTTGTGTGTGAGGTGAGCTACGTGAGCAAGGTTGGGCTGCTGCCTTGGAGCTGCTGGGTGAGCTAAACAGGTGAGCTCCAACTACTGTGAGGAAATACCGTGAGGAATAGCAGTTGTCCATGCTTATATTCTTCAAATAGGTAAGGAAAATGGGGTAGTGTTGGCCAGGTGGAGGCCCTATACCATAAGTGTGTGTGTGTATGGTGTTAGTGTTCTTAAACTGCCTAGTGATCGTTATTTGATATTCTGTAAACAATGTTTCCTCTGCTGTGTTATTATAACCTCTATAGTTGTTATTCTTTCGTTGGATTGCCTTACTATTAGTTATGTTTAGTTGATTTACACTATGATAAACGCTTAAGGTTCAAAGATGAATAGGTGTAGGAGAATAGGGATTAAGTGAAGTCCGAAGATGAGCTAAAGAATCCTAGCATGTTTAAATCATCTAATTAGCATAACACATGCAAATCATCTAGCAGCATGCTAGGGTAACTAACTAAAGTAAGTAATTAGAATTGAGCATGTTAACTTAATTATATTTTACTTCCATAGGCACGTCGCTTGTGATTCGTTATATTTCCTTTATTATTGTGATTTATATATTCGAGCATGTTCCCCGTTGTTCAATTAGTTCTATAATTGCTTCCTGCATACGTTGTACGTTATTGGGTATTCCGTCGTTATTACTTGTCTTTGTGGGCTTGTTTGGTTACTGTTATTCCTGTTATATGCGCTTTAATTTCAGTTACTTCACTTTAACGCACACTTCGATCATTGTGAATGATATGTCCTTACGCATCATGCATCATGCTAGGTTGAGAATGTATGGTCATGCATCATGTTAATAGAAACCAATAGGGAGTGCCACGGGGTGGTACGTACACATGCATGAGTGAGGATAAATGATGAAAATGAATAAAATGGTAAGATAATAAAGGCCTCTGTGGTCCGTTAGCTTAGCCTGGCACAGAAACAAAGAAAATAATAAGGGAGTTGGGGGATGGTAGGGTAAGTACAGATCAGCCAGGTAGATAGGATTTAAAAGAAGATTACCTTTCCCTTGTTGGGACTGCGAGACTGTCTACCCTAAGTGGTTGAAGCCGACAAAGATCTACCCTACCACCACAGATTCCTCTAATCTCCAGCTTGAAGTACGAGTAACAAATGAACGACGTAAAGAAAAGTAATAAAATAGTAAATGGCTAATGAAATGATTGAGGAGTCATAAGCATATTGCATTAACTCTTTTCCTTACTGAGCGTAAGCTCACATTCTTACTTGTGGTGTAGGTACAAACGACGAACAGATAATAATAGCCTCATATATGAGAACGACGAACAAATAATAAAGCAGAGGTGAAGGAATTTGCACGAACGAGATTCGGAGTTGGCGAGGCTAGAGTAAAATGAGAAATGGTTGTAATCACATTAAGTTTTATTATATTGTATTCAGTTGTTTTAGTTTCTTCCTTAAATGATTCATTCACGCTTCCGCCATGTTTTACAAAGATTTATTTTATGACGCTTCCGCACATTTTAACAATTGGTTTTCATAAAGAGCCTAAAGAAAGAGTCAGTAGCGATCCAATTAGACGCACTCTGATACATTTTGCTTTAAAAAGAAAGAAATTTTAATTTTTTCGCATTTTAAGGATTTACAAAAATTCAGGTCGTTACACATACACCACACACACACACACACACACACACACACACACACACACAATGATAAACTTTTTATGTGATATTATTAATTCTATCTCTAAGTGATTTATTGCAAATATAAAAGCAAACAATAGCAAATAGCAAATATAAGAGTTAAGGGATAGAGAGATGAAAACCAATTTGTTCACGCAGTTCGAGAACCCTGTCTACATTTACGCTCCAAGTATCCTACTTGGAGATCCTTAATCTATTAACCTCTCCGGTTAGTGATGATTGGCTTCACGAATACCAATCAAACCTTTACAATTGACTATTCTCTTTTCTTTCGTTAGACTTCAATTCGGAGTGCTTCAATCTATAGAAACTATCTAACCAGTCAACCACTCTCTGTTCGGTCGACCGCCTCTCTACCATTGAAAAGTTAACGTTGAGAAATTGTAACGACCCAATTTTCGTTATCTTTTGAAAATGCGTGAAATTTAAAATTTTGTAAGGCAACTGAAATCTTTGTTAAAACCTTTTTAAGATAATATTAGAGTGCAAAACCAGACCATTAAGAATCCTTTTTCATTTTATCGTTACCAAAATCGTTTAATAATTTGGTAGAAAACTATGGTTATAAAATCTAGCGGAGGCGAAAATTACTTTTTGTTTGAAAATCTAGTGGAAGCGTAAAATAGTTTATTTATAGGCAGTTACTGTATATTTTACAATTGCCCTTCTCAGTTATTCTTTACATTTGTTAGTCTTACTTGCCACAAGTATCGTCCGTGCAAACCTGTTCATCATAGCTGCTTCTAAATATGTTCGTTATTTTTCCTACATCGCAAGTCGTAAGCTATGAGCCTAATGCTCAGTAAGTGATAATACCTATCATACTCTCATACTACATGCAGTTTCTGTTCTCGTCTTTTCTTATCTTCTTATCTTTTACGTTTTAATCATCCTTTTCGTCCTTTTCTTCTTATCTTTTAATCCTTTGCGTTTTAAATCATTGTTTTCGTCTTTTCTTCTTATTTTTGTCATTTGATTCTTAATTATTATACTTTATTGGTCATTCTTTTCATCGTTGACCTCCGATATAACAACGATGGCATAATCCGAAAGTTTGCTAATCATTAGTCGTTTGCCCCGACATAATCTAAGGACATTGCAACATATATGAGCAGCAATGGCATAATCTGAAGGCTTAAACGGCCTCACATCATATCATTGTCTTTTTCTTTTCTTTACTTTAATTGCATTAGTTTTTTCTTATTTCTGTTTACTTTTTATGGCTTATTATTCATTCGTTATTTGTTTCTTCATTCGTCATCTGTTTCTTCGTTCGTGATTTGTTTCTTCGTTCGTTATTACTTTTTATGACTTATTATTCGTTCGTTATCTGTTTCTTCGTTCGTTGCATTTTTCTTTTCTTTACTTTATTTACTTATTCATTCATTATTTGTATCTATTTCGTATGATGCTCGTGAATGCATACAAATTTTGAAAGCAAAAATAAACATTGAACGTGCGATTCATCAAAACGTGCTATGAAACTGTAGGCATGCTGTAAAAGCAGTAAACAACGAAACATGCGATTAATAACTGTAAACATGCTATAAAACAGTAAACAACGAAACATGCTATTAAAACTATAGACATGCTTGTAAAGCGGTAAGCAACGAAACATGCTATGAAAAACTGTAGACATGCTTGGAAAGCGATAAGCAACGAAACATGCATTTCCTATTCTTGCGATGTAGGGTCTGAAGACCAAAATACACACATATCACTTACCTTGATTCTTACAGCGTTCAACTTAATTGCTATCTTTCTTCTCTTTAATACCTTCATAATTAAAAACTTTCATTCATTAATAAAATCATTTAATCTACTTATTACATCTTAACGTCTTTTCTATTCGGATTCCTCGTTATTTACTAAAGGGTACTACTTAGCTTAATAATTAGTCCTCACTTTCATTTCCAATTATCATCATACATTCGTCAAATTAATGACTACATTCTAAATCAATAGAGTATACAAGAAAATCTGCAACTTAACAGGTTTATGTCGAAGCAAAATAACGCTTTTATACTTGTCACTGCCCAATAATAGATTAACCATTCCATTCATCCAATAGGAAACCAAAGGAGCTACAAAAAAACTCTTCACAGTGCACAATTTCACCTTAATAAATTCATTAAGGACTCCAACAATAAAACCCAGTATCAAGAGCATTATTCTTAACCATTTTATCAAGAGGCAAATCCCAAACCTAACCAATTCCAAGAATGTCCAGACAACAATTCCAATAATATATTATAAACTTATTTCCTTAATAAATCGCACATCCACATAACAATTTCAGTCTAACATTGCATAATTCCACCACCAATAGAGCAATAGCATTTAATAATGGACACACCAAACATAAATCTAATAGAGCATATTCATATTCTTTACTTCCAATAGCCTTCTACAAAGGTCCAACCAATCAACAGAGAGCATTTTCAACACATGTCTAAGATTACAGAACTACCAACCAAGCTAAGATTACAAAACTACAATCTAAACAAAAACTGTAATCGGCCAGCAACATCCCAGACAACATCCAAATCGAATCCAAATAAGTAAACAGCAATCATCTTACCATCAAGAACACCCGAGGCAGTTTATCACACAATCACCCGCTGACAGGAGCTCACACTTCAACTAACTTTCAATTCTTAAGAGAGCTCCACTCAGCTTACCAAGGGAAAACACCAGAGAGAAATTCTTCTCCTTCCTTTTATTTTGTTCCTGCTCGACAGTCTCTTCATTTTTCTGCAACACAATTACTCCCTTGACAGCTTCTTCAACTGGCCAACCAATCCTGCTCCCCATCGTGCGTGTCGGCAGAACAACCCAGCTGGAAGGGAGAAGAAACGTGGAAAATTCTTCTCGGCTGTCAATAGCTCAACTCGAACAGGTTCAATGAGAAAATAACAGGACTGGACTGCAGCCTCCCACCGAACCGCCAGCCGTTGTCGTTCCCTCGCAAAATCGCCAACACAAATATCCCTGCCACCGTCAACCATCAACGCCGGCCAACAGAACGGGAAGGAGGAGAACAGAAAACCATCGACTTACCTTGACTACACCTCGCCCGAAGCCTAAAATCGTCGCCGGTAGCAACATCGATCCTGAACCCTAGCCCGTGAACCGCGTAACGTTTCTCGTCATTCATAGCCACTCGTCAGGACGTCGCCACCCGAGCCTTCGTCGCTCACACGCTCGCCGAACCCGTTGTCGTCGTCACCTCACTCAATCTCCAACGCTCTCGCTCTCTATCGCGCCCTCACTCCTTCATTCTGTTCTCTTCTGTCGCGAAAAGGCCGAAGGCCATAACAAAAATCCCCACTTTTTTCTTTGTTTTCCAGCCAACCAATTGGCATGAACCGATTCACTCTTCAAATTTCTAATTAATCCCTAATTTAATTTTCCTTTATTTCTAATCCCTCCAATTAATCTTGACCTAATCTCCAATTAATTATTTACAAAATCCTCAATTCAAACAAATCCAATAAATCTCATTTTATGCTTCTTCATTTGACTAAAAACCGAACCACATCATTGTTCTCAAACCGAGCCGAACCAAACCAATTCAGTCCATAAATCTCCATTTTAATTTCATTTAATCCAATCTTTCACTTAATATCCAATTATATACTCTTTCCAATTTAATCCTTAATTATTATCCAATAAAATTATTATCCAATAATTTTCCATAATTTATAATATTACGAATACGTTATTGGTAATACCTCGATAATTTCTCAATTAATCCAAAAATCTCTAATTTCTTTCCAATTGTCCTTATTAAATTCTGATATAAAAAAATCGGGTATTACAGAAATCATGTTGGTTTTGTTGACCACTTTGTCAACCTTGGTCGACTGCTTCTACGTATTGCAGAATAAAGCTTGAATTTGTCAATTTTCTAGCCTACCACTTCTTCTCTGGTAGACCACTTTCTAGCTATTTTACATCCCGAGCTCACTATCTGATTTTCAGTCGACCACTTCTTCAGCGCTGGTCGACTGCTTTCTGTTCTGGCTCTTCTGTAGCCTATCTAGTCGACCACCTCTTGGCCTTGGTTGGCCTATACTTCGTGTTATGCTCTTCTTGAATTTTCTAAGTCTCAATTATCAATATATAAGTTACATGAACTTAGGCAAACACATTAGTAAACATTAATACCTGTATTAAGGGTATTTTCAATTAAGATCATTAACGTATTTACATGATTTAACAAATACATAATAAACAACTTATTTAAACAATTAAGCAGTCATAATCAAAACAAATAACTCAATATCTATTACACTAACAGGATCAAAACCCTAATCACCCTAGAGCCGCAAGGTCTAGAGGACTTTTCTCTCAAGCTCTCTGGTAGATTCTCTCTCAAGACTCTCTAAAGGTATGTGTTTGATGGATGATAGTATAGAGTGATGAAGCAGTTTTTTAAGTCATTGAAACTTTGTAGTTTATGAAGTTTCATCTTTTCTTTATAATTAACCTGATTCTCTTTATTTTAAGGAAAGTGAACATGTTGGAAAAGATTTGGATGGTCAGACTTCATTAAAGACTTCAGGTAAGAGATGTTTGCTTATGTTTAGCCTTTGGCTGCATCACAAAGTGCTAAAGTAAGGTAGTATTTTGATGATACATTGTGATGCCTTCAAACTATGTTTTGAGGATGTGTTTTATTGATTGTTATTATGATTTCTTTGTTAGAGACATGAGAGGTTAGATTAAAAAGGTAATGACTTTGGAGATGTATTGACTATTTTCATGCATAGATTGTTTCTACATAATATGTTATGCAATCAGTTTATTATGAAGGTTACATGCATAATGTTTTTTAAAAAAATAACAAAAATAGTTTTCATACATATATTTTTAGGAAAGAAAGACAGAGACAAAATTTAAGATACAAAAGGAATAATACGAAGGGTTGAGGATAGGTTGTCCCAAATGTTTGTCCTATAGGGAATAAGCCTGTTAGTATGGTAATGTCGAGACTTAGCTGAAGTTCATCAAGTGGTTGTGTATTGAGTACACAACACTAACGAATGTCCAAGTTAGGGGGACTGTCTTACCGAAGTTCACGAGATTCAATGGTATTTTTTCTATAATCGTGGCTAGTTTTCTCAGGATATGAGTTGGCTGAAGTTCACATTTCTCCTTTTTAGAGAAAAGTGAAAGAACAAAAGAATCAAAGAAAAAAAAAAGAACAAAACAACATGTTTTCATGAAAATTGTTTTTCATATATTCATGTTATAACTATGCATCTTTTACTAAGTGTTATATTCATAGTTTGAACTCTGTGATATAGGTGAAATAAATTTATTAAGGAATTCAATGATAGGAAAAAATAAAAGTAGTGGATGATGAAGTACTCTCATGAGCAAAACTAAAGTGTTGTCGAAGCGATATTGACCCATGGGTGAAGATTTAAAGAAAAAGAAAAACTTTTTATCATGTTTTTTATTAATTGGATTTAAGATTAAATATTTTACAAATATTTATATTTATTTTACAATAAATTTTACCACGTTCAGATTTTTAAATGACATTACTTTTAAATATCTGTGTGTCATTTTAAATATATGATTTTTTTTTATATGATATATTTTTTTAAATTATATATATAAAAAAAATTTACATCACAGATCATTACAATATTACTTATTTAAAACTCAATTGACCTATTTGTTAGCAAGGTAAAAACTTTTTCCATTCTCACCATCATCACATATTATGACATTAATGATATTCTAGCTAATCTTTGTTTATTTAGTGCACTTAACGTTATATTTTTCTTTAATTACTTGTTCGTTTTATATCATCTGGCACATTTTTTGGAATTAAGGAAAATGACAAATCAACCATCATACTTTGTGATCAATGAGAAGTCAACTACTAAATTATTTTTGCTAACAATTAACCATTAAACTATGGAAAAAATTCGTTGCAAACATCGTTGTCACGTTTATCGTTAAATGTATTGATTTCATTTCGCGGTGGATGGAACATATATTGATTTCAATCTGCTGCAGAACGATATTTTAAAAAATAACGTTATAATATCAACGTTCCCACTGTGGATCAGGACATTTTTCGAGGCGGATTGACCACAATCCGCAGTGGATTTACCACGATCCGCTGGGGATCATCGTGCCTCATTTTAGGAAAATTTCCTTATTTTCGACGAGCAATGGTGTTCAATATTTTTATTGTCATGCAAATGGAATTGAAAATTGTTGGAATTTCTCTATTTTCAATGGAACTAGAGACGTAAAATTCATACATGCAGGATAACAAATTTTCATGAACAAAAAAGGAAGAAAAGTGAATCATAAGGGATCGAACTCTGGACCTGTTGCCTAAGTTGGCATATAAAAACCAATTGAGAAATAGAAACTTTTTATAGAAAAAATGCAATCTCAGCATATAAAATAATATGTTTATCTTTTTCTTCCTCTCCCAATTGCCTAGATTTCGCAACACTTTGCTTCGTCATGAAAATGTTATCTACAGACACCATGATACTGTGCCATTTTTGGAGATGTGTCGCACATGTTTATTAGGAGAAGATCTACGTGACTTGTGCAAAAACGCTCGCCGCAACAGGGAGTAATCGTCATCTAAACGTGCTGAGCATCACAGTTTTGAATTGTGTAAGGGAAATTGGAGGACGTAGAAGTGTTTTTAGCCCTCGAAAGTGAGACAAGTTGCCTCTTGCATCTTCCTAGTGCGTAGATCTCAAAAAGTTATGCAAAATAAAAAAAAATTGTCCTAATCGATTGACTGAGCACAAAGTTATGGTCTTCCGAAGTTTTCAAGTAAACGTTCTCATTTTTTTCCTTTCCGAATCTACTCTGATAAGCACCGAATGACAAAACAGATGTTTCTTACATGTGCATCGTGAAAAGACGATGGAAAACGAGTCCTCAAGCATCCAAAACCGTTCAAAAAAGAGAGAATTATCGATTTGCAAAGATTCACCATTTCTCTATGTGAAAGAAATGAATTTTCTTTTTATCAACCTGCGGCGGATCATGATGTACGCACTAAATGCACCGCACGTGATGAATGAACGCAACGCTTCTCACCTCCTTGTATAAGGACGCGGCTGCAAGTTTCTTTCGTGATATAACTCACACGAAATAGTTCTTTGGATATAACTTACCAGAGGGTTTTTTGGATGTAACTCACCAAAGGATTTGAAAGAGGAATCACTCCAATTTTGGGTTTAGCAAAAGCTATTTTGTATTAATCTTCAACTGTCTAAAAACATAAAACTAGGTGGCTTTATATATAGCTAATTTAAAAGCATAAATTAGAAAAATTAAATAAAAGATAATCTAAATAAGTAGATCTAGATCTCCTAGATAAGTGGATCTAGATCTTCTAAAAAAGTGGATCTTTTGTTATGATTCTCGACCGATTTGAAAAATTTCCATGATCTTTGACTTGATATCTTTTGATGGATTCAAATTTACATCATCCTCTCCGGGTTTTTGAGGATTTGACCAAAATCTTCTTTCTTTTATATGAATAAGGTAGTCTTTAACTTTCCTTCCTTTATTTCTTCGCAATCCTTGGCTACTTGTTTCGGTGGGAGTGGGGTTAGCTTGACTATTTTTCCATGGATCTTGAATGAGTAACAATTGGTGAAGCCATAATGCATAGTTTTTCTATCATATTGTCATGGTCTTCTCAAAAATAGGTGGCTAACGTTCATAGGAACCACATCACATAGTACCTTATCCGAGAAACTCCCAATAGAGAATTCAATTAGAGCTTGCTTATTGACCTTGGTATCTACTTTGTCATTCAACCAACTTATCTTATAAGGTGTTGGATGCATGGTTGTTGCTATGTCCAATTTGCTGACTAGATCTGTAGAAACCACATTAGCACAACTTCCTCCATCAATTATTAAAGAGCAAACTTTGTCTTTGACCTTGCAACAACTATGGAAAATGTTTTTCCTTTGACCATCGTTGATACTTGCCTTAGTAGTGAGTACCTTTCGAATGATCATAAGGAGGGGACCCTCATGAACATATATTGTTTCAACTTGTTCTTCCTCCTTATGTGTTTCTTGTATCTCACCTTCATCTTCACTCTCAACCTCATTAGTGCCTTCTTTTAGTACCATCATTTCATATTTGGACATTGGTGAGTATAGTGTCCGATTCTAAGGCATTTGAAACATTTGATCTCACTCGATTTTGGCTTTGCTTCAATAGATAATGATTTATCGTCGCTTGCTTGAGTAGTAGTTTTGATGTCATCTAGCTTGGGTGGTGGTTCGGAGAAGCCTGTAGTTCTCTGTGGAGGCCGACTAGTCTTTTCCTTCTCTTTCCTTTTTAATTGTTTTTCCACCTATTGTGCTATCTTGATAACTTGCTCCAGTGTGGTGTAGGGCCGCAAGTCGACAATGTCGCTAATATCATAGTGGAGACTCTGGATGAATCGGGCAATTGTTTGTTCTGTCGGTTCTTGCCAATTGCATTGGATTTGTAAAGTTTCAAACTTGGCAACATATTCATCTACCGTGGAGGTTCCTTGTTTGAGTCTTTGGAATTGTTGGTAGAGGTCTTGAATGTTATTGCTGGGAATGAACTTGCCATCCATAAATTCTTTGAGTAAGGACCATGTTTGGATTGCTCTTCCTCCTAGTTGTCTTATGCTATTCCACCAAATAATTGCATAACCGGTGAATTCAATAGTGACTAGTTGTAACTTTTTGTCGTCTTTGAGGTTATAACAACTGAATATCCGATCTATTTTGTCTCTCCATTCAATGTAGTCGTAACCGTTAGTGGATCCATTGAATGGTGGGACTGATACTTTGACAAGGCTTAAGTCATCTCGTTGTATTGGCCTTCTATGCGGAAAGGCGCCTGTCTCTTCGGCCTCTTCGTCGGTGTTATGATGGTTTTGATTCATCTTTAGTTGAGCAACTTATTGTTGTAGTGAAAGAACGAGTTCTCTCAAATTTTCTTCAGAGTGAGATGTTGAAGTTTCGGCCATCGTGGAGGTTGTAGCCGTGTCTTTTTTCATTGCCTTGGATGTTCCTCGAGTCATCATAAATAACAATTTATGTAAGGATATGTTTAGCTCTGATACCAGATTATGTGCGCACGGAATGCACCGCACGTGATGGATGAACGCAACGCTTCTCACCTCCTTGGATAATGACGCGGCTGCAAGTTTCTTTCGTGATATAACTCACACGAAAGAGTTCTTTGGATATAACTCACCAAAGGGTTCTTTGGATGTAACTCATAAAAGGATTTGAATGAGGAATCACTCCAATTTCGGGTTTAGCAAAAGCTATTTTGTATTAATTTCCAACTGTCTAAAAACATAAAACTAGGTGGCTTTATATATAGCCAATTTAAAAGCATAAATTAGAAAATTAAATAAAAGATAATCTAAATAAGTAAATCTAAATCTCCTAGATAAGTGGATCTAGATCTCCTAGATAAGTGGATCTAGATCTCTTAAAAAAGTGGATCTTTTGTTATGATTCTCGACCGATTTGAAAAATTTTCATGATCTTTGACTTGATATCTTTTGATGGATTCAAAACAACAACAACACAAAAAGAGCAATCTTTTCATACTTCATGCTCCCACGTGAACAAGGTTTGTTCTTTAGATGTTAAAGATGAAATTTGTGCTAACATGGTTCCCTTGATCATATTTGAAGGAAATAGCTTGGAAATATTAAAGCGTGGCATCCCGTACAAATATGGTGACACAAGATATGAGGTTGAATCCTTTTCAATCCCGGGAGGATGATGTGAACTAGAACCATTCTATTATTGATCAAGCCTCAAAGAATATCATAAAGTTACTCAAGGTCAAGCATAGGTTGAAGTTCAAGAGCAATGAAAGAGAAATGGAAAGAGTTTCCAAAAACTGTCTTTCTTTGATCTCCGATAAGTATATGACTATTTTGACATTCACGACGACGTCAATGCGAGAAGCTTTCTTCATAAAGATTGTAGCTGACATCCTAATCTTTCTAGAACATATTGGATTGTTAAAGTCGAAGTTAATTTGCTATGTCAAAAGCCCACGGAACAGAGAGCAAAAGTTAAGGAAAGTTCAAGTTTCCAAACTTGGAGACCAAAGAAAATCAAGATATGAAAACTATTTAAGTTGATGATTTCGACAAGGCCCAATGACAAGAGCAAAGGCCCAAACACAGGAAGATCAAAGGAAGCTCATTCACTTACTACAATGAAAAGAAGCCCATTCACTTACTACAATGGAAAGAAGCCCACACAACTTTATGTTTTAGATAGTTGAGAATTGAATACAAATTAGAGCTTTGTTTTGATTCGGAAATTGGAGTCATCCTTTTCCTTTCTTTGGTGAGTTATATCCAAAGGCATTTGGTAAGTCATATCCAAAGATCCTCTTGTGTGAGTTATATCACGAGATAACCTTGCATCCGCATTCTTATCCAAGGAGGTGAGAAGTGGTGCATTCATCCATAGTTCATCCGTCGCATTCCGTGCGCGCATCAGATCATGGTCAATCTGCGGCGGATTATGGTCAATCCACCACGGATAGTGGTCGATCCGTCGTGGATCATGGTCAATCCAAGAGGAAAAATATCTCGATCCACAGCAAAATGTTGATATTATAACGTTATTTTTAAAATATTGTTTCACGGCGAATTGAAATCAATACATGTTCGATCTACCGCAAAACGAAATCAATACGTTTAACAGCAAACGTGATACCGAGTTTGCGGTGACTTTTTTTCATAGTTCAGTGGTTAATTTATTAACAAAAATAATTTAATCGTTGACTTATCATTCATCGTAAAGTATAGTGATTGATTTATCATTTTCCCTTGGAATTATTACCAATAATCCTAGTATTACTCACATCACATCCCATCGGTACTAACATAGAAAAAGCTATAATATTAAAGTGAAAATGAAAAATCAACCATTGTGGTTTCAAGTCAATGACAAGTCAACCATTGTGGTTTAATTTTTAACAAGGTAACCACTAACATACGTCTAAATGACAAAACAACCATCGCAATTACGGTGGCCGTTAACTAGAGCGCCGCCCCGGTGTCCCACCACGCCCCAGCGGCGGCCCATGTTACGAAGGATAACAGGCACAAGTGTTGCCTAGACGCCACGACTAGTCGCCACGCCACCGCAGCATCCCAGGACGCCCCAGCGGCTCCCCGGGATGCCCCGGCGGCGTCCTAGAGCACCGCGCCGGTGTCCTAGAGCGCCGCACCAGTGTCCTAATACACCGCAGCGGCATCCCTACCCCGCCGCTGCGGTGTCCTAGGAGGCCGAGCGTCCTAGGACACCGCAATGGTTTTTCAGACTGTGAATTTATATAAACAGAGAGCTAACTCCTCTCGACAGTAAGAGGCATTTGATCAGCGATTAGCGAACCCTAGAGAAGTGCGAGAGTTGAAGAGAAAGGAATTTTGGCCAAGTTGAAGAATTTTTTTACAAGCAAATTGAGTCATGGACTGAGGAAGAATCTGTTATTAACCATCAATGTGACGTGGGGTCCACAGAGACATTGTTGGCCAATCAGAACGAGGTACGTGGAATTGGACATGAAGTTGCAATTGTCTTGCATTCTGTCTCAGCAAATTTAAACGAAGAGGATGATGAGGACCTCCGATCAGCATGCCAATGCAGTAGCGATGAAGACATGGACATGGCTGAGAGTAGGCTCCCATGACAACCAGAAGCACAATGCACATTTGTTGGTATGAGTCTTGGCAAAAAATACAGTTCGTTGGATAAAATTAGAGAAGAAATTGTCGATCATGCTTTAAAAAATGGGTACGGGATTAAATTCACCCACAGCGATGCGACTCGGTTGAGGGCCAAATGCGAAGAAGGGTGCACGTGGCAGCTGCACGCCTCAAAATTTCAAAATAAAATGACGTGTCAAATAAAGTCCTACAATGACGTTCACACTTGCTCTAGAAAGATGGAAAGTCGCCATGCCACTGCGAAATGGATGGCAACGCATTACTTAGATAGATTTAAAAGTCAGTCCGACTGGGACATATCTTCCATAATTGAGACAATCAGGAAGGACATCAACGTTAACATAACAGGCAGCCTTGTTAGAAGGGCAAGAAATGCCGCCAAGAAAATTAATCAAGGGGATGACAATGAGCAATACAAGCTCATATGGTCCTATGTTGAGGATATTCTTAGGTCAAATCCTGGAAGTTCACTGCGTGTTGACCTTGATATGAGTGTATTTAAAAGGATGTACATGTGCTTGGATGCATGCAAGAGGGCTGTGGTGAACTGTGGTAGACCGGTGATTTGTTTAGATGGTTGCCACTTGAAGGGAGTGACTCCGGGACAGCTGCTGACCGCTGTGACCATCGACGGGAACGATGGTATGTATCTGATTACTGTAGCAGTCATTGAAGCAGAAAATAGAGCTTCATAGAAATGGTTTCTAGAATTGTTGTTGGACGATCTGAACACCCTATCTGGCAATGGAAGGACATTTATTTCGGATCGACAAAACGTGCGGTTCATTGCTTGTTTCATTATGTGTGTATGTTATGCATTTTTTTACCAATGTCCCTCTCTTATTATGAATCTTTGCAGGGACTAGTGCCAGCGGTCAGAGAGGTGGCATGGCAAGCAGACCATCGTTTTTGCATCCGACACCTATATGCCAATTTTCAAAAACAATTTAAAGGCAGGTTGTTCAAGGATGCAATGTGGGCGGCATCAAGAGCCACAACAAGGAGGCAATTTGACAAGGAGATGGCCAAGTTATTTGTCCTCGAACCGGCGGCCCACGACTATTTAGGAGCAATAGATGTAAGATGTTGGGCCAAACATGCCTTCTCTTCCATCCCAAAGTGAGACATAAGCCTCAACAACCTCAGCGAGTCCTTCAATGCCTGCATCCTACCCGCCCGAGAGAAACCAATTCTAAGTATGTTCGAGATTATTCGAAAGGGCATCATGGGTAGGATCGTTAAAAAAAATGAAAAGATGGCTCGCTTGACTGAACAGTTGTGTCCAATGATTAGCAGCCGCCTCGCCAAAGTACAATATGCCAATAGAAATTGGAGCCCAAAGTTTGCAGGTCGTGCCCAGTTTGAGGTTAGCAACAGTACCGACATGTACTCTGTCGATTTGGACAAGTGTACGTGTACATGTTACCGGTGGGAATTGACCGGCATCCCCTATGTCCATGCAATCCCGGGCATTCAGTTCATGAGGAGATCTCCGGAAGAATTTGTGGATGCGTGCTATCATCAGGAAACATACATGGCAATGTACTCCCACTTCCTCTGCCCCCTCAATGGGTCAATCGAGTGGCCTCCTATGACGAATCTTGATCTAATTACCCCACCGCCATTTAAAAGGCTTCCAGGAAGGTCACGCATACGTAGAGTACGGGATGTGGACGAAGGCCCAAGACGGATGGTGCTAACCAGAAGACAGCTGAACGTCACTTGTGGGCGGTGTGGTTGTGTGGGGCACAATTCCCGCACTTGCGATGGGGCAGGAGAGTCAAGTGCATGGCCATGCAGGGGGAGCGCCCGAGGCAGCGGTAGAGGCAGAGGCGGCAGAGGCAGAGGAAGGTCGGAGGGCACTTTTATGGGGTTCAGAGTCCTCGAGTTAGCCCCCTCCCTAGTTCCCGAGACAGAGCCTGACAGAGTCCCTACGACAGAGGTGAGCCCCTGATGCCGTTCACGTTTTCAAGTGTTATTTGAAAAATGCTAATTTCATTTGCAATTTGTTTTGCAGGAGTCGGTTGCGCAAGGTCCACAAACACAAACGTACCGGACGGTGGACCTTAACCTTCCGTGATACAAGTGTTTGCTACATATTGTTGTAATTGTGACTAAATTTAAATATCAGAATTGTTGTATCAAGTTCACCGCAATTGTTCAGTGTAAAAATGTTTTGGTTTTGTGTATCAATCAATTTATATCCACCAGTGTGCACGGCTAAGGAAAAGAGGCGACTAAGTTATAAGCGAAATCTTGCATACATACGGCGTCCCGGGAAGCCGCAGCGGCGTCCCAGGAAGCCACAGCGGCGTCCCAGGAAGCCACAGCGACGTCCCAAGCAGCCGCTGAGGCGTGCCAGGAAGCCCATGCGGTGTCCTGGGACACCATCGAGGCGTCCCAATTTTAATCGGCTCTATACATAACGTGCAAAGGCTAGGGCTCGCCATTTTCACCCATCATCTTCAACGCTGAAAAACCCTGAAACCACTCGATGACCAATTTCCACGGCGAGAAATTTTCACGGCGATCAAAGACAGAAAATGAAACAGTACCAATGAGCAAGGAAATTGGCGGCCAAGCGTGGGAAGGCAACGGCCGAGCAACCCACGGCGGTGTCCTACACTGAGCAACCGGCGGCGTCCTAAACTGATCAACCCGCGGTGGCGTACTCTGAGCAACCCGCGGCAGCGTCCTCTGAGCAACTGGCGGTGTCCAACGTTGAGCACACCGGAGCGGCATCCCAGCATGAGCAACCCGGAGCACCATGGGAATTTCAACATGAACCCCCGGTAGAAAACGGCGAAGAAGATTCCGGACCCTCAATTGTCCGGGTTGAACCTGTCACCGCTGGGTGGAGGGTCAAATTATTCAGGTCTAGACAATGCAAATCACGGTACGAGGATGATATTCAGAACCGTACAATTATTGTCTCAAAAATTGTGGACCTGGACTCATTGGCTGCCATGGGGATTAAAGATCTTATGCAACCTGCTGGCTTAGCCGGGTTGTGCCAGATGAGAGGCAGTTACTGCGAACAAGCTATCAAATTGTTTTATGCAAATTTGAGACTGTCGACGGAGCCAATGGAGTTAACAACGTTGGTGTTTGGACGGGAGGTGAGGCTGACTCCCCAGGTCCTAAATATATTGCTTGAATGTGAAATGGATGGCCCAAGCGAGGAATACTATCATGTGTCTCGGGAGCCACCATTTGTCAGCCGGGGAGAAGGGCTACAAGTGCTGAGATTGCTGCACCGCGATGCAAAGGTTGAAGAGTACCACAAGCCGAAGGGCAAGGACCTTCATGTCATAGCCCGATTGGTCCACCTGATCATGACGTACACCATTTTACCGCGGGATGGGCATCAAGACCATGTTAGTTGCATGGATCTTTACATACTGGAGAAGGTGTTCACTGGGAAAAATGTGGACATTGGATATATCATCCTCAGCCACATGAATGAGGTGTTGAACATCCCTTCGAAGAACCTCCCGTACAATTGGTTGATACAGAGCATATGTGACCAATATGGAGTGCCCATCCCTGAGTACGAGCCGAGAATGGTGGAGTCACTGTTACACGTTTACAATCAACTAAAGGTAGACCGCATGCGGTTCACAAACGTTGGAGGGGAATGGCGGCGCAAGTACATCAGCCAGGCAGCACCTCGACCTCGACCTCCACCCCCCTTAGAGCCTCAGCAGGCAGCCCCCGGGTATGAACAGCAGCCTCCTCCTCAGTCATCGCACTTCATTCCGATGCCTGAGGAGACGACCAACTGGAGGATCAGAATGGATACGAGAATGCAAATAATGGAGGAGCACCTCCAAATACAACAAATCCAACTACGCAGAACGGAAGACCTCGCAGCCGAGAGACATCAAATGGCCCAAGAGTGGAATTTGCAAGCAGCGGCCCTCGCCAAAGAGAGGCACCGAATGCAACATGACTAGAATATGCAAGCAGCAGCCCTTGCGGAAGGGAGGCATCGTATTGCACAAGAGCGCCATTTACAAGCAATAGATTGGCACTGTGATATGATGGCAGCACTTGAGCGACGTGAGAGGCGATCAGCTCGTGTGTCATCATCATCATCAACGGCGGCATCAGCCTCATATCGCGTGTAAGTGATTGACTTCGTACGCAAGGTCGAGTATCTACTTTATTAATGTGTGACGGAATGTCATGGGGTTCATTTGTAGGCCCGGTGCTGGAAGCGGCCAACATGCTGAGAATGAAGAGGACGACGAGAATCGGCCGCTTAGAAGGGTGCACGCGGTACGTCTGTGAGTTGGTTATATGTGTGTGTTGCTTATATGTGTGTGTTGGTTCATGTTAATGTTTTGTTACTCTAACGAGATTTGACATTTTTCTTGCAGGCTGCAAATTTGATGACCATGTTCGAGACGTACGTGCAAAGAAATACTCGAATGAACAAAGAGACGTGCACAGTTCTTGGGGGAAGGCGGACGGGGGATCATTACGAAGTCACTAATCTCATCTTCCCCGAGCAACACGGGACGCCAAATACGGTGAGAAGCCTTCTTTGTATGTTAATTTATAAGATTTGATCGTAGTACTCATCTGAACGTATATGCAGTGCTGTGCTGAAAACGAGACAGCCATATTGGCGTATCATCACGAGCACAATCCAATCTCATTATGGTGGATTCACGTAAGTAATCATTTCGATTCTCCAGGTTGTTGTTTAGGTTAACTGGGATCATCTAATGCATTGTCTTCCTTGCAGACACACCCGAAGCATCGATGTTTTATGTCGTCCGTTGACCTCCACACTCAGGATGGTTACCAGCAATTGTTGCCGGAAGCTATCTCAATGATCTGTGCTCCCACTGACAAAGACACGTATGTATTTTCCCTTATGTAAATTCTTAATATTGGTTACTGCATATTCTCGCTTATTTTCCCTTTGTATTGCAGCCCGTACGCCAGCTTCCGGTGTATGAGTGTGGGGATGAGCGTGCTGGGTAAATGCAAAATTGAGCGACAATTTCACGAGCACGAACCAGCCATCTTTGAGTATGAGGGACCTTTGTGGAAGAAAGCACAACATGTAGTCATTCACCTGAACTTATCTTTTGCGGTCAAAGATCTGTGGCCGGGCAAGACAAAGAAGTTATAAAAGTTTATGTACATTTCGTGTAATTTGTTTACATTTCAAAGTTGTAATTGATATTAACTTGAATGTGTGCTGTATAAATTTCATGTTTTGTTCAGATTTCGTGTCATTTGTTTATACTTCGAAGTTGCATGAGCTTGGTTGTCTGGTGTTGTTTATGTACTGTGGATGATTCTGGAACTATTTGCAATTTATGTGCAGGATGTATGAGATTAGCTTTGGTGGAGTAAAGCAACAAGAACAACTATGGCAAATTTTTTTCAATTCGGGAGTTAAAGTACGTGGTTTAAACTTAGGACACCGCGGCGGTGTACTAGGACGCCGCCGGGGCGTCCCGGGGAGCCGCTGAGGCGTCCCGGAGAGCCGATGGGGCATCCCAGGGAGCCGTCGGGGCCTCCCGGGGCGCAGTCGGGGCTTGCTGGGATGCTGCGGCGGCGTCCCAGGACACCACGGCGGCGTGGCAACTAGTCGCAACGTCCACGCAACACTTGTGACTGTTATCCTTCGCAACACGGGCCGTCGCCGGGGCGCGGTGGGACACCACGGTGGGGTGCTAGTTAACGGCGACCATAACTGCGATAGTTGATTTGTCATTTAGACGTACGTTAGTGGTTACCTTGTTAAAACTTAAACCACAATGATTAACTTGTCATTTACTTAAAACCACAATGGTTGATTTGTCATTTTCCCAATATTAAAATTCTTATGAATAATCCTATTTTTTAAAATTCAAATATGGCATCTATAACACATAAAAAAAACAAAAATAATTGACATATTAGAGTAATAATCTTTTATCTTTTGCTTCCAATTATGAAAAGAGCACGTTGAAAATTACTTATATATCTATATGCTAAGAAATTATGTGTCAAACTTTGCAAAAACTAAAAAAATAAAATAAGAAGCCAGATAATAAATTTTCAGACATTCAACGAAAAAATTTTTAGAAATTCAATAAAAATATTTATAATATCACAATCTCCATCGATTTTTTTTTAATTTTTCATTAATAAAACTACAAATAAATGAACACATTTAGTATTAAAGGTATAGAATTTCATTTATTATCCATATTAATTTCCATTTTTTTTTTTTTAGCTGAAAAATTCTGCAATATTTTTTATATTCTTGTAGTGTGGTAGTAGATAAAGATGTTGCAGATGTGATTAGCTCAAGAGAAATCAATCTTTGGCAATTAAATTTAACATATGTGATTGCAAATGACTACAGCGGAGAGATTGTGTGAATCCGATATTTATGGGCGAGAATATGAATAGTTTGAGACATACAATCCAATATAATTTAACTGTTCTACATTTCCTATCAACCCTCATCATGATTGTGAGTGACATTTTACTCTTTTCCTTGCATGTGATTTCCTTTGGAGCTGCCTGCTGCGTGCTTCCCACCCTTCTTTTTATGGCCATGCCCATTCCCCGCCATCATTAGATGCCTCTTCTTTCAACGCCTCTCTTATTAGTCTTTCCAAGCTTCGTTGCATGGGATTCTCTTATTAATTCTCACACCCATCTTCCTACCCTTTCCAATAACACATGAGCAAGTTATTCCAATTACACGAACTCGCATGATCACCAAGAAAAACTCTGATCAATATCAAAATCTGAGAAAATGATCGAGTAGATTTGTATTACACTCTTAAATGTTCTTTTATGAACAATTTGGATCCATATTTTAAGTATGGATTATTATACATTATGAAAAACAAGAGACTTTGAAGTGGTAGGAGAAATCTGCATCATCCACGTGTCACAGACCCAACACTTCTGGAAATATGGTTCATGCTTGGGTTAAAGCCTAAGCAACCCAAGAGACCCTGCTTGTAAGGCAAGAATGTCTTCTTCTTCATCTCCTCTGCAACTGCTCTCTTCGCTGTGTAATGCATTTCGTGAGCTGAAACTTGCCCTCTTGATCTTCTCGAGCTCGAAACTGAACCCCCCCTGTCGGTGGACCGGAAACTTGAGTTCTTCACTTCTTCCACTGAAGATTTCTTCGACATGGCAGCGTATTTTCTGAGGTTGTCTTTCTCCGCCGCTCGCCCCTCTGATGCACTGCGGAAGAGGAGAAAGTCTTTCAGCCGCCATTTTCTGTTCCCTTTGGAGAATGAAATTGAGGATAGGAATGATGAAGATGGAGATCTTTTCTGGGAAGATGAGTTATCTTCTTCGTCCAACACGATTTGGGAAACTCTTAGAGGAGAGAGAGATCTACTTCCTTTATGGATGAATTTGGAAGGGTTTGGCTTTGGACTTTTATCTCTTCCTCGTGTTTGCTCTTCTTGTCCGCCATTTTTGCGCGTTTCTTTCAGAGCTTCTTCGAATGGATCGAAATCTTTTCTGTGTTTGGGAGAGAGCGCCTCTTGAACCATTTTTTTCCCCTGAGAAATCTTCGATCTAGGTGATCTCGGAGAAGACAGAGGGGAGGGAAAAGCCAAATCGTTCGTTTGCAACCGAGGCGGTGGCTTCAGAGGCTTGATCTTACCCCCGTCGAAAAGCTCATCGGCCGACAAAGAATGTCTATCCAACTGCCCACTGAAGTTGAACTCGAAATCTTCATCGCCGCCTCCGCCGACATTGCCGCCACCTTCTCTGAACTTGGGTAGTCCCGGCTTTTCTTCCCACTCGAACGGCACCACAGACGGCGAACCCGACGGAACCTCACGGCCGTTAGCGAAACCCAGATCATTTAGATCACGGTAAAACGTGGCAGCTCGCGAAGGACTGGTCGGAGCACTGAAGAAGGAGTTAACGAAACGTCGTGGACTGGACGGAGCGCTCAGATAAGGGGATGAGCTAGCACTGTCGAAGATGAAGTCGACGGGACGGACTGGAACAACCAATTCCAACTCCATCGACCGGAAAATGGACTGGAATAGAGAAGGGAAAGATCAGAAATGGAGGAAAAGTGGATGCGAACATAGAAATAGAGAGAGAATATAAGCACAGGATTGGGGAAGAAGAAGAAGAAGAAGAAGAAGAGGATGAGGAAACAGTGAGGAAGGGAGGGAGAGAATGGAAGATTATTGACCAAACTCACAGCAGTAGACTCCTAAGCCAGCCGTGAGCCGCCATTGTTATCGTGGGGATGCCTTTATGGAGAAGTTAATTGTCTCTCTTCAAGAACAAATCAAATCTTCCATGAATTTTTCATTTTTAAATAACATAAAATATAATCAATTGCATTTAAATATAGTCACATGTCACAAGGAACCGACGGTACATATCTCCTATCATCATATTATTATAACTCTTAACGTTACTATTAATTATAGGGTAAAATAGAGTTTAAATCTAAACATTTTTATATCATTTGCACATTCTATCTTAATTATTTTTTTAACAAATCGAATATACATCTTTTAGATATTACGATTTGAATTTTATCTTCAATTTATCAATTAAATTGAGCATGTATATATAATAATTTTTTTCATTTAATTAAATATTATAACCTGATTTCTAACTTATTTGATGATTGCTAGAGAGAAATCCATCTAATTAGAAATCACTAGATAAGTTATAAATTAAGTTAAAATACTTGATTAAATAAAAAATATGGTAAATACGATTGAGTTTAATTGATAAACTCATAAAAATATTCAAATTGTGAGTAGCTAAAATGTGAAATTTTGATTTGTAGAAAAAAAAAAAGTTGAAGATTTAATATGCTAAGTAATCACACTTCAACTTCAATGAAATATAGTATCTAAGGAGTAATTGGTGCAATTTAGATTTTGTAAAACTAATCTCTTACACAATTGATAAAAATAGTCTATAATTTTAATGGTAAAACTGGGATATTTTAAAGGGAAGATTTTCAAGATTTTATTTTAATATTTCTTAAATTAGTAGCACTTAAGATCAATGCAAAACCAGCTATCAACAAACAGACTCAGAACTCTGTATAATTATATATATTTTTGTCAGAAAACTTATTTGACGTAAGAGTTTCATTGATGTAACCTGGAATTTTTTTTTTTTTTTGTATTTTAATTTTAATAGTGTAACTTGATATTTAGAATTTAATAAAAATATATATATTTAGTGACACAATTTAATAAATTTTATATATTATAAATTTTAAAATTTTATCTTAAAGAATAAAGTAAATAAATAAATTATAATAAATTAAATTAATAAATAATAATAAGATTTAACTAAGAATGGAAACTTAGTTACAACAACTATTTGCGGAGAAAACGTCGCTATTTATTGGAGTTCATGGAGTGAGTGAATGGGCGGATGCTTCTGAATTGAGTTGTTGGACGATTTTGACCAGGTCGAATTGGAATGAAATCATTCCGCAAAAGTGTTGGGAGCCAAAGGAAATATGGATGAATGTGTAACCATTAGATTTGGTTTAAGGAATGACCATTGGAGTAAAAAGAGAATAGAGAGTGAAACATCGACTGTCGGATCAGAAGGAAGAAAAAAAGTTTTTAGTCAAACAACGTTGCTTAGGATTGGAACGTGTTTCTGCGGTAGTGTTTGAGTCCGCAACAACGAAATTAAATGAATGAAATGATTTCGTTTGGAAACAAGATTTAGTAGGGACTTTAGGATCCCAAGACACCGTTGGCTTCCAAGAAAGAAGTGGCATCTGCGATAATGTTGGCAACCACGAACTTAAGATTTTGGGTCAACATGGCTTGCTACCATTGGTCGAAATAAGAGATGCAGACACCCCTGCGACAGCCTATACGTCTCCTGCTCGGTGAAACAGAATTTTTAAGATTATCCAAAATTCATGAAAATTGGATTTCACCTTCTGGACTAATTGATCGCAATTAAATCATTGTTTTTATGGGATTTCTATCTGGCTCAACACCGCGTTCAACCATCTATTTATACAACAACGTTATAGGAAAGGAAACCCTACCTCCTCCACGACTTCTCAGATGAAGAGAACAATGCTCTTCGTGACTTTTTCTCTTCAAGTATCTAGAGGTAAGTTTTGTATTTAAAGCTTGAGTTTTGGTAATGATACAAGATGAAAACTGTGTGATAATATTTCAGCTATGTCTTCGACAACCCTTGTTCTAACTCATTTTCCGTTTTATGTTAAAGTTAAGCATTCCACAAGTTGGAACAATGGGTTAGAGATTCTGCTTATTATCACAGATAAGAGATGTTTTTGTGTGGCATTTTGGTCTGCATCACAAGGTATTATGGTAGGTAGAAATTTGTATGAATAATTGGTGACGTGTAGAAACTGTAATTCTGGAGAAAAATATTTTGAAACCTTCGTGTAGTTTAAGTTTATTTGTGGATTGAAGGTATTGGGGTTGATTGTCATGATGTGCTTTATTGTTTCGTACTTTTGAGGATTTTTTATTAGGACTTACTGCCCTTGCTTATTTTTATTTTTCATCTACATTTAATGGTGTTTGTTTTAGGAATTGCTCTTTAATTTGTTGTATACTTTGGGTCGGTTTGATAAAATGATAAAGAGTTTTGAAGCAATTTAAAAATCCATGTACGGTAAAATGAGAATTACAACCTTGTTTTCGAAAAATATAGAAAAACCAGTTTTGCATGAGGTGCACCTAGTATAGCTATACTTTACTGAGTTAGTCACTCATCCCAAACGACTCCTCCCCCAAAACTTCAGGTAAAGGCAAGTGCAGCTAAGGATTAGGATCGGAAGTTTATTTTATTTCTAATGAGCGATCATTATCAGTTAGTGAGGATATTTGTATTTTGGGTCTGTAAACCTTAAACACTGTTGATTTGGATTTGTTGCACAGTACTTGGATTTCATTTCAATTTATGCACTGTTATTTTCTCGTGATCCCTACTCGGACCTAGGCCCATACTTTTTGGGCTGAACTAAATATTATAAGTCTTCTGCTAAAACTCACGCCTTGGGCTGGGTGATCGGGTTCTCTAAGAGGATCGGGTCGCCTGACCCGGCTGTTCTGTTTGGCTCGTCTTCGGGTCGTGACAGAATTTTATGGTATCAGAGTAGTTTGGGAAGCTATCGATGATTGTATGTTTTTCTGCAGATCTGATTGTTTTACCCATTTGTCAGTTCGATGTGATTTTAGGTATGGCTTAGTTGAGGGAATAAATGGCAACTGTGGAATGCCATCTAAAGTGAGTTACAATTATTTCTAAACGAGGACCGTGTTGTTGTTTATTGCAATGATCTTAGTGTAGTGACGACCAATTCTATTTTGTAGATATGTTAGTTTAGGGCTATTCTTGGGCTTAGTTGCTTGTCTTTGAAAATGATTGACTTCATTTGTGTTGTTGGAGTTTACTAAATGTTGAAGTCGAAAGAGTAGAGAATAATTGTTATTTGTCATTGGTGGATTTGGAGATCCTAACATGAGTTGTTATTTTGACTGATGGATTTTAATTGTAATTGAAGGTAAGTAATCCAAGGAGTATGAAGTGAACTTTGGTCTTGAGTTCTATATTGGTTAAAGTTGGATTTTAAGTTTAAAGAATGTTGTTAGATAAAGTTGGAAACTTTATTGGAATTCTTTGCAAGTTGATTGGGCTCTGTATGAAACCCTCGCTTATTTTCCTAGAATTTAATTATGATATTCTCGCGTTTATACCTTTGTCAGGCTTGGTCAATTTCAGCGAGTGTGATACGATTCTTGCGTAATTGGTTGCTCCGGTTGGTAAGGCAGACCATCATCAAGGTAGGGATTTCTATACCTCTTGTATTGTATTGCATCGAAATCCCATTTTCAAAAATAATTATTTTGTGGAATACCACACTTGAAAAATGACCGGGATTGTTCGACAGCATGTCAGTTTTTATTAGTAAATTGTTTTCTCACGTTTAATTCCGTACATAGTTTGAAATTTATTGTGCATATGTTGAGGGATGGATCCGCCATCCCCTTTGATACCTTTTGCTGCGTGAAGGTTGATTGTTTGACGTGCGAAAAATATAGGTGGAGCATTGGTGACGTGTCATCAGGTTGAAACTCCTGAAAGTAAAAAATCTCGTATGGGAGAGTGATGACGTCTCCTTGGGTTGCAAGCCCCTAAACTTGGCCAGGATATGTCCCACGGATCAGACGGTTGTCAGTCGCTGCGACTTGTTTATCCCAAGTCCACATATAGCGAGCAACCGTATCCGTTTTATTTTATTATACGATTATACGAGTTGTGTCGTGCAGCCAGGTGCACCTGCAACTCGGGTGACGTACGGAATCTTTGGATCGTCGTCATTATTCCTGCCTCATAAGGTGTTGTCATCGACGGGTGACCACCTCTTCTATGTTATGTGGCGGGTGAGTCCATGAGTGACCACCTCTTTTCACTGATGACATTTTCAGATTGAAAAATGATGATGGCCTATTTTACGAGGTATAGTTGTCAATGTATACAACAAGTTTTCAATAAAAGCCTCATCGATGGCCTTTGGGTCGATTTGATAAAATGATAAAGAGTTTTGAAGCGATTTAAAAATCCATGTACGGCAAAATGAGAAATACAACCTTGTTTTCGAAAAATATAGAAAAATCAGTTTTGCATGAGGTGCACCTAGTATAGCTATACTTTACTGAGTTAGTCACTCATCCCAAATGACTCCTCCCCCAAAACTTCAGGTAAAGGTAAGTGCAACTAAGGATTAGGATCGGAAGTTTATTTTATTTCTGATGAGCAATCATTATCAGTTGGTGAGGATATTTGTATTTTGGGTCTGTAAACCTTAAACACTGTTGATTTGGATTTGTTGCACAGTACTTGGATTTCATTTCAATTTATGCACCGTTATTTTCTCATGATCCCTACTCGGACCTAGGCCCATACTTTTTGGGCTGAACTAAATATTATAAGTCTTCTGCTAAAAATCACGCCTTGGGCTGGTTGATCGGGTTCTCTAAGAGGATCGGGTCGCCTGACCTGGTGGTTCTGTTCGGCCCGTCTTCGGGTCGTGACATACTGCCCTTGCTTATTTTTATTTTTCATCTATATTTAATGGTGTTTGTTCTAGGAATTGCTCTTTAATTTATTGTATAATAATGATGCACATTGTTTCCGATGTTCATATTACATGCATATATATGCATTTCATGAAAAATGGTATTCCCTTAAGAAAGATAATAAAGAATGAAAGATGAACTAAATAAACTTAAAGGATCCCTTAAATTGATGACCCATATTGTTGTGTTTCCTTAAGTGATTATTGAGTGCACATGAGTGTCATGTGCCATACTCAAGTTGGTCTATTCAGTTGCTTCACAGTTGAGAGTTGCAGCTGGTTACTTCTACTTCTGGTTTGTTTAACAAGGGGTAGGTGAGACAAGATGTATCGGTACTTCTACTTCTACAAATATCAAGAAAGAAAATAGAGGATTAGATAAGTTTAGAGAGATTTTCTCTCTACATCAAAGAGTCTGTAAAGTCTTGGAGAACTTTGATCTTTGGTTTTTGGTTGTGTTGATTTTAATATAGTTGTTAGTCTTGTTTCGTGGATGTAGAATTCATAATCTGAACCACGTAAATTCTCTATGTTCATTGTTCGATTCTTGATTTCTGTTTTTCAATTCTTTGCTGAGTGTGAAATTAGTTGTTATGTGTCAATAACAACCAACAATTGGTGCAGTGAGCGTGAAACGAACAAGCAAACTTTAGATCGGGGTTTATCAAGTAAAATTCAAGAAATCTTGAATGGCCAAGTTCGAGGTCGACAAGTTCATTGAGGACAACGATTTCAGCCTCTGGCGCATAAAGATGAAGGCCCTCCTTGTGCACCAAGGATTTGCTCAAGCTATTGATGAAGCAGCTCTACAACTTCTCAAGGACAATGACAAATCTAAGGCAAAAGAGGTTGAATTCAAGGCTCATAGTGTGATCTTGCTTAGTCTTGGGAATGAAGTCTTGAGAGAGGTAACAAAGGAAAGGTTTGCTCTCTCTATTTGGCAAAAATTAGAGGCTTTATATATGAAACGTTCTCTAGCTAACCAGCTCTATTTGAAAAAAAAAAAGATTATACAATTTAGCAATGGAAGAGTCGAAGGAAATGAGAAGGCACTTAGATGATTTTAACAGAATAATTCTAGATCTTAACAGTAAAGGGGTATAAATTGCAGAGGAAGACCAAGTCATCATCATTTTCAGTTCCTTACCAAAGGTGTACGAACATTTTATTGACACCATGTTGTATGGCAAGAAAACACTTACAATGGCAGAGCTTAAGGCAGCTTTAAATTCTAAGGAACTTTAGAGGAAATCTGATGGGAATGATTCCTCTGAAGGTGAAGGTTTAATGGTCAGGGAAAGACCTCAAATTAGGGATAACAAAAGATAGAGAGGGAAGTCAAAGTCTAAGTCAAAAGTAAGGAATTGTTTCTTCTATCATAAGGAAGGACACTTCAAGAAAAATTGTTAGGAAAGAAAAAGGAAGCTTGCTAAGAAGAATTCAGAGAAGGGAGATGCTTCAGTGGCCTCAGATGGATATGAATCTTCTGACGTACTTGTTGCCTCTAAATTGGAATCAAGAGAGTAGTGGATTTTTGACTCTGAATGTTTTTTCCATATGACCCCAAGGAAGGAATGACTAATGAATTATCACAAGACAATGGGAGGAAAGGTCCTATTGGGAGATAACAAGTCCTGGTAGGTTGAGGGTGAGGAATCGATGCTACTTCAAATGCATGATGGCTGCATAAGACTTGTTCAAAATGTAAGACATGTGCCTCAGTTGAACAGAAATCTTCCATCAATTGGAATGCTGGATTCAATGGGTTGTGTAGCAAGAATTGATGTTGGGACACTAAAAATATCTAAAGGGATTTTGTGGCAGCCTGCCCTGTAAAGGCCAGGAAAGGCTCAGGTGTGGATCCGACCCATATCAGTGGGGGTGCATAATCTCACATTGTTTGGGAGAGTAGAAAATGCATGGTTTATAAGTAGGGTTCCCCTTCCTACCTAGTACAATGCGTTTTGGGTTAACCCCAAGAACAAAACCTTGCGTACTTTAGCCCAAAGTGAACAATATTATACTGGGAGGACCGGGGGATGTTACAAATGGTATCAAAGCAAAATCCCGATTGGAAGTGTGGCCGACGAGTACGTCGAGTCCCCAAGGGGGGGAGATTGTGGCAGCCCACCCTGTGAAGGCCAAGAAAGGCCCAAGTGTGGGTTCGACCCATATAAGTGGGGATGCACAATCTCACATCGCTTGGGAAAGTAGAAAATGCATGGTTTATAAGTAGGGTTCTCCTTCCTACTCAGTACAACGCGTTTTGGGCTAACCCCAAGAACAAAACTGTGCGTGCTTCAGCCTAAAGCAGATAATATTGTACTGAGAGCACCGGGTGATGTTATAGATTTTGACAATAATGAAGGGTAAGTTGCATAATGGGTTGTATGTTTTGGGAGGTCACATAGTGGCTGGGAATGTTAGCACCGTCTTTGGAGGAAAATCTGACAGTACAGAATTATGGCACAGAAGGTTAGGACATGTTAGTGAACATGGTCTTCTGGAGCTGCTAAAACAACATTGTTTTGGAAAGGTCAAGGTCTCCAAACTAACCTTCCATGAGAATTGTGTCCTTGGGAAAAGCAAGAGAATAAAATTTGTAACTTCAACTCATAGTTTACAGGGAATTCTAGATTATTTTTATTTTGATGTTTGAGGGCTACAGAAGGTTCCCTCCAAGGGAGGTACTACTTATTTTATCACAATAATTGATGATTTCTAAAGAGGGACTTGGGCTTATTGCATAAAGTTCAAGTATCAGATGTTTGAGATATTCAAGGCATGGAAGCTCACTGTTGAAAAGCAAACCGGTAGAAAAGTAAAAAAAAAAAAACTTAGAATAGACAATGGAATAGAATATTGTTCTGAAAAGTTCAATTAATTCTGCCGGGAATAGGGAATTGTACGACATCACACAGTAAGCTACACCCCAAGCAAAATGGGCTTGCTAAGCGGATGAATAGAACTATTTTGGAAAGGGTTAGATGCATGCTTCTAACTGCTGGACTTCCAAGAACGTTTTGGGCAGAAGTTGTTATAATTGTCTAGTATTGGATCTTGTGTCCTTTAGCTGCGTTACAATTCAAGTCACCTTTTGAAGCTTGGCACATATATCCTGCCAATTATGAAAATCTCAGGATATTTTGGTGTGCTGCATATGTACACGTAAAACAAGGGAATCTGAAGCCTTAAGCAATTAAGTGCATTATTTTGGGATATCCAGAAGGGGTCAAAGGATATAGACTTTGGTCTATTGAGCTAAATCAAAGGAAAATTGTTTTCAGTTGTGATGTTACATTTAATGAGCCACATTTTCCCTTAAAACCAATAGTGGAATCATCTTTTGTATTAAAAGAGAGTTCTCAATTTGAGGTGGAGCTTGATAAAAATGATTCAAGTGAAAGGATGAAAGGCTCAGTACACCTTCTAGCAGTTAGCAAGCTAAAGTTATTGATTCTACTAATGATGATAGTATAGTGTGAAAAATCGATATGCGCCTATGGAAGGGGGGTGAATTTAGGCATTCTAATCTTTTTGTACGATATTAATTTCATCTATCCTAAATGATTTATCACAAATATAAATTAAACAATCATAAATATGTGCGATAAAATAAGAGAGTAGGGATGGAGGAATGACACTAGTGTTGTTCACATTGTTCAGCAACCCCGGCTTATATTCGTGCTCCAAGTTTTCTACTTGTAGATCTTTATCCGTCCAACCTCCCCGGTTGACGATATTTGACTTCTGGATTTCAAACAAACATTTACAATTGACTATATAGGAGGGCGTCACCTTTTCACTTCGACTATTTGCAGGGCGTCACCCTTCACATGACTAATTTGTAGGGCATCACCCTTTTCGTTTGTTTACAATTGTGGAATTGAAAGATTACAAATGACCTAACTCTCATAAAGATAAATTCTCAAGTTTGGAGATTGGAGAGTTAGGGTTGACACTCTATTTGCATATTGAGAAGTCGAGTATAAATTTTGTCATTGTTTCGCTACTTCTCACGTTGGTTCCTTTGAGTCTCGAAGTGTCTTGTATTTATAGATTCGGCTAAATATGGTCGACCACTTCATTTCTGGTCGACCATATCCGACCGTTGGAAACTAGCCGTTGTGTGTTTTGCACATTTTTGGTCAACCACTTTTTTATTTTCTTGACCACTTTGTCATCCCAAACTCTTCAAAGTAATTAATGTAGCTTTTCGGTCGAGTACCTCATCTGCATTGTCGACCACTTGCTCGTCTAAAAAGTCCAGGAGAAATCTGTGTACAATTTCGGTTGTGTTCTTCGACCGCACAATCAACCGCTTGCTCGACCAAAAACACTAAGGGTAATTTGTGTACATTTTTGGTCGGACTTGTCGATTGCTTCTTCGACCGCGTTTTCGACAAAAAAACCAGGGAGTACACTGTCTACATTTTTTGTCGCTCCCATCGACTAGACCCTCGGCTGCAGCTTCAACCGCTGCCTTTGTGGAGTGAATTTGGTCAACTAGATTTGCCATTTTACTCAACCTCATCACCTCCCATTTGTCATCCTTGATATTTCTAAGTCCCAATTAATACCTATTCACTATATGGACTTCGATAAACATGTTAGCACAACTTTAATACCCGTATTGAGGGTATTTCCAATGAATATACATATAAATATAATAATTAAACAATTAAGCATAAAATCAATAAACAACTTATAATTATAATAAAAATATTCATCATCAAAACAATTGAGCCTAACCCCATTTAGGCTAACAATTTTTCCCTTTTTGATGATGACAAAATCTTATAAGTTGTTTGTCCCTAAAACTAAGCATGTGTGTCACGCCCCAAAGGGGACCCGAGACAGAATGGGAAACGATTCGGCCCAAAAAAGAACCAAATCGTCCAACCCTCACTTAAATCCAATAAATAGCAGCGAAAGACTTAAACATTCACGTTACAAATTAGGCTCAAAATAAAGGTCCAGAAATGACAATAATGTAATACAATTTAACAAAGTCTAAATTTTAGCGGAAATAATATAAAATATGATTATGTTACAAACCTCACTAAAATATCTTTAGTCTAAAAATAATTAAATTGGGGAAACTCCAAATTTTCTCTTGAGATGGCAATGGGGAACTACTCTGATCATTCCTGAAAAATGTAGTCATATTTGGGGTGAGTCGACAAAACTCAGTAGGGAATTATTTTATTTTCAATTTATATGTCATATGAATTTAACAGGCTTTTCAATTAATTAATTTAACAGATTAACATATAAAAACGTGCTAATGAGCAATAAATTGAGTAACAAAAATTAACAAAAGCGATACTCAGACGATCGCAAGCCAAAAAGATACCCTAATCAGGTTTAGGATTTTGCGCCCAGGGACACGGCACATACAGTTGTCCCATTACTCTAGTTAACAATAAAATAAATAAACGTAAAATAAATGTAAATGAATTGAAAAATAAATGTGACATGCTCGAATTACATTTGATATTTACATTTTAGGAATTAAGGTACGTTAAATATAAAATAACCCCTACCTCGAAATTAGGTCAACCAATGCTAAAGCCCAATCCAAAATAGTCACTGAACTGACGACAACGTGTCCAATATCACTTAGGTCTTGAACCTAATCAATAATAATTCTAATGATAATTAGGATCTAAGAAATAGCATATAGCTTGACCCATAACAAAGCATGAGTAACAAAGATCTAATAATTTGACCCAAAAGATTCCTATTAATTTGATCCAAATCCATGACATAGGGCCCAATGGTCTACCAAACCAATCTAACTCAAAAACTTTATCAACAATTATGGCCCAAAGACCAAAGGTTCAACTTTGTTTTGGCCTTCAATCCAAATTAATGTGACCCATCACCAATCGGTGACCGAATCTTGTCATACATTGGTCAAGCAGACATAAGTGAATCTGAATTCACTTTTTGATTTTCCATTCTTCCGCAACCCATTATCTATCAATACATAATGATTTACAGTATATAAAATGTCCACAAAACAGCCAATAATTAAAACTTCAGAAGAGTAATGCATCAAACTTTTATTCCTTGAAGAATTTCTTCAATGTCTCATGCTTCTCTGTAGTCTCCGGAGACTCAAAATAAATTCCAAGTTCCACCTTTGGAAACAACGTCCAACATCAACCAAACAATCACTCATAATCAACCAAAATAAAATCCAGAATTTCATGCAATCTTCAAAAAAAAATTGAACCTTACCCAGAGAATTTCAAAATCTAAAAAAAACTGCTTCGTCGGAATGGTTCACAATGTTGATGCTAAATTCCAAACCTTTAAAGGAAACCAATTAATGCAACGATTTATGTAGAATATTAGAGAGAAATTAACCAAACAAACACATATCAATATTTCAAACATAATATCATTCCCCCTTTCACATTTGCAATACACATAAAAATTGGGGAATTCTCAAACAATCAAAACTATCAATTTTTCTTTTTCTTCTCCCCTTATACCAATGTTCAAAAAAACAAATTATTGAAGACATCCAAGTCAATTCATTCAATCAAATTTACTCTCCCCCTTTTGTCATTAAACATGTAAAATCATTGGAGGGAATCACAATTTAAGTAATCAATACAATATAGTTTATCTTTCCCTATTGAATCATCAATCAAGAGTATGTATGGAGGGAATCCATCAAACCGAACAATATGATCTAATTTCAAGAATAAGATTCCAATTGTAATCATTTATCTTTGAAAAAAAAAATCTCTAAGTTAAAACCATTCTCTCCCCCTAAATCAATGCACAAAATCAAATCATTGGGGATTGCAAGATATCAACCTAAATAAGTTAACCAATTTAATTCTTCCCCTTTGTCATCTAAGCATACAATAGAAATTGGGGATTGCATCAAGATCTACAATTCTATTTTCTCTCCCTATGTTAATAACCAATTTTACATCAATGGGGAAAACATAATCAAAACAATACATTTCTGTTTTCTCCCCCTATATCAATAGACAACTTCAATCAAATGGGAAAATCCTAAGAATCAAACTCAAAAATCCAACAATCTTTGAATATATGCAAATCATAATACCACTTGTTGGATTGATAACAATTAAAGCCAAAGTTATCAATTGAAAAAAAAAATGATACCACTAAGAAGTATGCAACTTTAAGAATCAATATTCAATAAGGAAAAGTGATTCCAATTTAAGAAATATACCCAAAATAACCAATGATAGCAAAATAAGAATAAGTATGCAAATAAGATCAAGATCAATCAAAGAATAAGAATTTTATCATATATGCATATTATCCATTTAATTTAAATCAAATCAAAAGAATATAAAAAATTCAACCTCTTCACAAGTATGATACCAACACAAAAAATTCCTATTGTGTACCTCCACAAATGCATTTTCATCTTTATTGTATTGGAGGCACACCCTTGAGGTTTCTCCCTTTGTGTTTTGGATATCCAATAATCCATCTCCTTTAAGCTCCTTGGGAGAACCTCCAACCTACAACCCAAATCAATTTGATTTCTTTGGTACCAAAATCTTTTTGGGTCCATATGTTATAGGTTTGGTTCCTTTAGGAACCTATACAAATTTAGAACTCAAATTAGATTTCGAGTTAACATTTAATTTCAATGGACAAACAAAAGATTTATGCCCAATTCAATTACAAGAATTAGAAATAGATGAGCCAACAAAGAAATTATTATAATTTTTCTTTTTAGCAAAGGGTTCATAGTCAATACCGACTTTACCAATGTAACCCTTTGTTTACCTAAAAACATATTAAAAGTTTTGCTACCATTAGTAAATTTAAGCACAATAGAGTTCAAATCAATATTTTTCACTTTCAATTCATCAACATTAAACTCTAAAGACTTAATAGTAGCATTTGACGTTTCAACCATGCTTTTCAATTCAATAATTTTATTTTCCAAAGATTTAACCAATTCAACATGCTTTTCAATCAAATTATTTTTCTCCTTTTTCAACGAGTTATATTTACGTTTAAGCATACTAACATTATCAAATAACTCATTGAAAGCATCTAGCAATTTATTATCATCATCACAATTATCGAAATCGCTAGAAGAGTCGTGTACCTTTTCCTCATTGGCCATGAAGCAAATGTGAGATACCTCTTCAATCTCAGAAGAAGAGCTCCCCTTGCTATTATCTAATGTGGCCTTAAGTGCTTTATTCTTTGAGGCTTTGGATTTCTTATTTGCTTTGAGACATTCGATAGAGATATAGTAAGGTTTTCCACACCCAAAGCAAACTAAGACTTTCTTTCCCTTTTCCTTCTTCCTTTGAATGTATTTGTTTAACTTCCAAATGATGAACTTTAACTCTTCATCCTTGGATTCATCTTCTTTCTCAAATTTATCTTCCTCCTTTGATTTATCACTAGTGCTTGAGGAGACTTTGAAGGCTAAGTTCTTTGGTGTGAAAATTCCCTTCTCTTTTAGCTCTTCATCCTTGTTGCTCATCATTGTGATCTTGTGGGTCATTAACAATTAGATGAGCTCCTCCATCTTCATGGCTTTTAAATCTCGCTCTTCTTGAATGGCGGTCACTTTTGGTTGTCATGCTGTTGGTAGACACCTAATAATTTTCTTAACCAACTCTTCATTGGCATATGTTCTACCAAGCACTTTTAAACCATTAGTAATGTTAGTAAAGCGCGTAAACATAGAAGCAATGGTTTCATCTCTTTTCATACAAAATACTTCATATTCATAAATGAGCAGACTCAATTTATTTTCTTTTACTTGGTTAGTGCCCTCATGTGTAATCTCAAGCAATTTTCAAATATCATAGACACTATCACAACCTTGTACTTTATTAAATTCATCAAGGTTTAGAGCACAACATAAAAATGTTATAGCTTTGGCATTCAAGCTTAATTTTCGCAAATCACTATCATTATATTCATCATCCAATTTTGGAACACTTACGCCATTTTTAGATTTATGCGGACAACAATTTTCTGAATTTCGTAATCTATAAATTGAATATAAATTTTCATCATAGCCTTCCAATATGTATAATCATCGTCATCAAAATAAGGAGGTCTAAGCAAAGATTGTCCTTCTACACGAGTATTGAAATCCATAATAATTTATACATTCAGTAGATTCAACCAAAATTATCCAAACAATCTAAAAATAACAAAAAATCAATCCAATAGATACAATTCAAGTACTTTATATCAATATGCACAATTTCACACAAAAATTTTAATTTATCCGCTCTGATACCAATTGAAGGATCGATATGCGCCTATAGGGGGGTGAATTTAGGCGTTCTAATCTTTTTGTGCGATATTAATTTCTTCATCCTAAGTGATTTATTACAAATATAAATTAAACAATCACAAATATGTGCGATAAAATGAAGAGTATAGGGATAGAGGAATGACACCAGTGTTGTTCATGCAGTTTGGCAACCCTGGCCTACTTCCGCACTCCAAGTTTCCTACTTGGAGATCCTTATCCGTCGAACCTCCCCGGTTGATAATGTTTGACTTTCGATTGTCAAACAAACCTTTACAATTGACTCTTTCAGAAGGCGTCACCCTTTTTACTTTGACTATTCACTTGACTAATTTATAGGGTGTCACCCTTTTTGTTTATGTACAATTGCAGAATTGAAAGATTACAAATGACCTAACTCTCCCAAAGATAAATTCTCAAGTTTTGGGATTGAAAAGTTAGGGTTGACACTTTATTTGCATATTGAGAAGTCGAGTATAAATTTTACCAGAGCTTCGTTCCTTCTCACGTTGGTTCCTTTGAGTCTCAGAGTGTCTTGTATTTATAGATTCTACTAAATTATGGTCAACCACATCCGATCGTTGGAAACTAGCCGTTGTGTGTTTTGCACATTTTCGGTCGACCACTTTTCTATTTTCTCAACTGCTTTGTCATCTGAAACTCTTCAAAGTAATCTATGTAGCTTTTTGGCCGACTACCTCGTCCGTACTGTTGACTGCTTGCTCATCCGAAAAGTCGAGGAGCAATTTGTGTACAATTTCAGTTGTGTTTTTCTACCGCACCATCAACCCCTTGCTCAACCAAAAACACTAGGGGTAATCTATGTACATTTTCGGTCGGACTTGTCGACCGCATTGTCGGCCGCAAAACAAGGGAGTGCACTATCTACATTTTTTGTTGCTCCCATTGACCAGACCCTTGACTGCAGCTTTGACCACTGCCTTTGTGGAGTGAATTTGGTCGATTAGATTTGTCATTTTACTCAACCTCATCACCTCCCATTTGTCATCCTTGATATTTCTAAGTCCCAATTGATATATATTCACTATATGGACTTAGATAAACATGTTAACACAACTTTAATATTCGTATTGATGGTATTTTCAATGAATATACATATAAATATAGTGATTAAACAATCAAGCATAAAATCAATAAACAACTTATAAGTACAATAAAAATATTCATTATCAAAACAATTTAGCCTAACACCATTTAGGCTAACACAGTGGACTATCAACTAACTAGGGACCAATCAAGGAGGGTTATTAAACCAACTCAACGTCTTAGGTATACTAATATCATAGTCTATGCTTTGCATGTTGCTTTTGATCTTGAAAATGCAAAACCCCTTTCCTTTTCTGAAGTGATAACTAGAAAGGATAAGTCTTTGTGGTTGGCAGCGACGAAAAAAAAGAAATGGATTCTTTAATTATAAACAACACTTGGGTGTTGTTTAATAATCCTAAACAGCAAAAAATCATTGGTTCTAAATGGATTTTCAAGCTAAAGGAAGGTATAAAAGGGGTCGAAAAAACCCCGGTACAAGGCCTGGTGAGGGCAAAAGGTTTTGCCCAACGTAAAGATATTGATTTCACTTAAATATTCTCACTTGTAGTTAAACTAACATCTATTCGAGTTTTTGTTGTCAAATTTTGCTTTGCAAGACCTTGAACTTTAATCGATGGATGTGAAGACTACTTTTCTTCATGGAGCCTTACAGGAATCAATTCTAATGGCACAAACAGAAGGATTTGAGGTATCAGATTCTAAAAAGATTTGTCTGTTAAAAATATCAATATGTGGGTTGAAACAGTCACCCAGATTGTTGAATAAAAAATTTTATGAATTCATTACTGGTGTGAGTTTCATTAAAAGCAAATTTGATACATGTGTTTACTTTAGAAATTGTGAGGAAAATAGAATATTCGTCTTGTTATATGTAGATGATATTCTAATAGCAGGAAAAAATAAATATGAAATTAGGGAATTGAAACAAGTATTGGGAGGGTGTTTGACATGAAAGATCTTAGGAATGCAATGAAAATTCTTGGCATTGATATATTGAGAAACCGAGGATTGAAATCTCTTTGTTTAACTCAAGGAAATTATTTAAAACGTGTCTTACACAGGTTTGAACTTTCTAATATAAAACTGATTCAATCTCCTCTTGCTAACCATTTTAGATTGTCTAAAGAACAGGAACAAAATCCCGAGAAGAAGAAGAATACATGATGAAGATTCCCTATGCAAACATTTTGGGCAGCATCCTGTATTCTATAGTGTGTACACGTCCAGATCTTGTATATTTTGTAAGTGTTGTTAGTAGATTTGTGGATAATCCAGGTAAATCACATTGATATGCTTTAAAGTGGTTGTTGAAGTATATTTCCAACACTTTAAATCTTAGTTTATGTTTTGGAACTAACAATTTTAATATTGCAAATATTGCTGGATTTGTGGATGCTGACTATGATGGCTGTATTGATTCTAGACGTTCAAGTTCTGGATTTATTTTTACTATTTATGGTGGTTCTGTTATTTGGAAATCATGTTTACAGAAAGATGTTGCTCTGTCTACCACAGAAGCTGAATTCGTTGCTGCAACTAAAGCATTTAAGGAAGAGATTTGGCTTAAGGGATTGGCTTCTGAACAGGATATTGACAATTCAAATCTTACCATCCACTGTGACAGCCAGCGTGCAATCTATTTGATGAAGAACTCTGTCTTCCATGAGAGAATTAAACATATTGATATTCAGTTGTTCTTCATCAAAGAAAAAATTGAAGATGGAGAAATCCTTGTAAAGAAGATTGCCACCGAAGAAAATCCAGTTGTTGCTTTAACCAAGGTTTTGTCTGTCACCAAGTTTAATTTTTGTTTAAATTTGGTTGGTGTTCGTTTTGTTTAAATTTTACAAAGTTAAAGTTCTCCATTGTCTGTAATATCATAACCAAGGTGAAGAATTGTTGTGTTTGGTTCAATGATTATTGAGTGCACGTGGGTGTCATGTGCCATACTCAAGATGGTCTATTCAGTTGCTTCACAGTTAAGAGTTGCAGTTGGTTACGTCTACTTCTGGTTTGTTTACAAAGGGGTAGGTGAGACAAGATGTATCGGTACTCTTACTTCTGAAAATATCCAGAAAGAAGATAGAGGGTTAGATAAGTTTAGAGAAATTTTCTCTCTGCGTCAAAGAGTCTATAAAGTCTTGGAGAACTCTGAACTTTGGTTTCTAGTTGTGTTGATTTTAATATAGTTGTTAGTCTTGGTCCGTGGATGTAGGAATCATAATCCGAACCACGTAAATTCTCTGTGTTCATTGTTCGATTTTTTATTTATGATTTTCGTTTCTTTGCTGAGTGTGAAATTGGTTGTTCTGTATCAATAACAACCAACACATATGATCAGACTGTAAAATGAAAGAAAAAGTAAAACTAAAAAATTGAAACACAACATGATTTCTTTATGAACTGCATTATATGTTACATATATATGTTATGCATATCTTACCTGATCGAGGTAGAAGTTTACTTATTATATAATGCATACATGTTTTCATAAAACTTATTTTGGAGCGTATTCTTATATTTTATGACATATTCTGTTTGTACAACATCATTTTTTTATATTATATATGTATGATTTTCACTGTCACATTTTTATTTGAGCATACACATTCATTATTTTGAAATGTTGATAAACTCAATAATGTGAACTGAGATTGATCGACCCGAGCGGGGGTCCTTGTTTGTATTTATATTCATTGTTGGAGAATGTGTTGGAGAATGAGAAACTGGTTGTGTCATGTTCTTTAGTGTGAAAGCCTAAACCTAGTCAGAATTGTTATATTATTGCAATAACCAATTATTGCATTTTTTTCTTGTATCTTGGGCATAGTGTATTCGAGGTTCTTGAGTTATTCTTTTTCCACTCAGATTTTCTATTGTTGTAGTAGCAACTATTTTATTTATGTACTATAGTATAGTGAGTATTTTTTACACTAGCCCTACTAATATTTCCCCTCTCAGTTTTAATGAATGATTTTATAACTTGCTCACATATTCATTTCATAACATTTATTATTGATCATGCATGTAAATTCCTTTTGAGTTTAATTGACTCATTCCAACAACATCACCTTTCAAGTCATAGTTAGGGAAACTATCAACAACTGACACAAGACTGAGTTCAATAGTTTTCTTTAGTCTTTTATTTTAAATTGAGAGCTATTGGTGAGGTTTAACTCTTGTTAGTGTTATTTATTTTCGGTTAGATTTTTTTTATTTCCTTTTTTGTACAATTTACTTTTAACATATAATATCGCATTACCTAAGATGTCATTGTCAGACTTTTTTTAGGAACAACTTGATGTTTTGGGCCCTAGCTTTAAATTTCCTCTTAAGTCTTCCGCTGCAATAATAATAAAATTTTCGTCAAAGGTCGGACGGTTCGATCCACTCTTATGGGCCAGGTCGTTTCCTGTTGTGTTGCAACCTATATTCAGGTCATGACATAAACAAATTTGGTTGAAACTGGACAGAACCAAAATTTTCAGTTTAGTTCAATTCTAAGCTTTGATAATCCAAACTTAAATTTAAGAGTAATGTTAAGTTTATTCTCTAATTCTAAATTTTAATCTTATATCATGACGTGACGATTACATATCAATCATTGATTGGTGCAATTATTAAGATAAATAAAAAATAATTAATATAACATATTAGCCACGTCATGAGGTACATTTATAGAGTAAATTTAGTATTTCTCTAAGTCTAAATAGGGAAATCAACACCACAGATCCTATAGTTTAGGGTCAGCAACACCGCAAACTCTATAGAAAATTTACGGACAACTAAAATCTTGAACTATGAAAAAAAATGACGCCAACCTCCTAGTCACATTTCCCTTCAAAATTCGTCAACGTTAACGCTGCACTTTTGTTAACGCCAAGGACCATCGAACAGAGACATCCAAGGCAGCAACAACGAGGGATGTCCACCAATGACGAGGGACGTCCAAGGCTAATCCAACAGACGGGCAAAGGAAGTAAATAATCAAAGGGACGTCCGTCTTAAGTGAGGGACATTCATTTTGAATTGAGGGACGTCTGTTTTAAGTGCAAACGACGTCATCTTTGTCCATTTTAAGCGAGGGACGTTTGTTGTTAGCTGAGGGATGTCTGTTTTAAACTATGAACGATGTCATCTTTATCCATTTTTAGCGAGGGACTTCTGTCATAGGTTTAGGGACGTCCCTCACTAAAACGGGCGTCCCTCACTTAAAACGAACATCCCTCAACTTTTGACAGACGTCCCTCGCTGAAAACTGACTAAGAAGACGTCGTTCTCAGCTAACAACAGACGTCCCTCAACTGATGATGAACCAGCGGAAGGGAATTAGAAAATAACCTGAAAATATGATGTTGAATTGTCGAAGTGTGGCTCAACCTTCAGATGCTTCTTTTTGAACTTGCGGTTGCTGGGCGGTTCAGATTTGTGGTCGAGTATGGTGTCCGCAAAATGGTAGAATTTAACATATTCATTCTGCGGTCGAGTTGCGGTGGTAGAATTCAGTTGCGTTAGGCGACCAAATCTCCACTTTACTTAAATTGGTAGAATTTCAATTTTGGAAAGTGAACTTTGAAAATGCGTAACTTCTTCGTCTTAGATCATTTTGAGCTGAAATTTGGACCACGTCTCTTTGCATGAATACAAAAAAGAACCCTTCAAGAACTTTGAGAATATTCCTCAAGAATTAGGAAATATGCTGAAAACGCTCCAGGTGGTCGGATTTAGAAAGTAGGACAGCTTGCACTTTCCTTTGATGACTTTGCGGATGGATGCTTGATGGATAGTTGGATACCACTTCACACAACCTTTCATTAGAGAGTAGGGGTATAAATGCCACTAAGAAAAAACACTTAAGCCTAAGTGAGATTCTGCCTTGTGATATAACTCACACAAAAGGAACTTTGGATATAACTCACCAAAGTGTTTGAAAAAGGAATCACTCAAATTTTGAAATTAGCAAAAAATATTTTGTTTTCAAACTTCAATGATTAAAACATAAGTATTAGATGACTTTATATAGCCCTTTACAAAGCATAAAATAGGAAACAATAAAATAGGAAATAATAACCCTAATCAACTCATAGAATAAGTTGTCCGATTTTCTACTTAATAGAAACTGAGTTAATTAACTAAAAGATTATTTAATTAATATCTTCATTTCTTCTTCTCCAAGTCTAGAGGTCTTTTGGCAGCTATTCCTTGTTGAAATCGTCCACTTGGATGGTTTTCATATCTTGATTTCCCTTTCTCTCCAAGTTTGGACAATTGGACTTTCCATAAATTTTTTTCTCTATTCTATGGGCTTTTGACATAGCAAATGAAGCCTAAATTTAGTGATCCAACTCATTCTAGAAAGCTTAGGAAGTCAGCTATAATCTTTATGAGGCACTCCTTTTGACATGACATCATCTTGATTGCCAAAATAGTCCAATACTCATCGGAGATCAAAAGGAAGACAATTTTTGGAAAGTCTTTCCATTTCTCTTTTATTGCTCTTGAACTTCCACCTATGCTTGACCTTAAAGTTCTCCATGATATTCTTTGAGGCTTGATTAATAATAGAATGGACTCATAGTTCATCAGGTGACAATGGACATCCCTCACTTAAAACGGACAAAGACAACATCGTTTCAACTTAAAATGGACGTCCTTCGCTTAAGACTGACGTTCCCCTAGCAATCTAGATCAACCATGTTTTCTCTTCGGCGGGCTAACAGCAGAGGGGAGGGTGGAGGTCTCCGACGAATGTCCTTCATCGTGGTAAACTTCAAAATTCTTAAATGTTCGATTTTCTTTTCAATCGCAATGTAGAATTTAACAATAGAATTCATTTTTCTTGAAGGAGGACTAAGAGTTTAACATCGACTTTGGAGGTCGATGCCGATAGACGAGATTGGCAATGATGGAAAAACTTTTAAGGTAAGGAAAAACAAAAATTTTTTGATGGATTTGAATGGACTTTGACGTTAGAGTGGCTGTGACATTTATCTCTGCAATTTTGGATGAAAAACATGATGGGAAAATTTGCATTGTTCATTTTTTATTGTTTAAAATTTTAATTGTTTACGAAAATTATTTAAAATTTACCATATTGGTGACTTCAAACTATATGATTGTGGTGTTAATTTCCTATATAAATATAAAGGAGTGGAAGACTTTCAGGTTGGATTCTTGGGTCTAATTTTAATAAATTAACCGGAACTCAAAATGGTATTAAATTGAATTGCATTGAACTGAACTCACTCGGGTGGGTCCCACGTAGAAGAAAATTAAACTGTAGTAAGTTTCCTCACCAGCTACCACATAAATCACGTTGACTAGAATGGGCCGCCCCTTTTCCATCACTATGTTACGAGTTTTCAATGCATATATAGTCAGGCATTACTTACACAATTTCGAAGTGCATTATTTATATGACCATATACTGAATTTTCATATTAGATATTATATATATATATATATATATATCATATTTGCTACGTATGATGGGTTGTTGAGATTTCTGCTAAAGAATTAATTAATTATATACGTAGTTATCTTATAAAACACCATAATATTTTTTAAAATAGTTGATATTATCTGCATTAATTAATTATTATAAATTTCACGTGCTAATTGCCTGAAACTGAAAAGAATTTAGTATATTTGTGTTAACCAAGACAAAAATAATAGACAATAGTTCATACACAATTAAACACGTGATCCTGTTAAAGGTGGGAATGGAAAATCCCTATTTATTTATTTATATATATTCAAGCCATACAATTAAAAGAGCATTTATTGACTTGAATTTTCATGTTTCAAAAAGGATGGGTGGTCAATGATAACATCCTAAATTTTCCAAATATAAAATCCAATCAAATGTTTCCACAGATTTATTTTATTTTTGTATAATTTTTTTTAGATACTTAGACTTTGTCAAATGAGCCAACTTGCTAATTTACAATTTATATTTGGACTCGCGAGCCCATTCTCGCTCTCCCTCCCTCCTATTTTTATAATGGTACCATAAAAAATTGTAAGATTCTAATTTATTAATATAATAAAATGAATCATTTAAAATTTAACCAGTACATTTAAACAAAAACTATAATAAATCATAATGATTGGTATAAGTTGAAATTTTATAAAACTTTTACATTGTTCCAGCTGAAGAGCTCAACTCGTTGGGCTCGTTTAGTTCATTTGGTTCGATTAATTTAGAGTGCATGAAATGACTTGTTTAATATTTTTTAGACAATTCAATTAGTTTGATTATATGCAATCACAATTTAAAAGCTCAACTCAATTAACTCCTTCAATTTGTTTACTTCGTCAAGCTTATTTAACTCACTCCAATCATTCAATTTGTTTAACTCGTGGCCCAAACTTTAGCTTGTTTTAAAAAGATTTTACACTTCATCCACTCAAAGCCCATTTACTAAATGAGTCAGAGTTGGCTAAGTTTTTCCTAACCTTCTTGGATATTCACACCAAGATTGGGGCACTGGAAATTCTATTTCAAAATCAAAACAGAAAAAAAGTAAATAAATAATAAAGAAATAATTATTCAAGATAAATTAAATTGATTGTCAAAAGTTAAAAGTCTAACATTCACTTCTAAATAGAGTTCGGTAAATCTCTACTATACTTTTAAAAATAGATAAAAGAAAACGTGTAAAAAAATAAAATTTATTTAAGAAGTTAACACTAATAAAATTAAGTATTAAATAAGATAAGGCGAATAAATTTTAAATCATAGACTAGGTCATAGATTCATGGGCTTGACCCATATACTGCATCAATATTCTCTTCTTGGAAAAAAAAAAAAAAAACTGTATCTCAAGTTTATAGTTTCAAAAAACTCATTAAGAATAAAGCATTTTGTTTTTTGACACTTAAAGATGCGACATTAAAACGATCTTCATATCAAATCACTAAAATACAGACAACATATCATCCTCTGTAAGTTGCATCAACATCATAAAGTCATGGTCATTTGAGTAAAATATGACAAACATCCATTTTCATCTTTATAATACTTTCTAATTGACATTAGAATCTTACAAAATTCAAGTACTTGAACTTCAAGGTTTTTTTTTTTTAATCCGTGCAACTTTGTATGGGAAAGGATGTTTTTCAATCGGCAAATTCAAGGTTTTCATCAAAGCATTGGAAACAATATTTTTAGTATTGTCACTATCAAATATCACATTACAAACTTTGTCATGTGTGGTGCATCATGTTCGGAAGATTTTGTGGCATTGAGAGTTGTTTAGATCTTTTGAGGTAAGTAAAAGTCATTGGAGAATGCACGCTACTTTCCTCTCCCACATCTCCTTCTACAAATTCTCCCCTTGCATAAATATCTCCCACCACTACCTTTTTCTAGAATATTAATTAGCGCCTACTTGGGCAATTATTTGATAGATGGCCTAGTTGGCTGCATCAAAAACAACTACGTGAAATTAGGAAGCACATAGGGGTTGTTATTGAATTGTTGTTGTTGGCGGGTTTGAACTTGGTTATTAGGCTAAACAATAGTTGAACAAATCCCACTTTGATTCTGCTCTAAGTTCTGATTTGATAGAACATGACTAATGTCGTTATAATGGTTGTTGGGATTAAGTGAATTCTCTAGAATTTTTTGTTGAAAATTGTTTGACGTACGCACTATAGGCTTATTGATTTGAATTTTTACTTTCATTGCCAAATTTACAGTGTCTATCATGGTGCAAACAGTTTGAAGAGTCAATCAATTCTGAATAACTAGTCTGAGATCTCCAATGTAGCGAGCTATTAACTTATCATCTCTCTCAAATATATTCACCTTTGCATTTAACCAATAAAATTTCTCTATATATTCATTTCCTGTATGGTTAGCTTGCTAACAAGTTTGGTACTATTGATATAAAAACTACTCCTAATCTAGGGGGAGGAATCACTTTTGTAACAATTGTTTCATCTTATGCCAAGTTTAGACTCACGACTTTCCTTTTCTTTACCATTAAATTGAAATTGTTTCCACTACGCTGAAGCTCTGCCTTTTAATTTCTATGTCATTAGTTTGACTTCGTTTTCCTCCTTGATATTTAAATTATTGATTATCAATCTTATGCACTCAATTAAGAAAATTTTTTATACATCGAAACTTAATAAATCCATTTTATTTTTAAATTCTTGAGTATTTAATCTTCGATTTCAATAGTTAGCACAAAAATTGTCTTTCTTGTCAAATAAATAATCTATTCTTAACAATTGTCTCTGTCACAAATTTTCTCGTTGTTGACATTGAAAATTTCACCTCTTTCATGAAAAACCCTAGCTTGGTCATTGGAAAAGTTGTCGTCAAACTCAGAATCGTCGGACAGTGAGGCTCACCTTAGGTTTCTTCTGGTGGTTTAGTTGGAATCTCGACGATTATGACACTGGTAGGCGCAAAACATTTCAAAATCACGAGTCCTCAATTCTAGTTCACGAGGACGAACTGGGTTTGTGCGAATCACAATTGGGAGTGCGTGATTCGCCTCTACGATGTCAGGTTTTGGTTCGGGGGGAGGTCATATGTGGTCACCAACGGTCTTTGGACGTTGTGGTCGGTCGATCTGTGTTGTGGTGATGAGAATAATGAAGATGAACTGGAAGAATTATTTGTATTGATTGAGTTGCATAAGAGTTACAAAGAAGAGATGAGAAGCAAAAAGAGAGAACAGGGAGGAAGAAGAAGTAATAGAATTGGGAAAACACACATCACACCCTCCCTAATACACTTCCCGCCTATTATATCATCTCTCGCTCTAACTGTTTGCCACGTTAGTTATCCAGTTGTCCTCCACGTCAGCTGGACAAACTCGGCTATTGTCTTCCACGTCAGATGGTAGACTTAGGCTTCCTCCTCCTCTCTATCCTTTTACATCTCCTCTTCCAGCTAGCTAAGGCAAGTTCGTAATAGACATCCCCCCCATAATGCCTCTTCTATTGGAATGTATGTTCACTATATAATCGATTGTGTTACGGGTAAATTACCTCGTTTGACCACTCGAGTTTGGAGAAGTGAGTGTGGAGTGTGAGACGCCATCTACGTATACTCTATTGGAAAGTTAGTGTGGACATAGCTGAGGCCCCAATGTGTTTCTTCAGAAAGGAGACGTGAAAGACATGATGTATCTTGGTGGCAGGCGACAACTTGAGCTTATAGGCGACTTGGCCAATTCGCTCTGTGATTGGGAACGGGCCATAATATTTAGGAGTCAATTTCTGAGACTACCTGTTTGACATCAACAACTACCTATAAGGTTGTAATTTTAGGTAAACAAGATCGCTCTTGACGAAGGTCTACTTTGAACGGTTTTTGTCTGCATGCAGCTTCATTCTTGCTTGCGCTTGTGTGATATTTTGTTTAAGCATTCTATCCATGTGAAATCTATCCATGAGCCAGCTATCAACCGCTAACGTGGCCATTTGTTGATATGGGCCGAGTGCCAATTGTAGTGGAATGGTGCCGTATAGAGCTTTAAACAAAGACATTTTAATTGCGGATTGAAACATAGTATTATACCACCACTCTGTCAAAGGAAGCCACTTACGCCATTGTTTCGGGTGGGTATGTGACATGCACTGGAGATAAATTTTGAGATGGTATGTTGTGGACATATCCAATTTAGTTCCTAATTCTGAGAAGAGAGACTGCCAGAAACTAGAAGTGAAGATTTTGTCTTTATTTGATACAATGTGCTGGGGAAGGTTGTGTAGCTTACAGATGTTGTCCAAGAACGTGGTGGCCACTTGTGGTAGTGTGAATGGATGGGCCAAGGCTATAAAGTGAGCATACTTGGTGAGACGGTCGACCACCACCATAACACAATCCGATTTGCCAGAGAGAGGAAGGCGTTCTGTAAAAGCCGTGAAATTTTTAAATAAGAAATTCCACGTGTAAATTTTTCGCGTTGAAAATCGGTCATGGCGTTGAAGTTGACCGAATTGTCGTGTAGTGGCCACGTATGCAATTTTGGTCAATTGGTCAAAATCGGTGAAGTTGAAATTTTTTCGAATAAAGAATCCAATTAAGGAACGAAATTGGACAGTTAAATTGGATCTATAACATCGTTAGATGATGTTTGGATTAAATGGAGAATTTGAATAGCCTATGTGATATATAATGTGTATAATTGATTTATATACATTTATTTGAATTGGGAAAAGAAATTAGGGAATTATTGGATAAAGGAAATAAATGAGTTAGAATAATTGAAATAGGAAAAGGGATTGAGAAGAGGGGGAAAAATCCCGCCCAAAGCCCTTGAACCAATAAAGTTCAGGGTTTAAGTTGTAAAAAAAAAATTATAGAATCGGGAGAAGAGGAAAACCTAGTTTCCCTCTTCCCCCAAAATCACGCCTCTTGCCGATGGAGAGAAACCGAAGGAGGGAGCGACCTCGATCCCGACCGACGAGCCCGAGCGAGAGCTGGAGCGACGACGTTCGACTGAGACGAGGCGACGACCGGCGAGCTCCGTGCAGCGGCGAGTGACTCTGTCCAGCGCTCCCGAGCTGCGAACCACGCCGTCAAGATGTAGGCCGAAGCGGAGACGGCGATTCCGACGTTCGCGAGCTCCGTTAAGTGGCGGAGCGTCTCCGTCTGAGGCGGTTCGGACGGTGGTCAGGGACACCCTGTGCAACGGGGTGTTGGCCAGAGCAAGGAGCTTCGAGGCCGAATCCGTTTTTCGATTCCGGCGGCGAACAATTCCGACTCTGTTCAATGGGTGAGGTTTCGATCTGAGTTTTACTCCGATGTTAAGTTTGGATTTATGATGTCGTTGGTTGATTGTGATTGGATTTACAGCAGTCGATCTAAAGGATTCCGGACGGTTCGTGCTTTCCGTTTGGCGACGAGTATTCTGACCACCGACGACAGAAGCTCCACCTCGCCATTCTTCCGATTCCGGCGAGCGAACAGAACGTAGTTCTGTTCTGTTCAGTGGGTGAGCTGAATATTTCTATTCCGATTTTTAGTCTCTGAAATCGTTTATGGTTTGGGTGGTTTGAATCTGTCTCCATAACATCTTGGAAATCTGTTGTTGTTAACTGAATATTTGTTCGTTGTTTGAGTCCTGCCGTAAACCATTGTGAAGAGCTGAAAACATTTTTTTTGTTCCCTAGTTGGGATTATACTTGATTAATCTGGATTTCTGCATTGACTATGAGTCTCATAATGTCATTGTTGGAGGTGAAGAATGCAAAGGATTATGGCCTTGATGGTCATGGCTCTTTTTAGAATAAAAGTTGGGTGGATGTTGAAAATCATTAGATCTTATAAATTTGTTAAATGTGCTCTCTGTTGGATTCTATTTAAACTGTTGTAATGATAAATAGTGGCTGAAGAAGAATTGTCATCTTTGTGTCTTATTGGTCTCAGATGAAGTTGTTAATAAAGAATCTGTTTGGAATTAGTTGCCTTAAGTGAAGAGATGTTTTGCTATGGAGTTGTAATAATCTCTTAAATTGGCATTAATGAGGATACTGTCAGTAATAGAACATGGATTCTGCTTTGATATTGTTCGATGTGGGTGCTTGATAATGGGTCATGTTTGTTGATAACTATAAAGGATCGTAGTTGAAAACTATTTGGAATTCTGGTTGGATGATGAATCTTGTAAGTTTGAGAACATGTTTTGCTAATTGTTGGAATATTGCACACTATGCTAAATGTTCCATGTTGAGGTTTTATTATAGTTATGCATGTGATCCAGTCGATTTTGTCTAAGTTTGGGAAACATTATGTGATATTGCTAAATGTTTGAATGAGCACAATGTGTTGAGGATTAAGTATTGTTTGGATGGTGATATAATTATTTACCAAATGATAAAGTTGGGGATTTTGTTGGGAATATTGGATGAGTCATTTACTGGTATAGGGTCATTTGCTTACCTTCTGGGATTAATTTATGAACTCCCGCTTTTGTATATTTGTCAGGCTTGGACAATTTCGACGAGTATGATATAATTCTTGAGTAAATGCTTGCTTCGGTTAACATGACGAGACCGCCGTCGAGGTAGGGATTTCTATACCTCTTGCGTTATATTGCATCCTATTCCGTTTTCCAAAATGATTATTTTGTGGACTACCACACTTGGAAAATGACGGGGACTGTTCAACAGCACGTCCGTTTTTATTAGTAGTATGTTTTCTCAAGTTTAAATTCCGTACATGGTTTGAGATTTATTGTGCCCATGTTGAGGGATGGATCCGCCATCCCCTTTGATACCTTCTGCTGCGTGAAGGTTGATTGTTTAACGTGCGAAAAATATAGGTAGGGCATTGGTGACGTGTCCTCAGGTTGAAACTCCTGAAAGTCGTAAACCTCGTATGGGAGGGTGATGACGCCTCCTTGGGTCGCAAGCCACTAAACCTGGCCAGGATTTGTCCCACGGATCAGACGGTTGTCAATCGCTGAGACTTGTTTATCCTAAGTCCACATATAGCGAGCAACTGTATCCGTTTTATTTGATTATACGATTATACGATTATATGAGTTGTGTCGTGCAGCCAGGTGCGCCGGCAACTCGGGTGACGTACGGAATCTTCGGATCGTCGTCATTATTTCTGCCTCATAAGGTGTTGTCATCGACGGGTGACCACCTCTTCTATGTTGTGTGGCGGGTGAGTCCATGAGTGACCACCCCTTTTCACTGACGACGTTTTCGAATTGGAAAACGATGATGGCCTATTTTGCGAGGTATAGCTGTCTATGTATACAGCAAGATTTTTAATAAAAGCCTCATCGACGGCCCTCGGGTCGGTTTGGTAAAATGATAAAGAGTTTCAAAGTGATTTTAAAAATCCATGTACGGTAGAATGAAACATAACCTTGTTCTCGAAAAATGTACAAAACCAATTTTGCATGAGGTGCATTTAGTATAGCCATACTTTACTGAGTTAGTCACTCACCCCAAACGACTCCTCCCCCAAAACTTCAGGTAAAGGCAAGAGCAGCTGAGGATTAGGAGCTGAAGTGTTCTGTTATTTACATTTGTGGTGTTTATCATTACTTGGTGAGAATGTTTCCATTTGGGTCTGTAAACCTTAAACACAGTTGGTTTTGTATTTGTTGCACAGTACTTGGATTTTATTTTAATTTATGCACTGTTATCTTCTCGTGATCCCTACTCGGACCTAGGCCCATATTATCTTGGGCCGAATTAAATATTATAAGTCTTCCGCGAAAACTCACGCCTTGGGCTGGGTGATCGGGTTCTCTATGAGGATCCGGTCGCCTGACCCGGCGGTTCTGTTAGGCCCGTCTTCGGGTCGTGACACGTTCAATGAAATCCATGGAGATATGTGTCCAAGCTCTGTCTGACATTGGAAGTAGTTGCAATAGTCTTGGATAAGGAACATGTTCATCCTTGCATCTATGGTAGACTTCACGTTAGAGAACCAGGGATCGAATGGCCTTTGGCATACCCAGACACCAGAAAATTTGTTTGGCTCTCTGTAGTGTGGCTTGAATGCCTGAATGACTGCCAGAATGGGAACAATGAATGGCCTCCACCTGTTTTTCCCTAATGGTGCCTGAGGATCCGATCACTAATTTGCAACGAAATCAGGAAAATGTCGTCTTTGCAAGTAAAATTATCAGAGTCCGGTTGAGACAGAAGCACCTTCTGAATCTTATCAGAACTCCATGAGTCCTCTGCATATCTGGCAATCACCTCTAAAACCCAAGCAAGTTGAAGAACCGAGTTGGCATGACATTCTATCGTATCTTGTAGTCGCCTGGATAGAGCGTCAGAAACCGTGTTGGCATTGCCTTGTTTGTACTGAATGGAGTAATGTAGCCCCAACAGTTTTGTCAACCCATTTTGTTGTAGAGAGGTTGTAATCCTCTGTTCAAGCAAAAATTTTAAAGAGTTATGGTCAGTTTTAATGATAAAGTCATTACCTTCAATATAGTCCCACTAGTGCTAAACTGCGGAAAGTAGTGCTAGAAGTTCTTTTTCATGTAAGGATAGCCCCAAGTTTCTAGAATTAAAAGGCTTGCTCATGAACGCGATCAGGTGTCTTTCCTACACGAGGACTGCTCTCATTCCTCCATAGCAAGTGCATGTTTCAATGATAAAACTTTCGCTAAAATTCAGCAATGCCAAAATAAGAATAGAGGTCATTGCTAGTTTCAGAGCTTGGAATGACTTGTCACAATCTTTTGTCGAGTGGAAAGCTTCTTTCTTAAGTAAATCAGACAATGGTTTAGCTAATACTTTGCGTCCTAGTATGAACTTCCTGTAATACCCCTAAAAGGCCGAGGAATCCCCTTAGCTGCTTAAGATGGGTAGAACGTGACCAGGATGACATTGTTGCAATTTTCTTTGAGTCTGGAGCTACGCCAGTGCTAGAAATTATATGCCTTAGATAAGCCACTTGATGTTGCCCGAAAGTGCATTTGCTCACTTTAGCAAATAAGGATTGACCCCGTAGTAGTTGTAGGACACTTGGAACATGGGAGCAATGCTCCTGCAAAGAACAGTTGTAGATTAAGATGTCATCGAAGAATACCAAGACAAATTTTTGGAGATAAGGGCTAAAGACAGTGTTCATAAGGGATTGGAATGTTGTTGGCAGATTGGTGAGGCCATAAGGCATTACTTTTAACTCGTACAGGCCTTGATGGGTTAGGAAAGTAGGTTTGTGACGGTCTGCTTCAGAGACCTAAATTTGATGGTAGCCGAAGCGTAGGTCGAGTTTAGAGAATATTGACAAGCCATGAAACTCATCAATCAAGCTGTCAATTAGTGGCATTGGAAATTTGTTCTTAATAGTCCAGGAGTTACTGTTCCAAATTCTGAAATGAGCTCTCCAGTTTCTCCTTTCTCTCGGCCTAGTGATGGAACGGTTGCTCAGCCACATCTATCTTGGTGAAAACCGTATCCAAGTAAGTTTTCGTTTCATTCTCTAAACGCTTGATGGTTTCCTCGTTGGATTTTGCACGGGTTTCAACAATTTTAATCGTACTGCTCTAATACCAATTGTTATGGAAATGAGTATAATGAAGATGAACTAGAAGAATTATTTGTATGGATTGAGTTGCGGAAGAGTTACAGATAAGAGATGAAGAAGTAACAAGGAGGAAGAAGTAACAGAATTGGGAAAACACACATCACACCCTCGTTGTTGCACTTCCTATCGTATCTAGCTCTAATTGTCTGCCACGTTAGTTGTCTAGTTGTCCTCCACATCATATGGTAGACTTGGGCTACCTCCTCCTCTGTCCTCGATCATGTTATGCTTTCTGGTGGTATTTCTTATGTGATTTGTCTTTCAAGGTTCATCATACTCTCTCTTGCTTTGATTCGCTAACTTCAAACTTTTGTGTCGCTACTCGACAACAATCGCAATCCTCATTGCAGAAGATTCTTAAAGGTTACCTAAATTTTCCTAATCTGTCGAGCAATTATTTTAATTTGTTGTTCGTTGTCAGTGATTTGTTATTCTTTGTCAATGATTTGTTGCCCACTGGTACATTAGTTGGTTGAAGTGAAAATCTTTGCTCCAAGTGTCAAAAACTTTGATCAAAATCAAAACAAAAAAAAAAAAAAAAGTATAAGAATAACAAAAAATAATTCTCCAAAAAAGATGAATTGAATTCATTGTCAAAAGTCTAGCCGTAGTATTCACCATAATCACTTCAAATAAAATTCAATGAATCTCTACCAAAACGTTTTTAAAAGATTAAAGAAAAACTTTTAAGAAAACAAAATCTATCTAGAAAATTGACATGAATAAAAACAATACTAAATAAAATAAGACGAATAAAAATTAAATAATAGACTCGTTCATGGGTTTACGAAACTTGTTTTTGGAAGAAATAGCACAAACTTAGAGAAAGTAATAAAAATAAAAAAATATATTCCAGTCCAACAATGATCATCCATCCATCCATGCAAGATAGACTCCAAAATTGTTCCAATGTATTAATACAATCCCAAACAAAGCATTTATTAAATCCATTCACACAATTCATCAAATTTCAAGGTCTCAACCCACATCCTACTTCAGTCATGATGTTGTGTAGCTAAACTTTAAAAGGCCATTCTAAGAGTAAAATACATCATCTTGGTGGAACTCTCCTTCCCCACTACTCAATACATTCTCATATTATCCCCTTTATGCGAAAACCATTGCCAAATCTTGGGACTGTCGCGTGACGACCTTAATAGCGGGTTCCGTTCCACTGGTTCCCAGATTCCGATCTCCACTGGTAGAGCCAATACGTGATCAAGTCAAACTATATTTCTTCTTTGCAAAACTAACATTATCATACAGTTCATGTCATATCTGTATGTCTAGATTTCTAAATCTTATTATAGCCAGATGAAATAGTAAAGTACAACACAGAATTTGGCTGCACAGATGTCCACACAAATTGAAGAAAAGAAATAAGCTCATGCCTTCCCAAAAAATGTTGCCGATGAGGAATATTCGAAAACATTTAGAAAATGCACATCCTACTTTTCTTTTTCATTCAAAAATATTTTTTAAAAAAATCATAATAATAATAATATATGTTCCCCATCTCTAACCTATATAAGAAATGGACTCAATTCCATTTACCATTAAATTTGTGATAAAAAAAATATGATTTAGAGATGAATAAAAAACAAGAAATAATGAAAAGCAACAAGAATCACATTCTATCTAATATTAACATTAGACTCTGTGACAGAAAATCTATTGTAGCAATCCGCCTTGTGAAGGTCAAGATGACCCATGTGAGGGTCCGATTTATATTAGTAGGGATGCAAAATCTCACATCGCTTGAGAAATAAATAGAGTTCTCCTCTTTATCTGGTACAACGCGTATTGAGTTGACCCCAATAACAAAACCATGCAGGATTTGATCTAAAGCGACCAATATTGTACTAGCAGGTCTGGAAACGTTACATCTATGTTTTAGAAATATTACAAATTACATTTAGATTGACATTTACTAATATCTTCTCATTTAGGCTCTTAGTATCCGGGTTTATTTGTTACTCATTCTTAGGATATTTTCACTTTAGAGATTCACAAAGTCTTGCAATTTGACCTCCATAAAATAGGCAATAATGGGTAGATTTAGAATATGAAGACAGACTTTGATTATTAATGTTTGTAAATAGTTTCTGCATATTGTTGTCTATCGTTCCTTGTTCATCTCTCTCTCCCCCTATATTCTTTCAGTCTCTCTAATCTCTCTATTTTTCTTTCCTTTTATCTATCTCCTTCCAGCCTTGCTATAGTTGATCAAGAATAATCAAAAGGCTGCTGTAACTAGACGTAAGAGGTTCATCATTTCTCTAGATTACTGAATCAATTAAAATTTTCTCATGGAAATTCTGAATAGAATTGCTCATCGTGGAAAGGAAGAAAATACCTGCTTATTTCCTGGACTGCGACCCCAAGAAAGACGAATTGTCTGCTTACCAATTATGGTTCCATTCAAACCTTGCATTGCATCCTCAGCATTCTTTCTGTAACCATAGAAAGAAAGGTCAAAACAAATATAACGGAAAAACCAAAAATAGATGATGGCCTTGGCGGCTTTCTACACAGACCACGTCTTTATACACATTCCTCGCTTTATACTATGCACTTGATTACCACATATTCAAGACTACGTATTTTTGCAAAATTTACTTTATAGTCGTAGCTTAATGGTGAAGAGACAAGCTAGTCTAAAAATATTTCAACTACAATTATCGAGCACCATCCAAGATGAATACCTGTTAGCAAATTGAACGAACCCACATCCTTTTCCAGCAGGTATTTTCACAGAGACAACCTCACCAAATTGAGAGAATGGCTGTCTGAGATCTTCATCATTAACATCTGAATCAAGCCCTCCAACAAATATCTGAAATAAAATGACGTTTCCATGAGACTATTCATGATGAGCAAGCCATAAAAAAGAATGAGAAAGTTAAACTCACAGTTGTAGTATTTGCTTCGCTGTCATATTGAGAACCTTGAGTGGCAGAATCATTTAATCCATGTCCACCAGCCAAAACCAAAGCTAAATCAAGAAAGATGAAAAAAAAATACATATGCATCTTCTTCTAAAGAAACATCTAAAAGGCCTTCCATGCAGTACAGCTACAACAATTCAACTATCAACATGCACCCATATATAAATCCATCACTTGTAAATTAGATGATAAAAAACCTTAACAAATAATTGCTGTAGTTGAAGTAGGAACTATTTTGAACAAGCCCCCACACAAGAACTATGAGGTTACTAACCACCTACTGAACCATTCTTCATTTCATTCATTACAAATAACAGAGTCAACGCAGTATGGTGCTTATTACTGAATTAAGTGATCCGTCGCCATAAAATGGCTAAGCATTGAAGGAGGAAAAAGTTAATAAAACAAAAGATTAGTAGGAAACGAGAGTTCAAAAGATATAATAATTCAAATAAAAAGTTCTAATTTGAGAAACGACTAAAATTTGATAAAAAATGACCATTAAAAATGTGAATTCCTTGCTTATCCCAGCATTGTCATTTCCTCATATGAGTCAGACGTATAAATGATATCCCTTTAATTTGTTGAAACTATGAAATCATCACTAATAATGACAAATTCAGATCAAAGGAAAGATGAATTTTGATAGGACACAGCATTTCATGTGACTACTAATATGTCGTCGTTTCATGTTGTTTATGGGAGAGAGCCTTCTCCTTTAATTCTTCATGGGATACTCCTATCTGGTATGTCTTCCATGGAATAACAATTGCAAGATCAGGGTGCCATGATGGATAGGTTCAAGAAACATCACAATCATTCTCAATCTCAAATGAAGTTGAGGGTGTATAATCATAAGAAAGATGTGTAATTTAATGTGGGAACATGCGTGTCCCCCATTGGCCTTATCAACTCTGTTCTGTGGTGAAAAGAGTCAATGAGAAGTCAATGAGAAATGATCTCCCGAGTATTTTGAGCAATTTCAAATCTTACATGGAATAGGATCGGTTCCATACAAACTAGCTTTACAAGCTATGACAAACATTCATTAAGTATTCAATGTTTCACAGCTCAACCAACCTTTGGGATCCATCGTTATAGTTCAACCTCTACCACCTTCGATATCAGCCAAAATGGAGTGGATTGTGGAACTGAACAAATCTTAGATGTTAGAGATGTGCAAGTGGGCAGCGGTTCAAGTGATGGAAGTTTTGATTAAATTGAAGGATTTACTGTATTTTGAAGCGATATTAGGAGATTACTGACATTATCAATAATCAATTTCAAGAGTTTCTCCTTGAGGACAAGATAATACTTCACCTCATGAGTATTGTCGATGGGCCTTTAATTAGATGGTCATATGCAAGAAGAAAGGACTCAAGTGATCAAGAAAGAAAAGAAGCAAATGAAGGGCCACAACTGACAGACACTATGGCCCTCAAATGCAGGCACCAAAAGAGCAACCGTTGCAGTGTTGGACTCTCAGGCACTTAGGCTTGCCAATATGGGAGAGAGGGTCATGTTGTGGCCATCTCAATCCGGTGCTATGGCACAAGATTCCAAAATGTGCAATGCCATGGTGTGAGATCCCGACACTGAGATAAAATAATTGTTGACATAGTGGCAACTTACTAGTTTTTTATTGGTTGTTTTTTAATGTTTTAAATTTTGTTTGGGAAATTATGGATGATAGGAGGATTATATGTAAGAGTGAGAATGTAAGAGCATTTTATTTTTAAAAAAACAAACAGGAAGTGTGGATTTTCCTTGAAAATGTTGTGTTTATATGTGAGTTGTGTTTGGATGCCTATAAAAGTCTTCCAACACTTCCAAAGAACGCTAATATTTCTTGAAGTAATATGATACGAACGGAACTTGAATATCAAATAGGAAGAGAGAAATTACAAAGAAACATACGATAGCTTAAACATTCGAGAGGTTTGCTAGCTCTCCCACAAGACAATTCTTAAATTTTCCGATGCCCTAATCCCTTACAACTGTCCCTTTAAATAACAATAACACCTGAATACTAAGAGACTATTTTAAAAACCCTAAAAGGCCTAAGAGATTGTTTAAAAACCCTAAAAGGCCTTATAAATTAATTGGCCCGTTTTGTCTTTCTAGCATAAGTAAATTTGAGCGGTGGAGACGTATCAATACCCTCTTCCCAAAGATGCACCTTGTCCTCAAGGTGGAAGTTATGAAATTGACAATTGATAAGATGAAAAGGCTCCCATGTGGCATCCTCCGGAAGTAGACCAGCCCATTTGATAAGAACTTCCATTTGATTTGTAGGGCCGTGCAAAGATTGACGAACTCCCCATAAGGCCCGTGGCTCCACCAGGACTTCATTGTCAGCTATGATAGGAGGAAGATGTGGGGACACGGTCTGTGAACAGCCTTGCGTAATTGCGACACGTGGAAAACAGGTGGATGGACGATCCAGGTGGAAGGCCGAGCTTATAAGCCACTGGTCCTACTTTAGTTATTACTGGAAATGGTACATAAAATCGCAGACTAAGTTTCTCGTTACGGCATTTGGCCAATAATTTCTGACGGTAAGGTTGTAATTTGAGAAAAAAAAGATCATTTTTCTCAAATGTGACGTCACGCCGATGACTATCTGCTGCGTTTTTCATCTTTGACTGGGCCCGGCCGAGGTGATACTTTAATTCGTCTAAGATCGCATCATGATCTCGAAGGAGAGAATCGACGGATGAAACCGGAGAAGGGCTGACACCATAGCGGATTAATGGAGGAGGATCTCGCCCATAAACCACTCGAAATGGAGTAGTATTGGCTAAAGTGTGGAATGAAGTATTATACCAATATTCCGCCCAAGGTAACCAAGAAGTCCATTGTTGAGGCATGTTCCCCACGAAACAACGTAGATAAGTCCCGAGGCAACGGTTAACGACTTCGGTTTGGCCATCCCTCTGCGGATGGTAAGCCGTGCTATGCTGTAACTTAGTGCCCTGTAGTTTGAATAAATTTTTCCAAAATAGGCTAAGAAAGACTTTATCTCTGTCGGAAATAATCGTGCGCGGAAAGCCATGCAACTTCACAATATTGGAAATAAAAGACGTAGCCACAATAAAATCTATAGAAATGTCTTCCCATACTTGATTCGGAATAGGAAGTGGTTGGAGTAAACCTGCGGATGATAAATCTTGATATTTATTTTTCTGACAGACCTCGCATGCCGTTACATATTGACTAACATCTTTTTTCATATCCTGCCAAAAGAATTCTCTTGAAATGCGATGAAGAGTTTTAGTAATCCCGGAATGACTTCCAAATGCGCTATAATGAAACTCGAGTAATGATGTCTGATTCTTTAGTCAAAATTAACCGATTCTGAAACTATAGGCGCCCATTATGAATCTGATAATCTGGATGGTCTTGTACTCCCTTCTGTAAGTCTGTATAAATTGCTCCTAATAAAAGGTCTGATCACACCTCCGAATCCAATTGTTCCCATGGAATGAGCGTAATTAGGGACACAGCCATAAGTTCTAAATATTGTGGTAGTCTTGATAAAGCGTCGGCAGCCTTGTTCTCCACCCCCGGCCGATACTGAATCTCAAAATCATAACCCATTAGTTTGGTTAACCATTTTTGATGGTTGGTACTTACCACTCGCTGCTCTAGAAGAAATTTAAGACTGTGTTGATCAGTTCGAACAATAAATTCTCGTCCCAATAGATATGGTCGCCACTTCTGTATGGCAAAGACCATGGCTTTCAGCTCGCGTTCATATACTAAACCCTGACGGGCCGACTGAGGGAGTCTTGACTAAAATAGGCAATGAGTCTGCCCTCTTGCATGAGGACTGCCCCGAGTCCTCTGCCTGAAGCGTCAGCTTCAATAATAAAAGGTTTAGCGAAATCTGGGAGAGCAACTATCGGTACCGTAGTCAGAGCTTCCTTAAGACGATTAAAAGTGAGTGTGGCTTCAGAATCCCAATTAAAGCTATCTTTCTGTAGTTGATTGGTTAGTGGCATTGCAATTTTGCCATATCCCGTGACAAGTTTTCGATAATAGCCACTGAGGCCTAGGAAGCCTCGGAGATCCTTCAAGGTGGGAGGTGTCGGCCACTTGAGCATGTCCTGGATTTTGGATTGATCGGCACCCACTCCTTCAGCAGAATTAATATGTCCCAAATATTCCAGTTGGTACTGTGCAAAAAGATATTTAGCTTTATTGACATAAAAAGAGTGCTCTTGTAAAATCAAGAAAACCTGTTCCAAATGCTGCAAATGAGATTCAATGCTGGGGCTAAATACCAAAATATCGTCAAAGAAAACCAAGACAAATTTGCGAAAGGAATGGACGAAAAATTTGATTCATCACCGCCTGAAATGTTGAAGGTGCATTAGTAAGGCTAAAAGGCATTACCAAGAATTCATAGTGACTCTCATGTGTACGGAAAGCCGTTTTAGGAATATCTACGAAACGAACCCAAACCTAATGATATCCAGATTTTAAATCCAATTTGAAAAAAATCTGAGCTCCGTGCAACTCGTCCAATAATTCATCTATAACAGGAATTGGAAATTTGTCAGGCACTGTTACCTTGTTGAGGGCATGATAATCGACGCAAAATTGCCAACTTCCGTCTTTCTTTTTCACTAACAGTACGGGACTCGAGAATGGACTGCAGCTATGACGAATAATTCCCGCTACTAACATTTCTTCCACCAACCTTTCAATCTCATTTTTTTGAATATGGGGATAACGATAAGGTCGCACGCATACAGGCGACTGCCCGTCCTTGAGAACAATAGCATGGTCATGAACACGAGCAGGGGGCAGCTTGGTAGGAGTTTCAAACAGTTCTTGAAATTGACTGATCAATTGTTGAATACCTGTTGGGAGACTTTCGAAGTGAGAATGTTCGGGCTCAGTCAACTGCAAGTTGTAGCACTCTAATAATACTCCTTCGCCGCCTTTCTTTATGACTTTCATCAAATCTTTTAAAGAAACCGAATTCTTACTAAGACCTGGATCTCCTTGTAATCAAACAATTTGCGTCCCCACCTTAAACTTCATAGATAGCTCAGTCTAGTTCACATGAATATCGCCTAAAACTTGTAACCGGAGCTTCCCAATTCCAGAGGCATTGCAGCTTTAGTTGAATCGCACGACAAATCCCTTGACTCTAGATTGAGAATCCCATGCCCATCAAAATTCCATAGCTGCCAGTTGTGTCCATCGCCAAGTTTAAATGCTGAATGAGCTCCGTTGAAATAAAATTATGGGTGGCGCCACTGTCAATTAGAACAATAACCGATATATTATCAATGTCACCCAGCAACTTCATCATTTTTGGTGGTGTTAATACCACAACCGAATTTACTGATAATTCCACAGTGCTTAGAAATGGGTCGGTCACTTCTTCCTCAATTTCCTCTATAAAATCGTCTCTTGCATCTGTCTCATCAAAATCGTGACAAATTAGTACTTGCAGTTCCCAAAATTTACAACGATAGCCAATACTATATTTCTCGTCGCACTGGTAACACAATCTTTTTTCCCGCTTTGCTTGTAATTCGGAATCAGTTAACCTGCGAAACTGGGCTTTTGGGGTTGGAGCAATCATCTTAACGACCGATTGATTTCTTCCTTCAACTGGTCTGACTGAGGAAAAATTGTCATGCCTTACATTTGGACTGTGTGTTGTAGTTTTTCCTGCAAATGTGCGAGCTGGGCTGGCAGAATAGGATGATCTGATTCCCTGACCCCATTAAGATTCTTGTTGTACCTAAGAATAGCGAATTTGTCTTCAATTCGCTGGGCCGTTTGCATGATCTGATTCAAACCACTAGGTCATAACACTAATAATTCTGCCCGTATTTCTGTTTGTAATCCATTAATAAATTGAGCCTCCAACATGTGATCTGGAATGTCTTGAAATAGGGCAGCCAACTTTTCAAATTGCAACCTATGCTCTCGGATTGAGCCCTCCTGTCGTAGTGCCAATAGTCGTTCTGATAACGTTCCTTTATGTGGACAACAGAAACGGCTCAATAATCGTTCCCTTAGATCCGCCCAACTTCGAAAAGGTTGTCTTCCATCCTCCCATTGATACCAAGCTAAAGCCTCTCCCTCAAGGTGCACCGCTACTGCATCTATTTTTTCGATCTCCGTTAAATGTTGAAGGGCAAAGAAACGTTCAACCCTGAATACCCAATCATCAGGGTCTCCATTTTCAAACACTGGCATTTCCAAATTTTTAAGCCGACTATCCCCGACTAAAACTCCAAGTACCTCCTCCGACTTTTGGTGAAAAAACGAATCATTGTCCACTACACGGTTCCTGACATTTTGCTCATGACAACCTGGGTCTTGCCAGGTTGGCAGCCCACTTTGAATATCCTTATTATGAGTTGTCTTTTTTTCCATAAAATCCTCTTGGCCCATAAAACCCTCCTGGCCCATAGGTCTTTTTCCATTGTCGAACCCAACCTCCTGGCCCAGCCTTCTTCCATCGTAAAAATGCATTTCTTCAGCAACCTTAGAAGTCTCTTCAGCCACTCGAGAAGTCACACCCACCCGCGACGCTTCAGCCTCGACCCAACTGGACAAACAGACTCCCAGCCGAGGTTCAATGCGTTGCAGACCAGAGCAAATCTCCACGCGTGACTCCCCAACGCAGGCTTCGACGCGCGGTTCGTCGAGCCCTTCCCGATCAGTCTATATCAACGCCAAAGACTTTATAATTGAAGCAACATCTGTCTTCAAGGATTTCAACGAGTCTGAGTCCGCCTTCAGCGAACCCAGTCCTTGAGAAAGTTCATGCCACAGACTTCCCAGTTCGGTTCTGAATTCCTCACGGCAGACTAAATTTCCCAACTCCATTTTGAGTTTTTCACGGCTTACTCTTTCTTCTCCAGCCCCTTCTTTCGTTTCACCTCTCTTCCCAGCCATGAGTCTAAACTTTTGTCGACAGCTTTCGGCAAGAATTCTCCTTTCTCAAAAAATTGCTTTGATACCATTGTTACAAGTGGGCACTACCTCGTCGCTGGATATTGTCCGCTTTGGGCCTCCCATACGACCCGCACGGGTTTGTTCTCAGCCTAGGGCCCCATAACCCTAAGCCAAAACGCGTCCAACAGGCAATGATGGGTACACACTTATACACTAGTCCCAAATCCTTCCTATTTCCGATGTGGTACTGCAGGTCTCCTTGTAACCCTCCGCGGGCCTAGGCCTAACCATGACAGTCCACCCCCCTTAGGGCCTGACACGGTCTCCCGGCGTCGGTATTCCACAATCGAACATGGGCTAGCTCTGATACCAATGATAGGAACTGAACTTGAATATCAAATACAAAGAGACAAATTACAAAGAAAACACACGATAGCACAGACGTTCGAGAGGTCTGTTAGCTCTCCCACAAGACAATTCTTAAATTTTCCGATGCCCTAGTCCCTTACAACTCTCCCTTTAAATAATAATAACACCCGAATACTAAGAGACTATTTTAAAAACCCTAAAAGGCCTAAGAGACTGTATAAAAACCCTAAAAGGCCTTATAAATTAATTGGTCTGTTTTGTCTTTCTAGCATAAGTAAATTTGAGCGGTGGAGACGAATCATAATATTGGATCTATAACGCTAAGATACAAAACAAAAAGAAAGATACAATATCATTAATCTTTTAAGTCTAAAGCAACAACTTTTAAAGATCAACAAAGATAAAAAAACCACTTAATGACCATAGTTTCAATGGCTACGAGTACAGATAGATTAACGCGAAAAAGGAGTAAAAGTATTCTATTTGTTTTTCCTTTTGTGTATAAATATTTCAACACTTGCACATAATGCTACTATTCATAGAAAAATACATAATTGAACCAAAAAAATGATAAAAAATCCTCTACCACTTGGTAAATTAAGAAGTATGAAAAAATACCTTGTGAAGAATAATTTTGCTGGTAGCCAGCTGCTTTCTTTGGAGTGGCAACACCAATACGCATCGGCCTACTCGAACAATGCACTCCATTCATCTCAGTCATCGCCCTTGATCTCTCATTTTCATCACTAAACCTGACAAATCCATAACCTTTAGAGCGGCCCGTGTTTGCATCAATCACAACTTTTGCTCCCTTCACGGATGGATATCTACTCCCAAAAGTTTCTTGCAACATAGAATCTGTAACATCTGTGGCCAAATCACCAACAAATATGGACAAATCAGAGCTACTGTCTATTCTCTTATCATTTGAACTAAAGGTTGCCCAGTTAAGATGAAAAGGCTGCTCCGTATTTGGCATTATAGCTCCATTATAGTTCTGCAGAACTTTCTCAGCAGTTGGGTGTGAATAAAACTCAATAAACCCATAGCCTTCAGACTGTCCAGTCTGTTTATTGCGTATAACCTTAACAGATGAGACCTGTGCGGGTTTAAGAAGCCAAGAGAAATATAGAAAGGATATCATGAGTAATGATATATGCACAAACAAACTCTTGAAATGGGAAGATAAAATTTCTCCAAATAAAGAATCAAAACAGGGAAAACAAAACCAAGAAAAACAATCCACTGGCCAAACTTCCAAATACAAAAAATATCTTTACCCTCAATTTTACCAAAAACCCTTGTTCTAAATTTATGTAGTCGAAAAGCCTCTAATTTCCTTCTCTTCAAATGCACTAAAATAGAAAGATAGAATATTGAACAACAGAAAAATTTATGTACATTTGTAGAGAGAGAAAGAGAGGAAAGAAGGAATAGCCGAGAAAACCAAACGGGTGAAATGGATGTTTGATGTCTCTCATATCGTTTAGCAACAAGATTCGACAATAAAAAGAAGGAACAGATATATCACTGCATGCCGTACGAAAATCAAACTTTAAAACATGTTGATTGCAAATTAACATGCAACTATAAAACAACTCTAAAGAGTACACCCAATAGTGATTTAGAGAAAAGTAAGTCAATAGGACTTTAACTCAACCAAAAATAGAGAGAAGAAATTAAAACTTGTACTAACGAAAAACTGATGCATCAAATTAACTCGTAGCCTTTTCATTTAAACAACACTTGTCTAGCCACAAAGACAAACTCATGTGATAGACTAATTAAAAAAAACGAATCCTTGAGCTGATCCACTCATAATTGACAAACATTCCAGGCTTTTCTTTCTAGTTTTCCTTTTGAGTTTCAGGGGGATGACAGGGAGGATACAAAATCAAAATCAAAATAAAAAAATATGTTTTCGAGATAAATTTATTAAACGAGTTTAACAATCTTCGCTTTAAGAATATGGACCGAATTGGCTATAAACCATACAAATCATCTTAAAAGTATGACCAGATTAAGAAAAGGTTTCCAATTAATGTCACCTAACATAAAGCCACAAACTTTTTGTAGATTTGAAACGGGTCCACAAGCAAACTCCAATTGGTCTTGGGCAAATCAAGACATGAAACAATATATGGAGAGAAAACGAACATCTAAGAAAACTAACAATGGAGATCTAAAAAAAAAAAAAGGGGAAAAAAGAGAGAATTCTCAGTGAAGTTAAAAGGACCTCGCCGGTGTAAGCGAAGCAGCTATGGAGGTAGTTCTCATCCATCCAATGATGAAGGTCGCCGACCCAGATCGTCTTAACTTCGTCTGCTGAAGCCTGCCTCTGAGCCTGTTGTTTTTGCTGTTGTTGAAGCTGAGCTTGCTGCTGATACGGGTAATGCGAGTAGCCCATATAATGCTGCGTAGGGTACATCATCATCTGCTGCTGCATCATAGCCATGGCCGCCGCAGGATGCTGCATAGCCATCCACTGCTGCTGATATTGATGCGGCTGCGTCCACTGTTGATGCTGATGCGGAGGTGGATTCAGATCAGCACCATTCGTCGGCTGCGCCATCGTCTTCTTCAGCTCCCTCTCCTTCTGTCTCTGTCTCTTCAGACTTCTTGGGCGAGTAGCAGAAGGACGAGAGGCTGCCTAGAGAGAGAAGCGAAAAGCCAAAAGGGATTGCAAAGAGGTTTCACAATAGGTTAAAAGGCAAGGGATGAAGGTAGAGACGGCCGTGGTTGGAGTGCGACCGTGTAGGCGTGGACCGTGGACTCGCACACCGACCCGCGTTTTGGTTGCCGTCCGTGGACCCGCCTAGTTGCGGCTGCTTACTCTCGTACGGTACAGCTTACTCAATCATACCAAGTACCACCTTTTTCTTTTTACCACGCTTTTTTTTGAGTGTTTCTACAAATCTTCTCACCATTTTTGTCCTCAAAATCTTCTTCTTTTTTCACTTCATCCTTTTAAATTCTTGTTTGTTTTTTTGAATTTACTGTTATCTAAACAACAGAGTATATACTACTGTGTACATAATAAGGGACAAGGGTGGGACTAGATGGGTTGAACCGAATAAACCAAACTGAATAAAAATTTAAGTCTTATTTGGTTCGGTTTGATATTGGAAAACTAATCTTAGAATTGAAATAATTTGGTTTTGCTTTTCAAAAAACTAGTTAGAATCCAACTCATACTATATATTTATGTAATTTTCTTTTAATTGTAAAAATTTCCAAAAACCAAAACAAACTTACCAAAACTGTCCCAATCCCACCTCAAATCTACCCAAACAGAAGAAAAAAAAGAAAAAAAAAAGATCAGGTTTGGTTTCCATCTCTAAAATTATAGAGCCAACCCAACAGGATTGGCTACACCCTTAATTATGTAATAATATTACACTTTCATAATATTGTACTTTAATACAAGTCCATTTATGTTGATTAATTAACCGCAAGTTAAATCTTAAAGTAATTTTACTAACAATTAAAATCTAGAACTATGAATAATAAAGAAAGCAATAATTGCAATCACGTTTTTCATTAAAAATTTAAATTTTTTTTTGCAGCAGACAAGTCGCCTTTCTGTACCAGACCTGTAGATGAAGTAATTATAGTCCATGACTTATTTTTTGCAATGTAAGACGAATATCTATCGCAGAAATGATATTGAAAAGAATATTTTCTGCAACGGAAGACAAATATTTGTTGCGAAAATAGTACTTTTCGCGGTGGATACTTAACTTTTGTTGCGAAATCTTAGTTTCTTCAGCGGAAGCGTGCCTTCTATTTTCATATCAATCAATGTATTGAAATATATTCTTTTAGATATAATAATCGAATGATTTTTAATAACAGCTTCGTTCTATCATTCGCCAACTTAGTCCTGAAGACTGGTGAATAGAAAGTCGTGATTGAAATTGTGCTTCAAGTTGGGATTGTGATTTACCCTTCAGAGTGTGTTGAGGAAATTACCATTTCTGTTGCAAAAATTATTCTTTTCACAGTAGATTCTTGTCTTCCACTGCGAAAAAAATAAGTTCTTTACTACAACTACTTCGTGTACGAGTCCATTGCAGAAACACGACTTATCTACTATGAATTTTTTTTTAAATTTTTAATAAAAAAATGTGACTACGAGACTTGCCTTTTTCATTTCATGTAATTCGAGATTTTAATTATTTGCAAAATTACTTTAAGGTTTAGCTTGTCGTTGATTCAATAGTTCAGAGTTTATTTTGTTAACTACCAAAAAAACACAAAAACTTGGGGTTTTTGAGTTTGTCATAGAAATTCCATTGCCAATCTCACAGTAATCTTGGTAAGTTTGACGACACAAACATCAAAAAAACAAAATCCAATGATATCATATGTTTATAGAGACAACACACAAAAACAAAACTTGAAACAATGATTATTAATCAAAGTAGATCAACAACTGCATAAACTTAAATAACAAAAAATGAATATTAAATGAAAAAAATAAAAAATAAAAGAGGAATCCAATGTCAGTGTCAAAATTTCAACACGCTTGGATGGAAGACCAAACTAAAAGCAGAAACAACCTTTGGTGAAGATACAGATATGTACATGAAGCACACCTCGTTTACTTCCTCTAACCTTGGTCCAAAAAGCGTTCGTATGGTGTCCCCCGGAGAGCCGTCTTCACTTGGTCCCAATTTTCGACCAGTTTCGACAAAGACCCTTTGTGAATCTTCAATTGACGGCTCTTTAAATCGCTTCTCGGAACCTTCAGAAAATCTTGTACTTGCATTATTTTCTGCAATTCAATCACTTCCACATAAATATATAAATATAACTTGATCATTCCGATTACTGAAAAAGAACAATTATTTCTTACATTTCGGTTCATGACAATATCCTCGTAATATAAAATTATGTGTCGGGTGCTCTTGTAATACTCCAATGCTTTAACAGTCGCCTCTTCAATCTGTCTCAAATCCGAAATCAACATCGTGGCGTTTATAGTAGGCTTGTATTTGGCAAGTATTGCTGCCTGATGGAACAAAATTTCGACAGTCAAATCAAGATGAACAACTCTTTTACTGACTACAAATTTAAAGAAGTGGAAAAGAGAGAGACCTCGTGGGATGAATGTACATGAGACTTGTGGGTTCCATTTAAGAGCTTATTGTCCTTATCATAAGAATTTGCAAGCACCGATACCATTCTGCGAAGGAGATTTCTTCGGAAGAGGAAAATTATCGACACCCCTTGATTTCTCAAGTACTCCGCTATTTCTTCATGGTGTTGCATTATACCCTGCCATTTTCTCCCACAACTTTGAAATTTGAATAATTAGAGAGATATGAAATTGAATTGAGCTCATGAACCATCAATTTCAGCGACAAGCACTTCAGAGGTCTGAAATCATTTGTCTAGAATCGCTAAAGCATTCCCATTTGAAGTATTGCATTGTTCATTAATTTCTTGCAAAAATTTGTACACATGGAAATCAAATAAGCAGATGGTAGACCTTTAACCATGCAGCCAACTTTTTCATCAGAGTTCTATACCCGTGCGGGCAACCTACCCTTTTTCTTCCCCGTTGTCACAAAAAAGAATTCAAAGTACGATGGTTTTGTAAGTTTTATTACCCGTTTTCTATTGAAGTTCACTTGACATGTTTCGGTCTTTAAAATAACTCACATAATTACTAAATCCAGATCAAGCACTTGCACAGTATAGAATTCTACTAAACAATAATACAAAAATTGTACACTAAAGAATAACACCGTTAAAATTATGAAGTTCCGTAAGAAAATTGCGTAATAAATCGTAAATAGAATTCTTGTTTTCCAAACTTTGAACCAGTATGGAAAATGGAAGAGCATGAACATGAAAGAACGACATTGATTTTAACTCATTCAGTAACAATCGATAAGAAAAGAACAACTCAATAAATCAGATCAATGATCTCGCAAAAAGAAGCTGCTATAGCTCCTGTGAATTACCGCTTTCTTTACGAGCAAGAGGCCAGCTATCCAAATAATTAAACATTGAAGAATTCATTAATTGACTATTTGGTCTCCAAGTAAAAGCGTGAGAACACCAGAAAAACAATGTATTTCTATGAATTTGATTTAAGAACTACGAGAAGGATCATAGTAGCAATCATAATAGTGTCCAGTGTCAAGAGCCAACAAAAAGCTTCAACTACTCTACAAAGTTTACATGATTACAAAAAAGTGACAAAGAACCCAAAGGAAAATTTCTTCCATTGCTAAGACTTGCACATCGTTCATCAAACTTGAGTATCTAACTAAGTTGGAGAAGGAAAACATTTCGTAATACATACAAGTGTTTCTACACAATTTAAAATCAATACAGTCAAGAGAGACAAAGAAGGTGCTTAGGTGAGTGATAGAGTGGGAAATCATATATAGTCAGAGTCACCAAGTAAACTCACCTGATTAAGCATCCACTTTAAGCCAACTGCAGCAGTGCACTCATTTTTTGAGGCGCTACTCAACCAGTCAAGATTGTAAATCTTATCTAAAGTTTCAATGATAGTTGAAACATTAATTCTCCTCACTTTAACAGAGAATATCTCCCCATTTGAACTTATGTTAGTATGATTATTCAATAATGTCTCAAACCATCCACTCCCAGATCTTTGCATCGAAAAAATTGCAAAATTTCTAACAGGATTGCAAGCACACTCAGCCCTGTTTAACATGGAAGAAGAATTTAGGACTATACTAAATCAAACATAAAGGAATAGGTAAAAGGATAAAGTTAGGATTACCTTTTAATTTTATATTCTATTTTTATAGCCTGATGTGATGATTATGTGTCGTTCATTAATTAGTGCAAACATAAAGCAATAAACACAAAGGCATCCCAAAGCAAACATAGAGGTATAATTTATCATAATTATACAATTAATAAACAACAAGTAATCGCCAAGTCGGCAGGTAAAAATAGAGTGTAAAATTAAAAAGTAAATATGTGATTACTCATAGATAAATTAAGAGTAGTGGAACCTGCTATATGTATGTGGTTCTGGAAAATGCACATAAGGAACTTCCGAGGGTTCAATTTGTGGTTTTGTACATGGCATTTGAATAACCTGAACATTCAAAAACCCAGCCATGGACCGGTTGCTAATTTGCTTGAAACAAACTGACCACATATACAAACCACAGACCAATGAAAACGCCAAGACGATCATCCTCATAAACAATGGATATTTCTTGCGAAAGATGATGGTGTCCTGCATTTGTGAATTTCGTGTTAATGATGATATGGAAAAGTAATGAGTTCCAATTAATCTGCTCTACGATGATCATAGTTTGCAAAGTCAGCTTCATTTATAAGTTAGCCAGATTATGGAAATGGATAGCCCAAAACACCAAGATGTTCTTGACAAAATTCATCAAAAAAATCATATGGAACTCTAGATGAACATGCTGCTTCGATTTGTCTCCCAGATCGTTGTTCTCCCGAACCCATTTCAGCTCGACGGGAGAAGGAAAAATTTATTTGGGTCTGTTTAGCTAGAACTTCATGATCAAACAGAGCCGAACTTTTGGGAAAATGGTCTGATTTTCCAACTTGAGATCGATATGTACACATTACTCATTGAAAAGACGATGGAACCAGGGAGAATATTTTATTAAAAAAAAAGAAAAAGAAAAGGTTCCGAGCGACCCATTTTAAATCCAATATTCAAAATGAATTTGGAGAGGAAAAATATCGAAAATGTTCGGATAAAGCTCATAAAATGAAATATAAAAAAGCAAATACAGCACACCTTGGCGGAGAAATAAAGGTCGTCCGCCATTGTTCAGAACCTGAAACAGGAAACAAATGAAAGGCAGTAGCAGAGAGAATCTTCCCCTGGATATCTTGCTTAACCTTTTTCTTTCCCCATCTTACCAAGATGCATTTAACAACAAAACGGAAAATCAAGACCAGAGCGATAGAGACAGAGATAAAGAGATTAAATGGGTGTGAGCCTTTTCTCGAGAAGGAACATAATGATTAGAGGCTTCGACCGTTGCCACGCTTTGGCTTTCTCCCTCAAATTTACAGAGATTTTGCGGAGGCAAGCTAGCATGGCGCTACTATTATTTGAAGGACTGGACACCGTCTAAAGAGAATTTTTCAAACTTGTAAATCACCACATTTATTCACATTGACAAAAGTTGCCTCTTTTATACATACATATCACCACATTTATTCACATTGACAAAAGTTGCCTCTTTTATACATTCATACCAACATATATATATATATATATATATATATAAAGGAGAAATTAACAAAATAATCATTAAATTATGAAATTAGTGACAAATCAAACATTAAACACTTTTCGCTGACAAATAAAATACTCAATTATAAAAAATGAATGAAACAAATATCGCTATCACATTTTCAATTAGAATTTGTGACTGAGGATACCTTCTAGTTTGTCTTTTCGATGACTTTTTACTTTTATCGTATACACAAATGAAAATAACTTTTCTATAAAAGCTCTAGTAAACTATCATTTCTAGCGACGAAAACATTTCTCATTTCCCTTCGAAACTAAATTCAAGAATTTGATAAGAGAGAAAATTGGTTTGAAGGTTTGAGAACAATCGTATTCTATAGAAGAAGTTGACAATTTTTGAAAAAGAAAGGAAGCAAAACTCAGGTAATAAAAAAGATCACCCATAAAAGATTGGGATAGAAAATTTCATATCTACGTACTAGTGACTGAAAAGTGAAATCCTTTTGATATTCAAGTAATTGAACAGTCAAAGCGATAGGCATTGGAGAATGATGAATTCAAAAACAATCACGAGAAAAAAATATATAATTTAGAAAATATGCTTTTCGCAACAACAAAAAAAATATTTTTCACAGCGGAAAATGTATTTTCTATAGCAGAAGTGTATTTTCTGCAGCAGAAACAACCAAAACGGAAAGGACATTCCCTTTCATTTTTTTAATCAAACATGCCATTTATTTTCTTTAGCGTAAAACTTATTTTCTGCAGAATATTAATTAAATTGATAATTAATTTAGAAATTAATTTCACCTTATAATAATAATAATTTGGTAATTAATTACCAAATTGGATTAGTATCTCAAAATTTGGTAATTAATTACCATATTTTAGACTAGTCTATTAAAATTTGTAATTAATTACCAAATTAATTATTCGGCTTAATTGTTCAAGTTACGTCGTTTAATATATAAATCAAGAAATAATTAAAAATTGTCAATTTTGAGAATCACTTCCACTTAGAATGTTTCTTCAAAATAATTAACAATTTAATTAATATTCTGCAGAAAATACATTTTTGCTGCGAAAAATGAATATGACTTACTATTTGTTGCAAAAAGCATGTTTCCACTGCGGAAACAGTCCGCTACGAAAAAGAAATAGGACTTACTTTCTACTGTGGAAGACATGTTTCCAGTGCATAACATACTTTTCTGCAGTAGATACTTGTCTTTTGCTATGGAAAAAAATGAAATTTTTAACAAAAAACAAGACAACGATATTTGTCTCGTTTCTTTCCTATAGTTCAGTATTTTATTTGTTAGCGAAAATTTTTTAGTGTTTGTCTTATCACTAATCCCATAGTTTAGTGATTGTTTTGTTAATTACCCTTAACAAAATTAACCTGAAGTATTCAATTAGTAACAAGTCAAATCTTAAAGTAATTTCGTGAATAACTAAAATCTTGAATTATGGGATATGAAGAAAGCAAACCTTTCACTCACGTTTTTTGTAAAAAAAATATCTAGGCAAATGTCGTAGTCACATTTTCTACTTAAAAATGTCTAAGGACATCATATGGACGTCCTTCAATGATGATGAACATCCTAGGCTGATCCATGAGGAGGGTCGTCCAAGGATCATGCAATGTGGATGAACGTCTAGGTCAAGAGAAGGGATGTTAGCAGATGAAGGTTTGTGACTGTTGGATGAAGGGATAGATGTTTTGCAATGAAGATGGAAGACCATAATGGAGGATGGGCATCCTCCAAAAGCTCTAGCAGACAAAGATTTGTGTCTGTTCGATGAAGGGACGAAAGTCTTTCAATGTAGATAGATGGCTAGGATGGAGGAAAGGCATACTCAAAAGGCGCTAACGAACGAAGGTTGTTGCTTGTTGGATGAAGAGATGGGCGTCTTGCAATGAGAATGACACCCAAAATGGAGGATGGACATCCTCCAAAGGCACTATCAAAGGAAATTTTGTGCTTGTTGGATAAAGAAACGAATGCCCTTCAATGTGAATGGATGGTCAAGATGGAGGATAGACATCTTCTAAAGAAGCTGGCGAATGAAGGTTGTTGTCTGTTGAATGAAGGGACATACGTTCTTCAATGGGGATGGATGGCCATGATGGAGGTTGGACATCCTCCAAAGGCACTAGCAGACGTTATGTTGAAGGGGGTCACGTGCAAAACACATGATATTTTAAATGGGAGTAGACGAAGGTTGTTGACCATTTGGATGAAGGGGTCGGAAGTCCTTAAGAGATTATGGACATTTATCACTAGAAATGAACATTTAGGATAAGATTATTGAAAGATGAAGTCATTTGGCATTGAGGGACATCAATGGATGCTAGGAGACATCCATTGATGTTGAGAGAGGGCGTCGTTTAGTATGGAGGGACATTCATTATAAGTTGAAGGACGTTTGTGGCATTGTTGGACATCCCTTAATACTAAACACCGTCATCTCTTAATAATCCTATCCTACGACCAACAGCGGCCTTGGATTCCTATCATTCCATCTTGAACGTCCATTCCCAGTGACAGATGTCCATCTTTGAAGGACGTCCCTTAGATGTTGAGCAACCTTCAACTCCATCTATATAAGTGGAAAGGACGTCCGCTGCAAGAGCAAACAATTTGACCTAGGGGATTTTCGAGTGACCTTTCAACTTCCTCAGAGTAACCTTTTAAGTTCTGAAATCTCTCCTCAAATTTCTAAAACTCAAAAATGGTATTAAAGGTTAGAAAAGTCACCATGAAATGTAAAATGGCTCCCTCCGATGCTCAAGGTAAATCACAAGGTGATTCGACCTGTCCCTGGCTATCGACACAAGAATACACTTCACCAACATTCAAGACGGTGTCATCCAAGAAAATGTATGACAAATATATTAGACGTTGTTCTATTATAATCTCTACGAGGGTAGAATTCCATACTTTTACTGACTTTGGAATATAAGAGATATTTGAGTTCATTGAGCTGGCTGAACTATGCAAGATGAGGGGATATTATTATGAGTTGCTTGTGACTCTGTTTTATACAAATCTGGAGCCAGACAACTAACTCTTGGAGCTAAGGATGTATTTGTTTTGAATAGAGATTAGAATAACTTTCAATTATTTAAATGAGTTGATTGGATACTCCAATGGGGAATTGATTGAGGTGTATTTTCATGTATCCAAGGATCCAGATTTTTTTAAACAAGTAGAATGTCTGACATTGCTGCAACAGTTGCAATACAATCCTAACATTGGATAAGTTCATGAGATTGGCTTGTGAAATTAATGGAGAAGTTCATGAGATTGACTCTTGCAAATACCATTAGCAACCTGGAGACATGTGGTATTCTTGTAGGCATTAGGGTAAAAAAGTATATCATTTCAAAGTTATTCTTCATTTTGATTGTATGTTTAAGACATTCTGCTTCATGTTATCTTTTTTCAGAAGAAAGATGTTTTCAAGATAACGACCCTCATCATTCCAAAGTAAAAGTCAATATCTAAATCGATGAGGATAACTTTTTAAGAACGTGTATTCAATTTTTAAGAAGTTGTTATGTTAAATAAATCTCTTGAATGCTTTCTTTTTATGTAGTGGACCTAGCATGGTGGACTCTTGCATAAAAAATGGAATATTGTGTCATAAAAAGCACACATAGTTAGAATAATGTTTGAAAGCGTAACAATGTACTCACTTGCATCCTGACAGCAGTGGTAAAACCCATAAATATGTCTTGTGAGCTTCCTCGTTTGCCACTTCCACTTCTACCTTCTGGCCTTGCTGCAACCACTTTTCTTGCTAGTGGCTGAGCCTCCACCTTGATAAGTGCATACATTGTGGCTCACACCATGACACTGCCTACATGTCATGGGAACATTTCTACTTCTTAAGACTATTCGGCTAGGGGCTCATCAGCATCCCTCACTCTTTGTTTTTGAGGCCTCCCTTGATGTCTCTTAATATGCGGAGACAAAATTGGATGTTGGTTTATCTTAGGTCAGATGTGTTGGCCACTAATGGGTTGGACAAAGTGAAAGTATATCTTCATGTATGTTTCCCAATGATACCATACATGAATATAATCCTCAACTGATATCCTCATAAAATGAATACACAAGATGACATGCATGTATAAGATTCCAATCAACTCCCATCGATAACAATGACAGATACATCTCTCCAAATCAACTATGTACTATTTTTTATTGTTAGTGACCTCAAACTGACCAACTCCTGCAAATTTGGGACACCAATTTTGAGCTGCATTTGTAGCTTGACAAGCCTCTTCTTGATTTGAGGATACAATAGTTCCATTTACTCAGCTATCTTTTGATATTTCTTAACAATCCTACACATGATGCTCTTTCTAATCATCTCAGGCATAGTCAGGATCGGTTTATTTTGGGCTGGTAGGATGTTAGCGTTGAAAGACTCACTCAAATTGTTGACACTTATGTCGCATTTTAGAATCGAACTAAAATCATATTTCGCCCAAAACCTTGGATTGATGTTTTGCAGATATGTGTGCTGTCTGGTAACAACAAATAGTTTTTTCATCTCTTTCTCAAAGTGGGTTGATGTTGTAGCCCTAGCTACATTTCACATCGCCTCCTTGTAAAGCTTGCCTCAAAATTGTTTTTCAAAATTGGTATACAAGTATCTGAGGCAAAAACGATGCTCAACTTACCATGTAAACTCTTCAATAATAGACATCAATCCCTTCTGCTGGTCAGAAACAAATGTCCATCCTTTGTTTGAATCACTGTCTACATCTATAAGTAAGCAATTCAAAAACCAAGACCAAAGTTTCTGCATTCTAATTCAAGAACTGCTACAACAATTGAATAAACTTCATCATTGTCATCAATATTGACAGCTATGAGCAACTGGCCTGGGCACGACCCTTTCAAGTGACAGACATTCAGTCAAATGACAAGTCTACCACACTCCAACAGACTACTCTTGCACACAGCTAAACACATGTATATCATTTGAAATATTGGATTGGGCGTAAGATCATTTCTATCTACGATAACAACCAATGTGCTACTAGAATTGGATCTCCAAATCTCTTCTTCATATGCCCATAGTTGCTTATATTGTTCGTCGTCATCCCCTTTGTTCACTTTCTAGGCTAGATTCATTGCCCTTTCTGCAAGACTTGGGATAATGTTGACATTAAAATTCTTGACCGTCTCAATGATGAAAGGAACTTCTCATGTGGTCAGACTTTTGAACATATCCAACTCTTATGATTTTGGTCTCATATTTTTTTTATGTTATTTCAATTTAATTTTTATATTTTAAGTTATTTCATTAAATTCTCATATTATTTAGTATTGTTATATTTTTTTAGGTTTACTTTCAAATAGTTCTTGTGTTTATGTATGTTGTTAACGGAAAGTGTCACATAGTATTTGTAACACTTTGAAGCATTAAAAATATTTTTCTTGCCATTTCTTTTTTAAAAACATTTGCAGCAAAAATCTTTAAAATAAAATCTATTTCAAACAACATACTAAAATCCAATTAAATAAATTCCAATATCCTTACTAAACCCTTTTAAAAATTTTATTCTACTTCACTTTCGATACCCATGGTCAATTTCACTTCAACAATGTGCTAACATTCCCATGAGTGTACTATTTCAACTACCACCAACATTCATTTCTTTCATCGGGTTCATCAAAGACTTCATCCTCCCCAACTCCACAAGGTTTTATTAATGAGCTTAACGCTCAGTAAAAGATGTATATATATATATATATATATATGGAAACATGACATGCAGTTCATCATGTCATTTTTAATCAACAGTCTTTCTTTTTCTTTCACTTTATAGTCTGATCGTTGTGGATAATTCAGTCTAGGGGAGAGAGTGACACCATTTAGTCCACCTTATGTGAGACAGTCAACTTGAACCTCGCCTACAACGACCATTTGGGTTTATTATATTTTTCTTATCTTTATGAAATAAATGCATGAACATACGTGTAGCATGAAACATAAATACAGTATGCATAAAATAATTTGACAATAAATAGAGAGCAAATCCTCAAGCAACATAATAAATCCTAAACAAAAACTAGGCATGACAGTTATTCATCAGCATCACAATTCACAGTTAACCTATACTACCTGCAACGTTCAATAGCATATTTTTCTAGAAACAACAATTCATCAATTTTCATAATTCACACAATTTCTACCTACCCTATCACCTTGTGATGTAGACCAAACTGCCACAAAACAAAACATCTCTTACCTGTGATGTTTAGTAGAGCTGTAAACTAAGTTCTTCAAAAGCCGCTGTTACCCTTAACATCAACGAGTCACGGTCGAGCTACCTTTCTAGTGCAACGAAATGCCTTCCACCAACGACGACAATCGAGGACAAAGATTGACGAGAGAGAAGGAGTCTCTCTTGAGACTCTCTTTTTTTTTTTCTCGAGAAGAAGAAAGATAAGCCAAGAAGAAGACTGGTTTTATTTTTAAGTGGAGTGAATCGGTTCTGCCCAGACCAGACCAGCGAACCAGACCAAACTTGAATTGCTGAACCAAACCAGACTAAAGTTGACCTGCTGAAATGAACTAGATCGAATCTACTGGACCGACCCGGTCCAAATTCAACCCAAAATTCTCCCAAATTATCTAGATCAATCCAATTTCGACTCCGCTCTGTAAAGGATTTTATTGGTAAGAAATTTCTGCCTAATTTCTTTCAAGGAATATATTTTAGGGAGGAGTTTAACCATGATTAATCTTTTAGGCAGACTAGAATATTTGAAGGCTCAGAAAACCCTAAAATCCTATCTTTCTCGGAATTCAGGTAAGTAAAGATATAAGTTTTCAATGTTTTTGCCAACGACCCTACATCACAAAGCATATTTTTATTTAATTTATTTATATAACGTTATTCTATTGTTTTAAATCGTGCTATTTTAAATGCACAAGCATGATAAAACATTGATATGAGATTAAAGAAAGATAAAATTGATAGGTCATCTTGTATGCAACTATGTGTAATACCCCAACTTTTATATCAGAATTTAATAAAGATAATTGAAAAGTAATTGAAGGTATTTGTATTAATTGAATAATTATTGGGGTATTACCAAGGACGTAACCGTTCGGTCATAATCTAAGAGAATTCATTGGAGGGTTAAATGGAAATCAATTTAGGAAATGGAATTAAGAAATTTAAATTGGACCTTTATAATCTTTTATCGATATTTGGAATGAACTGAGAGTTATAATTTGGGTTGGTTAATATGTGATATGAATATATATATTTAACACTTGAATATATATATTTAATATTAATTAAAGAAAAGTTGGATTTATTAAATGAAGGAAGAAATTAATTAAATGGGAAGGAATGAACCGGTTCAGTCAACCGGTTCATCCTGTTTTGGGGTTGGACCGATTGGAAAACAAACAAAAGGGGGAGATTTGTTTTATGGCCTTCGGCCATTTGGTGCGACAAAGAACGAGAGGAGAAGGCCAGGGGAGAGAGAGAGACGATGAAGGGGAGAAGAGATCGGGAGAGCGAGCGAGCGGGTCCGACATCAATGGCGATGAGGGCTCGGGCTCAAGTGGCGACGTCCGGGTGTACGGCTGAGGGCGAAGCAGAGGCAAGTCACGGGAGGCTAGGGCTCAAAGTCGGAGCTCCAGCAGGCGAGGTTTCTGGCATCGATTCAGGGTAAGTTTGCCGGGTTTTCTCCTCCTTTGCTGTCTACTATGGGGTTGTTGGCTGGAGGCTCATTGTAGGGGTTCGAAGCTGGCGATTCGGCGATCTCGCGTCGGGCAGGGGAGAATCCAATCTGACCGGGTCTAGCTTGATCCGGTTCGGGTTGAATCGAGTGGCACAGATCTTCCACGTTGGCCCTCCTTCCATCTAGAATTGTACCGTGGTAGATGGACACTCTAGAAAAGCTAAAGGGTGCTGTCGGTGGCGCTGTGGTGACAGGTTGAAGGCATGAGGGACAGACTCTGCAAGGTAGAGGAAATTGCTGTCTGGGGAGAAATTATCACTGCTGATAAAGGAGAGCAATGGAGAATAAATTGGTTGCTGTCCGGTTTTCTTTGGAGGAAAAGGCAGGAGCAGAGGAGAGTTGAACTCTCGGGAAGAAAAAGGAATGGCCGAGAGAGGAAATACAGAGAGCGGGAAGAGTTGCTGCTCTCGGGTCTTCACGGTGAGAATGATTCCTTCTCTGTAATATGGATTTTTCTGGATGTTTGGATTCTTTCTGGATGTTTGGATTTTGTTGATGGACCCAATGAAATTCTATAAATTGTTTTACAGATTCAAGATGAAGGAAAATTGTTAAGGATGTACTCTGTTGTCAATGCCTCTGTTATGCTTCTGCTTTGGATTCTGTGATTTGGATTGTAGTTGTCTGTTGTGTTGGAATAAATTGCTGCTGGATAATGGATAATAAAATGCTGTTGATGGATTGTAGTTGTCTGTTGTTGGATGAATCTGGACTTATTTATGTGTCCTTTTGGACATCTTGTTATTGAATCTGGAAATGTTGGTTGATAATGTTCTGCCTTGAATTAGTTGTGAAGCCCCTGGATAACTATTGTGATAATATACCCTGCTAGATTTGGGTTGATAACCATGTTGGTTTCTGTCGATGCTTTTGGGATAGTCAGTGGAATGTTGTTGCTTGGGTTGATGAATATAAGCACTTTGTTAGTCGATGCATGTTAAGAAGCTATATTAATGTTATGAATAACCGTGTGGACAAAACTGCTCTGTGTTGGATGATTTATTCTTATTGTAGTAAAAATATGTTGGATGGCCATTTTGGAAGTTAATGCTCTGTCGATAATTGTTTAGCTATTGTCTTTATTTCCCTGTGAAGCATGTAATTTTGGGATGAGATAATCGGTCGAACTTGGAGTATGGTAGGGATTGTTAACTGTTGTTGGAAGTTGGAATATGGAAGTGTTGATTTGCTTAGATGTAAACCTGTTAGTTAAAGCTTTGATAATGTACCTTGTTATTGGAAAGTTAAATCGTTGAATTGGACTACGTTTCCGGAGGGAGAGTTGTTAATTGGTTAAGCATGATTATTGGGATTGAGATTAATTTTGAAGCTAAGTATAGATGATTTTATTAAGTAACGAGGAGTTATAATAAAAAAGATGTTAAGAGTTAATAAGTAGATTAAATGATTTTAGTAATGACTAGATGTTTATAAATTGTGAAGGTACTAAAAAGAAGAAAAGTTAGCTTTAAGCATTGAACGTTGTGAGAAATGAGGTAAGTGATATGCATGTGTTTTGGTCTTCAGATCCTACGTCGCAAGAATAGGAGAAACATGTTTCGTTGCTTACTGCTTTCCAAGCATGTTTACAATTTTAATTGCACGCTTCGTTGTTTATTGCTTTATAGCACGTTTCGTTGTTACCGCTTTAATTGCATGTTTCGTTGTTTACAGTTTTAACAGCATGTTTCGTTGCTTACCGTTTTTCAATCATGTCTACAACTTTAAATGCACATTTTGTTGTTTACCACTTTATTAATATGTTTCGTTGTTTACTGTTTTTAAAAGTATGCTTACAACTATTATTCGGACGTTTCGTTGTTTACTGCTTTTACAACACGTTTTGATGTTTATTTATGCTTTCAGAAATTGTATGCATTCACGAGTATCATACGAAATAGATACAAATAATGAACGAATAATAAGTCATAACGAAGAAACAAATCACGAATGAAGAAACAGATGATGAATGAAGAAACAGATAACGAACGAATAATAAGTCATAAAGAGTAAAGAGAAATGAGAAATAACTAATGCAATTAAAGTAAAGAAAAGAAAAAAGGCAACAATATGACGTGAGGCCGTTTAAGCCTTTATGGCTAAGCCTTTGTGGCATGGCCGCTAGCGAGCTTTCAGATTATGCTATCGTCGCTAACAAGCTTTCAGATTATGTCATTGTTGCTTGTATCTGTTGCAAGGTCCCTGGATTATGCTAGGACAAACGGTCAATGGTTAGTAGGCTTTCGGATTATGCCATTGCTGCTATATTGGAGCTCAACGATGAAAAGAACGACTAATGAAAAGTAACAATTAAAACACAAAAGAGAAAAAATAATAAGAAAATGATGAAAATGATGATTAAAACGTAAAAGATAAGAAGATAAGAAAAAGACAAAAACTGAAACTGCATGTAGTATTATGATATGTATTATCACTTACTGAGCATTAGGCTCATAACTTACGTCTTGCGATGTAGGAAAATGGTGAACAGATTTAGGAGCAGCTGATGAAGGATTTGCACGAACGAGACTTGTGGCTAGTCAGACTAACAAAGGTAAAAAGAATAACGAGTTTGTAAAATGTAAAGAAACATTTTAATTAATTGTCTGTAAATGAATTATTTTACGCTTTCGCTACGTTTTCAAAGGAAAAGTAATTTACGCTTCCGCTATGTTTTAAATAAAAGATTTTACAACGCTTCTGCATTTTATTAATTGGATTTTCATAACGAGTTTAATGAAGGGTTAGTAGCGGTCTGGTTAGACGCACTTTGATATTTCTTCAAAAGAGTTTTAAATAAAGAGGGTTTTAGTGGTTAAATAAAAGTTTTAAATTTTAGTGTATTTTTAAAAGGTTACGAAAAATCGGGTCGTTATAGTATGAATCCATGAATTTAATGGAATTGACGAAAAACATGATGTGATGACTAATAAAAACCTTAACATATGGGAATCATGAGATGACTAATGAAAGCCTAAACGCATGAAAAATTTAGATGACTAATGAAAGTCTGAATGCATGGTAAGGCCAGAAAATGAGTTGCAACTAGTTTGTAACTTTAAACATGAAAATTTGGTTATGCATGAGAATAATTGAATTATGCACGTTTATTTTTACCTACTAAGTTTTTTCTCACCCTTAGTTTTGTGATGCAGATGAATTTTTAATTGAAGAATATTTTGAGATGATTGAGGATATTCTAGAGGCAGACGAATATATAGATAAAGATATCGTCGGGTTAGAGGAATGATTTAATTGTTTAAATATTGTTTTTAATAAATAAATTCTTATGAAAATTTTATTTGAAGGATATTATTGAAATTTTTATTTAATATCAGTTGGTACTTTCATTAATTAAAATATTGAAACATGTTTCAGTATTTAATATTGTTATTGTAGAAAATTTTCAACTATATTTTCGTATTTCAATGGAGATATTTTAAATGAAGTTATTTATTGTTGACTAAAGATAAATTAAATATTCCATAATAAATGTTAGATTTTCTTCTGCTTAATTAAAGATTTTGATGTTTTCAAGAACTTTCAAATTTTAATTAAAGTTTTCAATAAACTAATTTAATATAATTTTTCCATCAATTTGGAAAAAATTTTAGGGTTTTGAAATTTTGGAAAAAATCAATTTTGGGGCGTTACAATTTGGTATCAGAGCGCTAGGTTTATAAAGTTCTATTGACTATTTATATGCTTTTCTGTATCTGGAACATTATCACTCAGCAAGTAAGTATTTCTTTTCAAAATTTTTTTTATTCTGATAAATACCCATACTTCGTAAAATTTTAGTTTAAATATCTAAATGATTTTGAAATATACAAAATAGATTTTAAGAATAAACCTTTGGGATGTAGACTTATGACAAACCGTAGAAGGAATAGTGCTAAGCGTGATGCAATTCTCAATCAAATGATGGACATGATCAAGAGGTAGTCTAGGCAAATCAAGCAGTTAGTGCAAGCAAGCATCGTCACACCCCATGTCCAAGCCTAGATCCCTAATAGGCCTCGACCAATAGATCTTGATTATGAAAGATTTCGGAGATGGAGCCTCCAACTTTTGAAGGAAACTTGGCTGATATGGCAGCTGCTGAAGATTGGATTAGAATCATTGGCGAGATATTTGAGCATGCTATGATTGCGGAGGCAGAAAAGTTCTTGTGTGTTGTCTATGTTAAGAAGGGAAGCATGTTATTGGTGGGATTCTATGAAAGTGATGCATCTAGTCTCCACCATGTCATGGGAGCAGTTTCAGGATTTATTTTATGAGAAATATTTCACAGACACCATGAGGGATACAAAGATGGAGGAATTCATGGCTGTAAAGCAGATTGGAAGTGTAATTGACTATGTGCACAAGTTTGACCAACTTTCCCTTTTTGCCCCTCACATAATTTGTAATGAAGCGGTGAAAGTGAAGCAGTTTGTTGAAGGGCTGAGAGCAGAGATATTTAAAGATGTCAAACTATTTATTTCAAAGAATACTCCATTTGCGGTTGTGGTGGATAAGGCACTGAATACAGAAATAGGAGAATAAAAGATCAACAAAGCCCAAGAGTATAGATGGAGATTTAGACATGTAATACAGAGGATTAAAACCCCACAACAACAATAGGTCGAATCTGACCCGGTGAACGAACCTACACGTTTATCAAGAGGGAGTTAGTGAATAGAATGATGATGCCTATTATTCCTACATGTCCTACATGCAAGAAAACTCATATTGGAAAATGTTGTTTAAAGGTGCTGACTTGTTGTAAGTGTGGTCAAACTGGGCACTTCATCAACATCTGCCATATAAATGTCAAGGATCAGACCAAGACAGCTACAAGGGTCTTTGCCATGACCAAAGAGGAAGCCAAAGGGAATCCATCTGTTGTGATGGGTTCACTTTTAATTTCAAGCATATCTTCTTATGTATTCATTGATTCGGGAGCAACCCATTCATTTATATCCCCTGCATATTTTGAAAAGTTAGAAAGGATAGTAGAACCTTTAGAGCATAAGTTAGGAGTGGCTACACCTTCAGGCAGTGTAATGTTTGCTGATTCTATTATTCGAGGGTGTAACATTCTTATTAAGGTCAAGGTGCTCGAAGTAGATTTGATTGTTCTAGCAATGCAAGATTACAATGTCTTTCTTTGAATAGATTGGCTAACCAAGTACTATGCAACTATTGACTGCCACAAGAAGATTGTGAGATTTCAATTACCTGGAGAATAACCATTCTTATTCCATGGTGATTCAAAAGATTCAAGTATTCCAGTATTATCAGCTATGAGAGCTTAGAGATTATTAGGTTCCGGATGTTTGGGATTTCTAGCAAATATTGTATTTATCCGACTTGGGGAAGCTATGACTTTGGCTAAAGTGCCAGTTGCTCATGAATTTCTAGATGACTTCCCAGATGACCTTTCTAATATACTGCCAGTGAGAGACGTGGAGTTCAGTATTGATGTACTACCTAGAATGGCGCCAATTGCTAAAGTTCCATAGAATGACACCAATTGAATTAAAGGAGTTAAAAGCCCAACTTGACGAGTTGATAGAGAATGGATTTATGAACCAAGTTTTTCACCATGGGGAGCACCAGTGCTATTAGTGAAAAAGAAAGACAGATCTATGAGGTTGTGCATCAACTATCGAGAGCTCAAAAAAGTTACTGTAAAGAACAAGTATCCACTTCCAAGTATCGATAATCTTTTTCATCAATTGAAGGGAGGCAGATCTATGAGGCTGTGCATCGACTATCGAGAGCTCAAAAAAGTTATTGTAAAGAACAAGTATCCACTTCCAAGTATCGATAATCTTTTTCATCAATTGAAGGGAGCAGTGGTATTCTCAAAGATAGATCTCAAATTTGGCTTTCATCAATTAAGGATCGAGGAAGACAATGTTTTCAAGATGACATTTCAGACTAGATACGACTATTTTGAGTTTTGAGTAATGCCATTCAAATCAAGTAATGCTCTTGTTGCCTTTATGGACTTAATGAATCAGTTATTCAAGGCGTTCCTAGATGACTTTGTGATTGTTTTCATTGACAATATTCTTATCCACTCAAAGGATAATGAAGAGCATGAAAAGATAGTAAGAGCGATTTTATCTACTTTAAGACGCGAGAAGTTGTATGCGAAGTTCTCCAAGTGTGAATTCTGGATTGGAAAAGTTGCATTTCTTGGTCATATTATTTCAAAGGAGGGTGTATCTATTGATCCAAGAAAGATTGAAGCAATAAGCAAGTGACCACAACCTAAAAATGCAGTTGAAGAATGGAGTTTCTAGTTCTTGTAGGTTATTACAGATGGTTTGTAGAAAGATTTTGAGTTTAGCCACCCCGCTCACAAGGCTAACACAGAAGGGTGCCAAGTATGTATGGACTGATGATTGCGAGCAGAGTTTTCAAGAGTTAAAGAATAGATTGATCTTAGTGCCAATTCTTACTATATCTTCTAGCACATGAAAATTTGTGGTGTATAGTCATGCCTCGATGTACGGACTGGGATATGTTCTTATCCAAGAAGAAAATGTTGTAGCCTATGCCTCTAGACAATTGAAGGATCATGAGAAGAACTACCTAACTCACGATTTGGAGCTTCCTGTAGTAGTTCATGTGCTTAAAATTTGGAGACACTACTTCTATGGAGAAAGATGTGAAATTTATACCAACCATAACAACCTGAAGTATTTTCTGACTAAAAAAGACCTGAATATGAGATAACATAAATGGCTAGAGTTGGTGAAGGATTATGACTGTGAGATCATCTACCACCCTAGAAAGGCCAACGTGGTAGCCGACCCTAGGAGTTGTCACAAGTTTCGTCTCTACGACTCATTCCTAGGGAGTTGGCTGAAGAAATATAGAGGTTTGCTTTAGAGATGGTGCCTTATGGAATACTTAAAAAATTATCAGCAATGATGCTTCAACCTAGCTTGCTCAAGCAAATTAAGGACAAACAACTTGGAGATGCATTCTTAGTTAAGGTAAAAGATCAACTAGAAGTTGGAAAGGAGTTTGAATTTTCCATGTCTGAAGACTGAGTTATAAAGTATAAAAAGAGTTGGTGTATTCCTAATCATGTTGGTTTGAGAAAAGTTATACTGGAGGAAGCACATTCAACTCCATATTCAGTACATCCCAATGCAACTAAAATGTATCGAGATTTGAAGCAGCATTATTAGTGGCGTAGACTGAAGTTGGACGTAGAAAAATTTGTTGAGAGATGTCTTACCTGCTAGCAAGTCAAAGCAGAGCATCAGTGACCTACTGGACGTTGCAGCCATTATTGGTACCTCAGTGGAAATGGGAGCATGTAACTATGGATTTTGTAATGGAACTTCTAAAGACTGTCAAAGGACATACTCTATTTGGGTTATAGTGGTTTGACTAACTAAATAGACACATTTTCTTCCTGTTAAGACCACATATACCTTGGATCAGTATGCACAATTTTATATCCAAGAGATCATCAGATTGCATGGTATGCTGGTCTCTATAGTGTCAGTCAGAATGAGATACCAGTTCACTTTTAAGTTCTAGAAAAGTATGCAGAAAGCGATGTGATGAGAGAACCTCGAATATATCAAATCTGAGTCCCTTTAAACAATGTGGAAACTATAATTAGGATCGTCCTTAAAACAAGTATAGGAGCTTGACATGTTATCTATAATGAAATAAGAATCAAAACTATCAAATTGAGGAACTTGACCCTAACAAAACTTGTTGATTAGAACCAAAGTTATTAAGTTGAGAAATTTGACCATAACCAAACTTGTTGATTAGAACCAAAGTTATCAAGTTGATCTTCCAAGTTTAAGCTTGAAGAATATCTAGTTCTTCACAAAAAAGCAAAGAGAAAATTCTCACAAGAACCCTCAAAATCCGTGTATAGTCATCCTCTCAAAAAATGTACAAGCTTGTGTTTAAATAGGCTACAAACATACCTAAATAAATTAGAAAATATCTCTAAAAATAATATCAAATAATCCTAAAAGTACATTATTCCGAATCCTAGTATTTTGGAAGCTTAGAAGTTAACAAAACAACTCTAGAAACTTAATAAATAAAATTAGGAAAAATATGAAACTTGGAAGTTATATGTTGGCTTCCTAAATAAGAGTTGAATCTTAGTAGAATTTGGGATACTGTTTGAATGACCAAATATCCTCTAAATCTTGTGATCTTTGTGCCTATGGAAAGCTTAAGATGTCTACTTTAATTTGTATGAAGATCACACATGCATTTAAAATCTTTATCTAGCTCAAATCTTCATATCAATTTTGTTGCGCAGAAAACTCATGTTCAATCTCAACCATTTAATGATTAGTTAAACTTTATAGCTTTTGTCCCTCTAGTTGGTCCATTTAGAATAATGAATCCCTTCATTTTTGTTGTCCTTTGCACATTCTTCCACCTTTGCTTCTTCATCAACATTGTCACTTAGCATATTTATTGGTTTTAATTTGTGTTGAGTTGATTCTTTCTCTTGGATCTCCACAATAAAGTCATGCAATACTTTGTGCATTTTCTTGGTTCTTGATCATGTCATTGGACCTCCTATGCCATGCAATAGATCATTGTCTTTTGGTTTGAGCTTGGTTACACTTTGATCCGCATCATTTCCTCTCTTCTAAAAAAGATTCGTCCTTGAATCACCTACATCATACAAAGATAAGTCACTAACATTAAAAGTGGCACTTATATTATCATATTCACTAGGTAAGTCAATTTTATAAGTGTTGTCATTGATGCACTCCAAGACTTGGAAGGGACCGTCTCCTCGAGGTTGCAACTTTTTCTTTCGTTGATTAACAAATCTTTCTTTCCTTAAATGAATCCACACTCAATCTTTGGGCTCAAAGATAACTCTCACTTGACCTTTGTTTGCTTGCCTTGCGTAATATTATTCATTCTTTTTCTCAACATTCTCCCTTACCTTTTCATGCCAGTTCCTAACAAACTCATTAGTAGGTAAAGGTAAAATATCTAACGGAGTTAAAGGATTAGAACTATAAACAATTTCAAATGGTGAGGAAGATGCAATAGAATGAACAACCCTATTATATGAAAACTCAAAATACGGTAAACACTTCTCCTATTATTTTAAGTTTTTAGAAATTATAGCTTGTAACAAGGTAGAAAGTGTCCTATTAACTATCTCGGTTTTTGCTTCTGTTTGAGGGTGAGCTATGGTGGAGAATAAAAGTTTTGTACCTAGTCTATTACATAAAGTCCTCCAAAAGTGACTAACAAATTTAACATCTTTATCACTCACAATTGCTCAGGTAATTCATGTAACTACACAATTTCTCTAAAATATAAATCCACAATATATGTAGCATCATTATTTTTTGAACATGCAATAAAGTGTGACATTTTGCTAAACCTATCAACAACAACAAACTTCCCAATAAAAGATCTAAGTACATGATTCATTAACATCATAAAAGTACTAGGCGCATTAGATAAACCAAATGACATTACAAACCATTCATAAAGACTATACTTAGTTTTAAAAGTAGTTTTCCACTCATCACCTTCTATCATTCGAATTTGGTAATATGTATTCTTTAAATCAATTTTTGAAAATAAACATGCACCATGTAATTCATCAAGCATATCATCCAATCTACAAACAGGGTGTCGATATTTTACTGTAATTTTGTTGATAGCTCGACAATCCACAGTTCCATCCTTCTTTGGAACCAAGATTATGGGAACCAAACATGGACTAAGGCTCTCCCTCACGAATCCCTTACCCACTAGTTCATCCAAAAACTTTTGATTCTCCTTAGTTTCTTCGGGAATAGCATGATATACCAATCGATTAGGAATTGAAGCTCTTGGTATGAAATCAATTTGATGTTCAATTCCCCTTGGAACTCTTCAGGAAATACATCTTCTGTAACGACCTGGTTTTCCTTTTCTTAAAACGTGTATAATTTAAAACTTTTCTTTTCACACTGGAAGAATTATCATTTTAAAACAAAATAGCATTCTTAAAAACCGTGGCATAGCGGAAGACTTTTCATTCATGAAACTATTTAAAGACAATAAAGAAAATCCTTAAAATTGAAATCTCTTTATACATTTAACAAATACTTTACAAAACCTTTTACATTTTATCTTACTCTTTATTCTAGCCATCCACAAGATCAGCGAATGTAAATCCTTCATCAACTGCTCTTTAACCCGCTCTCATATGTACCTACATCACAAGATTTAAACTATGAGGCTAACGCTCAGTAAGTGATATAAAATAAAATAAACAATGCACATGCTATGCAGCTTTTAAAATCCGTATGCAATTTTCTGTTTTCATTTTCCTTTTTTATGTTTTCTGTTTCCGTTTTCTATCACTATGCACAATAATGCTCCTGGTTCCGACATCAATTGACAACTTGCTATGTGATAAAGGCTCCACATCACAAACTGTCTGATTGCTACTGTGTACATCAATGCTCAGCGACCCACACATCCGGTGTAGCAACTTCGGCATTGACCGAAAGCTCTGCTAGCGATTGTATGCATCAACGCACAACAATCTGCTCCGACATCAATCGTAGCGCACTAGCGGCTGTGCACATCAACTCTTAAATGATCTCACATACACCGTTGCCTCAGTTAACCTCAACATCAGTCAAGAACCAACTAACAAGATCACATCTCATATCATCGTCACACCCACCTAAGACAGCCATCCCGTGGCACCCACCTAAGGCGGCCATCCTATTTACATTTATTCTGTTTAATTCATTTATTATCCGTTTTACTTTCAATGATAAAATGGATATTCCTATAGCCCAAATGAAGGTAGTCTGCTTCGGGTGATCAATCTTCAAGAACACCATACACTTAAGTATGAGCATCCATTGTACCATTTTCTAAATCCATGTATGAAAAATCATTTTCGTATCGTTTTGAAAACCATGATGCATGAATGCTTGTGAATGCATACAGTTCTATATCCTCAAAGCATAAACCATATCAAATCCTATAATCCTCAAGCATGATCATATTAGTCCTATAATCTTCAAACATGATCCGTATCAATTCCTTTATAATCTATTAAACACATCATTAAAAGAACCTAATTCTAATAAACACAACATCATGCGACAATACATTCTCGATCAACAGTTCTAACATGATCAATATCTTAACGTAAAGATTCTATTTCTAATAAACACAGGCAGCATACAAATCCTAACTCTTATGATGTAGGCCTTTCGAAAAAACACAAGCAGTATCACTTACCTCGCGTCCTTAAAGCATTTCAGCACTTCACGTTATCCTTCTTCCTTCCTCTTGATACCTTCAAAAACCATTAAATAAACAATCATTAATAATCATATATTATTAACTTCATTTCTACAGTTCATTATCCTTAACAATTTCAATACCTTTATTACCCGTAGTAGGATTCATAACTCAAATCCCACTTATACACTTAACAACTTTCATCCATTTATTTCCATCAATACATAACCAATAAAAGAACAACCTTAATTTATAGAACCTAAAACCCAACATTTTCCTTCACTTCGCTTATTATCATATTTATATTCAACAAACAACATAAGCCTTCAACCAACAGAACACATTTATCGAAGTTGTAAATAAACAGAGAGCATTCCAAGCAACAGAACATATCCAGATTCTTCAACGTCCAATAACCATATCTTAATAGGGTAGTAAATAATAGAGAATTAAACTTCTATCAATAGGACATATTATCGCATTATTTCCATCAAGCAGTGAACAACATCCATAAGCCTTTTATCTTCTACTTTTAACCATAATCATCACATATATCCATAAAACTAAGGAGGAAGCAAGGTGTTACCTGAAGACAGAAGCAGACACGAGAGAACAGCTTCCTCCCCAGCAGCTTACTCTCCATCCCATTTCCAAAAAACTCCTTCTTCCTTTTTCTTCCATCTTCTTTCCTCAGTTCCTTTTCTTTCTCTAGAACTCCCTCGGCTTTCTTTTCTCCTACAAGCTTTCTTTCTCATTCTCTCCTTCTTTTCTCATTTCCATTTCTTCCTTCTCAAAACACTCGACCTTCTTCTCTTCCCCAGAAGCTCTCCTTTTCCTTCTCTTTCTTCCTAGTCTTTCTTTGTCTCTCACACTCTCGACACTCAGACTTCCAGAGAGCCTCTCCCCCTCTGTTTCTCTTCTATCTCTTTTCTTTCATCTCTTCATAGAGGAGGCTTCCCATATACGTTCTCCACAATCCCTATAAACCTAACCTCCTATATATTTTGCCATATGTAAAGGAGGAGCACGTGGAAGGATAAAAGAAATGCTCGCATTGGGATTTCCAATTTTTCTCTTCTCGGGTGGATTTTTCAAGTGGGAGCGGTCGATGGGTGCTCGACCGCCACTCTCAGCCTATCCAATGCTAAAAACTAATTCTTTGCAAAAAACAGTGGTACTGCTTGACATTACCGGTCAATCAACTATCAACCGATCCAACACTATTTTCAGCATTTCAACTGCTCGCTCGACCTTTCCCATGCAGTGTTCCATTTCATGTGCTTCTGCCAATTTCAAGCCAAACATGCTCTTCTCTCTCCTCTTCTTTCAATTCTTCTTTTATTTTAAATCTATTCTTTATTTAATTCTTCCATTTCTTAATTCCCTTAACAATTTTCACTAATTAACACTTTCTCTAAAAATCCATTAACAATTTATATTTTATTTCTTAACAAAATCCCCACTTAACCAATTCTAATAATTCCATCTAATAAATCTTCAATAATCATCCAAATAATCCTATTAACACCCAATTAAATTCTTAATTATCATCACTTACTTTTATTATAGAAAAATTGGGGTAATATAATCCATAATAAAATCACTCTATAATCTCCAATAATTCACAATTATTATTAACCTTAGTCCCAGCTTAATTCTTGGTATTACATCTTCAAATTCTTACAAAAGAGAAGAAACAACACTTGGAAGAGAATCTGTTAGATCGTTAGTTGAAAGATAAACATCTTTGTACAAAAGTACAAGTGCTTGTTGTCTTGTCAACATCACACTTTTCACCTTACTTTTCCTTGCTATTCCACTCATTTTTCCACTGCCCTTTTTTTTTCTCTCACTCTCATTTGCCTTTTTATTCCCCTCACTCTCAAATTTTCTCTTCTTTTACTCTCTTTCTTTTTTACTCACTCCTTTTTTTTTCTTTTTCACTCATTTGCTTTTCTCTCTTTTTGAATTCTTTTGCTATCCTCTCTTGGTCCTCACCAGCCTCTCATGGTTTAAGTGGTGTTAGGATTACTGTCCTTCCATCTTGAATAAAGGAGTACTCATTCTTAACTCCATTGTGTTTGACTTTTCTATTGAATTACCAAGGTCTTTCTAAAAGAATGTGTGTTGCTTGCATTGGTACCACGTCACAAAGAACTTCATCTTTATACTTACCAATTGAGAGTGCAACCTTAACTTGTTTAGTCACTTTTACTTCTCCACAGTCACTTAACCATTGTAGTTTGAACGACCTTGAATGCTTCTCGATTTGTAGGCCCAACTTTCCTACCAACAAAGTACTACGAACATTAGTGCAACTTCCACTACATACCTTATTTTTCACATGGCATCTAGTATGAAAAATTTGCTCTCTTTGCACCTCATCACCATTTTCTTTCAAGTGAATGATGAGTGCTATTCTAGTAACCAATAGTTCACCCCTTACAAGTTCTTCCACATCTATATCGTTATAGTCTTCTAAAGGCGACATTTTATTATCATTTGAACTAACGCTTTCTATATCACCATTTTCCAAAACAATGATAGCTATTTTATTCGGACAATTAAAAGCAATATGACCAAAACTTGACATCTAAAATATTTAACCTCTCGAGACTTAATAGGTGTAGAAGTTTTGGTCTCACCTTTTGAAACACCCCGACATTTTTTAAGTGGATAATTATTTAATTATTGGGGTATTACAAAGGACGTATTCGTAAAAATTCCATTTATTTAGATTTAATGGAATTTACTATAATTAAAATAAATATTTTTAAATTATAATGAATTTAAATTAATTTAATGAAATTACTTAATTTAAATTTCATTAAGAAATGAGGTGGGTGAATCGGTTTACTCTTTGTGAACCGGTTTGTGCGAATTAGAATGGCTCTCGGCCATTCGTAGGAGAGAAGAATTGAGAGAGAGGTCAAAATAGAGAGAAATGCAGAGGGCGATCGAAAATTGCGGGAGGTGAACGACGACGCGTAACGACGAGCGAACGAAGAGACGGTGATGGTGGGTCGGGTGTGCTGTGAGTGGAGCGAAGTCGCGGATTGCGGGATTTCTAGGGCTCGGGATGTACGGCTTCACGGGTTCGATTCGGTGAGGGCTTTGGGTCGCCGGTACTGCGTTGATGACTAGCGATACGCGATGGCAACCGATTGGCAAAGGCTTAGTGATCGAAAGTGGCGACGGACGTTTAGTGATGAAATTCAGCTTTGGAGGTGACGGCTGGATAGGGCAACTTCGGTTCGCGATGGGCAGCTTCACTGGTCTGGGTTGCTCGAAGTTTGGTTCATTCAATCTGTTCCAGTGATTCTTATCTAGCGGTTTGGAAGGAAGCTGAATGGGTGTGGCGTGGAGCTCGATCCGAAAATTCTGGATTTGTGATTGGAATCGTGGGATAGGCTGTTTACATTTCAAAATTTCATATGTGTTTATTTCTAGCGAGTGAGAGAGATAGCAGTGAAAGGGAGTGTTCTACCATAGAGAAATTCTTGGTCTGCTCGGGTGTGTGTTGTGCACGGCTTGACTATTTGTTATAGGGCTTGGCCGAGAGGTTGGAGTTCTCTGGAGTAAATTGGGTGCTCTCTGGAATGGGTGTTGGAGTTGAGGGTCATTGGTGAATTGGCCGAGGTGAAAATGCTGCCTCTCGGATCTTCTATGAGGTATACCTTCTTCCCCTCCTATGTTACGTAATTAAGTGATGCCTCTGTTGGATAATGCAGGACACCATGAATTTTGTGGGATGATTTCTACTCTAATTTAGAGTTTTGCTTCTGTTGGGTTGAGGGTTTGGTTGGGTTGATGTTCGGTGGAATTATAATGCTTTGTGGATTGGATAAATGCACTGATGGTTACTGCCTTGGATTAATTATTGGATTATTAATCTGTAATTGGTTGATTGAAGTGCTCTGTTGGTTTATTTGGTAGTCCGTGGAGATTTATGTTAAAGAAAATATATAGGATGAGCGGTAGTTTCTGTTTTATAGTGATGAGCCCTGTAATTGATAGGTTGGTTATTGGAAGTAGAATGTTAATGGATGAGCTGGAATTGGGAACCTTATAATGTTAAAGCATAGAATTCGATAAGAAGTTGTCAATGATGAATGTTTTTAATCATGAAGGTATCGGAAGAGAAGAAGAATAAAGATTTGGCGCTAAATCGCATTAAAGATTTGATGTAAGGAAAATGGGGTGTTTTGGCCATTGAGGCCCTACACCACAAGTATGGGTGTGTGAGTTTAGTGTTGGTATGTTTATTGCTAGTTGTTAAGTATGTGATTTCCCTTAAAAATGCTTAATGTTAGTTGTTAAGTACATTAGCCTTAGAAATGCTTATTGCTGCTTGAATTGGTTCTGATTATTGTTGTTGGATAGTTTAGGTGATAAATTTCCTTTGTGCTTATATGCTTTACCTTGTTTGCCTTAGTTAAGTTTTGTTGTGAAGTGTAGAATGAATGTTGAGGAGAAAAATACGTAAAGATGAGATAAGTAGGAATGAACTACGGTTTCCTTGGATTATGTTAATGTCATTTCGGTTGTTTATTTCATTACTGCTATTGGTTAATCCTCTCTGTTTATGCACATATGCTTAGTTCCCACTTGTGGTTACTTATTTATCATGAGATCAATTAGGGTAGTCAATTAGCAACCTAGTGAGCATGTTTAATTATTGATGAACTAACTAGCAAGCATGTTTAGGGCAATTTAACTAATGATGTGAATTAAGTATGTTTAGTAATTTAGCATTTTAGTTAATCAGCCCTAAGCAACCCGCTAAAAGTAATTAACCAAGCATGTCAATTTATTAGTGTTTAATTAACTAATTAACTAAATTAGAGAATAGTATGTTCGCATGTTAGTTAACAATCACTCGTTAATATGCAAGCATGTTAATTAACTAGGTTAATTAAATAAAACGCGATTACTACTGAGCATGTTAATAGTATTTTAGTAAGCTTGTTAATAACTAGTCTATCATGTTAATCTATTAGTTAAGTAGGCCTAATTAACTTGCTCTAATGTCAATAAATAGTTGAAACATGTTAATTAACCAACTAGTTGAGCATGTAATTAACTAGAATAACAATAATTGTATGAGCATAGTATGTAATTGACTAGAGATCAACTAGTGATTAAAGTAATCCACGAGCATGTAAATGAGCTAGAAAGTTAACTAAGCTAAAAAACTAAAGAGCTAGAATATTAATCTTACCTTCCTTGAGCATGTAAATTGGCTAGCGTAATTAACTAGACCGAACATGTAAACAAGATTGAATGAAAGTAAGTAACCTACCTCAGATAATAAACTAGAATAATCACCTAGAACAATGAATGTAGGACGCAGGTAAAATGACTAAGAAATAAATTAGGATATGATGGTATGTTTTGAATTCTCCTTCTATGCTTCGCAGTTTACCAGTATTATGATTATTTTTTGTTGTGTGTTTTTAATTACCGAAGTTTATTATATGCGCCTTCCATTTCAGTTGCTTTCAGTTACTTTCGTTTATGCGCACTTTAAATTATTATGAATGTTATGTTATAAAGCATCATGCATCATGTTAGGTTGAGAATGTATGATCATGCATCATGTAATAGAAATAAAGTAGGGAGTGCTCCCACGGGGTGGTACTCACATGCATGGTAAGGAAAGTAAAAGGATAAGAAAAGATGAAGGAAAGGAATAAGGGAGTTGGAAGGTGGATGGGTAGCGGTCTTAGCCTAGCAATTAGGAAATGCCCCTACCTTATCGGGAACGAGACCTAGTTGCCCATAGGAGGTTAAGTCTGACCCACTATACCATCCCATACGGGTCTTCCAATCTCCAGCTCGAAGTACAAGTAAAGAAAGAAAGAAAGAAAGAACAAACGTAGTGAAATAATTGGTATGGGTGGCCTCCATTCCAAATAAACTAAAGAGAGTCATAAGCATAATGCATTTCCCTTTTTCCTTACTAAGTCTTCAGGCTTACAGTTGCTTGTGGTGTAGATGTAGGTACTAGTACGTTATGATGAATGCATGGACTAGGAGTAGCGAAAGATAAAGAACAAACAATAGCAAGCAGGGATGATGGGTTTGCACACGCGAAATAGATCGTGGTTGGCCAGGCATATGAAATGGGTCAAAGAGAAACCGTGTTAATTAAGTTAAGTTTTAAATGTTTTAATTAAGTCACGTAGTAAATCGTATAAAAGTGGTATTTCAATGGTTTAGTATTTCTTATTTCAATTAGTTGTTTACGCTTGTGCCAAGTTTTAAATAAACGATTTTATAACGCTTCCGCTATGTTTTACAAATGATGATTTTATTTACGCTTCTGCATAAGTCTTTACTAAATGGATTTTATATCGAGTTTTAAGAAAGACTTAGTAGCGATCCAGTTAGACACACTCTGATACGTCTTGTTTTAAAAAGAAAGAAATTTCAAATTTTACGCATTTTTAAAGGAATTACGAAAATCAGGGTCGTTACACCTTTAATAGGGTTAGAGTTTGCAGTCATGGTCTTTTCTTTGATCTCCTCCTTTGGTTTTGAAGTTGTTTTATAATTCTTCTAATTAGTCTTTCGTGATGAGATAGAGATTGATCCAAACTTTGAATTTCCCTTTTACTTCAATTACCTCTCGATCTTTATGGCCTTGTGCGACAACTCCTTTAGATTCACATAGGGTTGCAAATCCACAATGTCCAAGATCTCTCTATTTAGCTCACCAATAAATCATGCCATTGTAGCCTCAATGTTTTCCTCCATGTTAGCCCTAATCATGGCCACTTCCATCTCTATGTAGTATTCCTCCACACTCTTAGAGCCTTGAGTCAAACCTTGCAATTTCCTACACAAGTCTCTATAATAATGGTTAGGAATAAATCTTTTACGCATAATTACCTTCATATCTTCCCATGTGAGTATAGGTCTTTCACCATACCTCTTTCAATTTCTTACCAATTGTGCCCACCATAATATTTGAATTCCATTAAGGCTAATTTAACCTTTTTCCCTTGGTGTAATTATGGTAATAAAAAATTTGCTCAATTTTCTTTCCCATTCCAAATATAATTTGGGATCATTCTTACCTTGGAAATGAGGAATCGTCATCTTGATGTTGTTGAGATTTCCATCTTCATTGTTTGCTTAAGCACCTCTTTCTCTTTTGAAACTTTCATCTCCATATTCAGACTCCTCATACTCATCTTTCATGTGTGCTTTGCTCCTTCGTGCATTACTTCTAGAAGGACACACTATGTTTCCAATCTCATGTTGAAGGCCTTTATTTGATCTTGGATGGCCATCATGTAGATCTTCATATTAAAGTTACAAGGTTCACCTTCACTACTCATAGTTTTGTTTTGTTGCTGTAAAACGAGAATAAAATTAGTTAAAGAATGGACCTCACACACTCCCTCACGTGTTTACACTCAAATCAATGTCTTTCCACTCGTGTTTCACTTAAAATCTTGGCTTTTTCTATAATAATCTCATCTTCTTGTTTTTTACCTCTCAATTTTCTCATTTAACTCTTTATTTAGAACTTTGATCAATGAGAATTCAACAAGTAAGATCAAACTTTTCAAACTAAAGATTTCAATCTCCAAGAAAAGTAGAATCAATGACTTTTTTTTAAGAGAATGTGATAACTAACTATTCAATAGGTTCTCAACAATTTAGGAAGGTTAATGATTAAGGAAAGAAAACAATTTTATGAAAGAAACAACTAAGGAAAGAAAACTAATTAGTAAAGATAACAATTATGGAAAGAAACAATTTAGAAAAGAAAACAACTAAAGGAAAGATAACAACTATGGAAAGAAAAAATTTAGGCAACTAAGGAAAGAAAACAAATAAGGAAATATAACAATTGTGGAAAGAAACAATTTAGGAAATAAAACAAATAAGGAAATAAAACAAATAAGGAAATAACTAATTTAGGAAAGTTAACGATTATGGGAAGATAAGACTTCAGAAAGAATACTATTAAGGAAAGATATCAATTTAAGAAGGATTAAGGAAAAATATCAAATAAGGAAAGAATATGCACCAATTAAAGATGGATACAATCTCAAAATTACCAAGGATAATATAGGAATTATACATAAAAATAATCAAATATTCAATAATCAAAGGATAGCAACAATGCTGCACAAAATTGTTTTTGGATAAATTTCTTTGATTTTGAATTTTGCAAGAAGAACAAACTTGAAACTTGGCAGAAAAAAAGGAATGACTTTTGCAAGAACGATTTTGTTTTTTGAAATTTTCTTTTGGCTTTTGCAAGAAAGTTGGAACTTTCTTCTTTTTTTTTTTTAATATATCTTTTGCTAGAAAGTACAAATCTTTCTACCTTCCTTTTTTTTGAATTGCAAGAACAATAACCAGAAGAAGAAATCAAGAATCAACAAAAAGTAAATAACAAGAAAAACACGAAAAAAAGAACAAAAAGGAAATGAAAGAACAAAGATAGAAACTTGAATCTCATATCTTTTGCTTTGATACCAAATGGTGAGAGAACCACGAATATATCAAATCTGAGTCTCTTTAAACAATGCGAAAACTAGAATTAGAATCGTTTTTGAAACAAGTATAGGAGCTTGACCCATTATCTATAATGAGATAAGAACTAAAACTATCAAAACTAAAACTATCAAATTGAGGAACTTGACCATAACCAAACTTGTTAATTAAAATCAAAGTTATCAAGTTGAAGAACTTGACTCTAACCAAACTTGTTGATTAGAACCAAAGTTATCACGTTGATATTCCAAGTTTAAGCTTGAAGAATATCTAGTTGTTCACAAAAAACCAAACAGAAAATTCTCACAAGAACCCTCAAAATTCACATATATTCATCCTCCAAAAAAAGGACAAACTTGTGTTTAAATAAGCTACAAATATACCTAAAAAAATTAGAAAATATCCCTAAAAATAATAGGAAATAATCCAAAAAATATATTATTATGAATTCTAGTGATTGGGAAGCTTAAAAGTTAACAAAAAACTTTGGAAATTTAATAAATAAAATTAGAAACAATAAGAAACTTGAAAGTGGTATGTTGACTACCTAAACAAAAGTTGAATCTTGGCAGAATTTGGGATACTGTTTGAATAATCAAATCTCCTCCGAATCTTTACATCTTTGTGCCTATGGAAAGCTTAATATGTTTACTTTAATTGATATGAAGATCACATGTCCATTTGAAATATTGATTTAGCCCAAATATTCATATCAATTTTGGTGAGCAGAAAACTCATGTTCAATCTCAATCATTTAATAATTATTTAAACTTTATAGCTCTTGTCCTTCTAGTTGGCCCATTTAGAATAATGAATCCCTTCATTTTTATTGTCCTTTTCACATTCTTCCACCATTTCTTATTCATCAACACTTGGCATATTTATTGGTTTTAATATGTGTTGAGTTGATTCTTTCTCTTAGATCTCCACAATTAAGTCATGCAATACTTTGTGCATTTTTTTGGTTCTTGATCTCGTCATTGGACCTCCTATACCTTGCAATGGATCATTGTCTTCAGGCTTGAACTTGTTGCACTTTGAATCGCATCACGATGGGCACACAGTTAAATTTCAGTAGGACTTTTCACCCACAGATTGACGGACAATCAAAAAGAATGATTCAAACTCTGACGGACATGTTGAGAGCTTGTTCTATTGATTTCCAAGGTAATTGGAGTAAAAACCTACCACTTGTGGAGTTCACCTATAATAACAGTTATCAAGCTTCGATTGGAATGACGCCTCATGAAGCACTTTATGGCAGAACGTGCAGATCCCTAGTGTATTGGGACAAAGTTGGAGATGTAATACTTGTTTAACAAGATATTGTGAGATAGACCATTGAGATTGTTGCTTTGATTCGCAACAGCATCCTTACAGCCTAGAGTAGATAGAAAAGCTATTTTGATTGAAGAAGAAGAAAATTGGAATTTGCAATAGGAGATCAAGTATTTCTAAAGTTTTTTCTAATAAGAGATGTGATGCAATTTGGTAAGAAGGGAAAGCTAAGTCTGAGATTTGTTAGCTAGTTTGCAATTTTGGAAAGAGTCGGAGAAGTTTCTTATCAGTTGAACCTGCCTATTTCACTCAAGCATGTGCACAACGTGTTTCACATCTCTATGTTGAAGAAATATGTTCCTGATCCTTCACATATTCTACTAATGAGGTCCCTTGACTTTGTATCAACCCTGACTTGTCATAAGAAGAAAGATCGATTCAAATTCTAGATTCAGAAGAAAGAGAACTAAGGAACAAGAATGTTTTGCTTGTAAGAGTATTATGGAGAAACCGTAATGTTGAAGAAGAAACTTGGGAAAGAAAAGAGGAAATGCGAAAGGTCTACCTTGAACTTTTCAGAAAATAATTTAAATTTCGAGGATAAATTTCTTTAAGGAGGGGAGATTGTATTATATTAGGGTTTGTTCATTTTTCAAATTTGAATTAAAATAGGATTTTCCCTAAAATCAAAAACAATTTCAACAAACCTAACCCTAATTGGATGAAACAACCCAAAAATCTCCCCAGCTTAGTGAAGAATCCGAGCTGAACAAGATTTTTAGAGTATAATAGCTTCAAGCTGTTGAGGGGAATCCGAAACGAACTCGAATTTTGTTGGGTTTCAGTTGAAATCCTCCTGTATAAATAGGAGTCGCAGTGAAGAAGGAAAACTCACCTCAAAACTCATAGCCTCTCCACTACCTCAACCTCTGACCACTCCTCTGCTCTCTTTCTAGCAAAGAAATCCTCCTTGGTGTAGCCCTAGCAGAGAATCTCCTCCACTAAATCGCGGTCGAGCTTCCTTCAATTGGCGACGACCATTGATGACGAAAATTGGCTAGAGAGAATGTGTTTCTCTGGGGACTCTCTGCTTTTTCTCGTGAAGAAGAAGAAGAAGAAGAAGCCAAGAAGAAGACCAGTTTATTTTTAAGTGGAGTTAACTGGTTTTGCCCAAACTAGATCAGCAAACCGGACCAAATTTAACCTGCTAAACTAAACTAGACCAAACCTATTGGATCAACCCAAACCTGACACGGTCCAAATTCTATTGGTTTTTAGGTTTCCTCGCACAACAAAAATAACGATGTTCATAACAACGATAACGTACATAACCTATATCTCATGAAAAACAATTTTAACATGAACATAAAATAGATTGTTGTTATAATATATTAATAATAATACGTATTTAAAAATCTTTATTTAGATCTAATCTAAATGATTAAAAAATTGTACCTTTGTAGTTTACTTCACACGGGTACAAAATCAACCTTTGATCTTCTCCGTCAATGCTTCTCACCTCGAATAAGTACGTGTGGGCGTGATGAACGCAGCAATATCACACTCAATTTATGATAGATAATATTCTCAACACATGAGATGATCTATTTGGATTTAGAGAACGCTTCTCTAAAGCAACACAGAAGACACAAATTTTGCTCTCAAAATGGATTCTTCAATTTTAAAGGTTTTCAACCACTCATTGTAATAAGGTTAGACCTCTATTTATAGTGGAACAATTCCATAATGGTCATTATGGCATTTAGAGAAAACTATTACAGATATTAATCTCTCATTTAAGTAAGAATACATTTATAGCGAAAATTCTATGGAAATCAAAAGGTCTTGTCACCATAGCTTAACATTTGACACTATGACATTAACTCAAATTTGACAAAATCCATTTTAAAAACTATTTTCAAAAGTTACTTTATATTTGTTAATTAATTGAATAATCAATAATTCAATTATTTCATTTAATGAAATATAAAAAACATATTAACTATGACAACTTTTGTTATTTTGTCTTAATTAATTGAATAATCAATAATTAAATTATTCCATCTAATGGGAAATAATAAACTTATTATTGAGTATATTAAATAATTAATTCATAATTAATTATTTAATCTTCTTTTTTCATTTTTCTATTATTCGAATAATGATAGAAGGTGACTTATAGTTTTAAGCAATAATAATATTTAGAGTTGCACTCTAAAAAACTATAGAGTATATTTACTCAAAGTAATGTCCATTGATATCATCATTACATAGATATTAACCCTCCATTTAAATTCGCAATAGAGCTAGGTTTATAATCTGTTAACCTCTCATATTACGTCTTTATTATTGACTACCATTAGTTCTTGATTGAATAATTAATTCATAACGATTATGCATTGCGTGCTAATTATTCAATCCTTGAACTAACAAACAAGAGAATCTATATAAATGAATTTTATTGCATTGATATTAATATTCCCAACTATTCATTTTAATTCACTCCCAATATACAAGGTATACGAATCATAACTCATACAAAACTTTACCGAGTAAATCAAAGAATAAATTAAAATAAAATAGGAGTTTGTTAAATACAACGAATTAAGATCATGCATATATGATCATCATTATGATAAAATTAATTATTCTATATGTAACAGAAATTATCAGAATAATATAATTTTATATGGTCCAGTCCTATATAATCATATTATATAAAACATATTTATTTTATGTCACTACATATATAGTCAGGATATGACTATACATTCTTAATGAAATAAGCTATGTTTATGACTATGAACTATTTAAAGATTTTATACTTCAAATATAAGTCATGGACATATTTTGATTATTACTCTTTATATTTTATCCCACATACATACAATATATATGTTAATATAAAGTTAATATAATTAACTAAGAAATTTTTTATGAATTTTATAAAACATAATCTAAAATATTAACATAATATCAATCAATATAAATTTATTCATATATTAAAAAATTGTTCTATTACATGTGCTTGTTGAGTATATTACTCCCAACAAATTCAACCTAAATTTCTCCCAAATTATCTAGATCAATTTGATTTCAACTCTACATTGTTTAAGGATTTTATCAATAATGAATTTCTGTCTAACTTCTTTCAAGGAATATATATTTAGGAGTAATTTAACCACGATTAATCCTTTAGGTAGACTAGATTATTCAAAGGCTCAAGAAACCCTAAAATCCTATTTTTTTCTCAGAATCCAGGTAAGTATAGATATGAGTTTTCAACATTTTGGCCAATGGTCTTACATAACAAAATATATTTTTATTTAATTTATTTATGTATTGTTATTCTATTGTTATGAATAATTCTATTTTAAATGCACAAGCATGTTAAGCATTGATATAAGATTAAAAAAAGATAATTTGATAGGTCATCGTGTATGCAAGTATTAATACACGAATCTAATAGAATTGAGAAAATCATGATGTGATGACTAATGAAAAACTTAACACATGAAAATTATGAAATGACTAATGAAAATCTGAACGCATGGAAAATTGAGATAGCTAATGAAAGTCTGAACGCATGGTAAGGCTAAAAATAAGTTCCAACTAGTATGTAATTTTAAGCATGAAAATTTGGTTATGCATGAGATTATTTAATTATGCACGTATATTTTTACTTACTAAGTTTTTTTCTTACCCTCAGTTTTGTGAGGTAGGTGAATTTTTAACTGAAGAAGATTTTGAGCTGGTCAAGGATATTCCAAAGGTAGACGAGCATATAGATGACGATATCATCAGGTCAGAAAAATAATTTAATTGTTTAAATATCATTTTTAATAAATAAATTCTGATGAAAATTTTATTTAAAGGATATTATTGGAATTTTTATTTAATATCATTTAGTACATTCATTTATAAAATTATTGAAACATGTTTTGGTATTTATTATTGTTATTGTAGAAACTTTTCAACTCTATTTCCGTATTTCAATAGCGATATTTTAAATGAAGTTATTTAATGTTGACTAAAAATAAATTAAATTCTCCCTAATAAATGTTAAATTTCCTTATGCTTAATTAAAGATTTTGATGTTTTCAATAACTTCCAAATATTTGGGCTTGTATTATAACATTTGGTTGTTGTTTGGACTACTAGATTGTATGCCTAGTATTTAATTTGGTATATGCTATTATTTTATCGTGATCACTATGTACACTTAGACTCATCTCGTGTGAACTATGACTTTGATTTATGTTCAAGTCTTCTGCTATGAACCAAGCTTTAGGCTGGGTGATTGGGTTCTCTCTAAGGATCGGGTCACTCAACCCAGCTTTTCTATTAGAATCGCCTTCGGGTCGTGACAACATTAGTGCTCCTCTAGGATTTCTCAAATTCCACACAGGCACTACAAAGCTCTAGATGGGCATTGTAGCGTAGACATTCTTGTTGTGTTTTTCTGGATACGAGTACCACAATGCTCGAAATGAGAGCATTAACACTAACTCACTAATTGCGACACTCCTTTTGCTTGAGCACTATAGCTCTCTAGTGGGCTCTGTAGCATTGAGACTTTCTAAAATTTATGATTTTTCACTCAAAATTTAGTCTTACACTTCAATCTATTGATCAACCCTGTCATGCTAAATATATACAAAAAAGAATTCGAAAAGGCATTAGAAACTTTCAAACTCACAAAACTCAAAGTTTAAAGTGCTCGATTCTTCAATATAAAACTGACTCATCATTTACCATGATCAACTGCCCAAACCACATCGGTAGTTCAAATATAGTGTGTGGTATACCAACATTTTAAAATTAAGCCTTTTAAATATTTAAGGTTTTTAAATTGAAAAATTCAAAAGAGATAAGGATCAAAACGAGCAGAGACTGTAACAACCCAGATTTTTGTAAATCCCTTAAAATGCGTGAAAATTTGAAAATTCTCTTTGAAAACAAAATAGAGCGCACCTAACCCGAATCGCTACCAACCGTTCATAAAACTCATTATAAAAAAATCTCATGTAATGGAACCTTGCGAAAATGTTAAAATAAAACCATTTGAAAACATAGCGGAAGAGTAATTAAAATCATCGTTTAGAAACTTAGCGGAAGCGTTAATCATTTGAATGAAAGAACTAACCAAATTAGATACACTTTAAATAAAACCTATGTTAATTACAACTAAGAAAACTTAATTGAAAACCATTTCTCTTTTACCCTCTTTATGCCTGGCCAGCCATGAGCATCCCTCGCGCATGTAAATCTATCATCCAATGCTCCTCATTTTATTGTTCATCTTTTCGTTACCCCTAGTCCGTGCATTCCCCATAGCGTTCTAGTTCCTACATCTACACCACAAGCAACTGTAAGCCTAAAGGCTTAGTAATGAGAAAGGGAATGCAATGCATGCTATGCCTCTCTTTAGTCCATTTTGGAATGGGGGCCACCAAAACCAATCGTTTATTTCATCATTAATCCATTTATTACATTACTCTAGGATGTTACTCGTACTTCGAGCTGAAATTAGGTGGTCTTTCTCATGCAATGGCATAGTGCTTGGATCTAACATTTTTCTTTGCATCTAGAACTCCCGTACCCTATGAGGGAGGGGCTACGCCTAGATCGCAGGCTACATCCGCTATCCATTCACTCCCAATCCCCTTTTCTTATTCTCTTTCTTAACATTTTAACTCACTTATGCATTTGTGCCACCACCGAGGTGACACTTCCTATACTTTCTATTAACATGATACATGATGCTTCACAACATAACATTAAAAGAAATGCACATACAGAAAATAACTATCGCTACATGAATGTCACTCTTTAATCCATTTTGAAATGGGGGCCGCCCAAACCAATCCTTTCATTAGTCCATTCATTCATTACTTCCTTTACTTGAATTCTTCTTACTTTGATCCCTTGGGATCCATCATTCTATTGATCCCTTGGAATCCATTATTCTATCGTTCTATTCTTCCTTTCTCTCGTACTCGTATATCGAGCTGGAATTGGAAGGTTTTTCTCGTACAATAGCCTAGTGGTCAGACCTAGCCTTTTTCCTTGCATCTAGAACTCCTGTACCTTACGAGGGAGGGTCTATGCCTAGATCGCAGATTACATCTGCTATCCATTCACTCCCAATCCCCTTTTCTTCTTCTCTTTCTTTTTCTAAACCTTTTACCTCACTCATGCATGCTTGCATACCACGCCGTGACACTCCCTATTTGTCTCTATTAACATGATGCATGCTCATATATTCTCAATCCTATCATGATGCATGATGCTTTTTACATAACATTCATAGAAATTGAAGTGCGCATCAAAAGGGATAACTGTAATTGAAATTGCAGGAATTGAAAGCGCATGGAAATGTAAACAACCAATAATTTAATAACCCATTCAATAGAGCAGAGTACATCAAGTTAAATAAGAAAGGCATGCTTATGTTACTGATCAACTCGCTAATTCTTCTAGTTAATTTTCTAGTCCATTTACATGCTTCCTATATTTATCTCTAGGTAATTAGTCTACTTTTACTTAGGTGGATTAAACATGCTCTTACAATGGTTACAATTCAAATTCTATTTGCTTAACATGCTAGTTAACTTACATACTTCACTAATTCAAAAACATGCTAGAATTGGGAAAATCAAACAACTAGCTCTATCTCATTCTTACTCATTCTTTCTCTTAGTTCATCCTCCTCTATTTCACAACAATCATTTTCAGACTTTACTTTGCACAATCTTTTGCCTACTATGCTTTTATTTCAATCATCATTTTACTATCTAAGCATTTTACAATTTACGGCAACAATAAAATCCTCCCAACACTTAACTAAACATTACAGCACACTAAGCATTTCATCACTAAGCATCTAACTAACTACTTCTTACTAACAGTATGCATTTCAAGACAATCAACCTACTTATCATTTATACTAACAAAATGTTAAGCATTTCTCATCCGTTAGTTAACATCCATCATCCTTAGGCCTTAACTTTCATCATTCCTTCAACACATTATCTAACTAAGCGTTTTTATCACATAATAGGTAATAAAACAAAGCTCAATAATAAAGAGGAATCATCACATTCAGCACTATAATCTCTACACTACAGCAACTAATCATATAACCATAAACACACACACACCCATACTTGTGGTGTAGGGTCTCAATGGCCAAAACACCCCATTTCCCTTACCACTTTGGTGATTTCAACTCACGGACAACACTCTTCTCCCACAGACAGTGGCGCTCCCAGCCACGGTTCCACAGCAGCTTACCCCTCAACCTCATTTTACACCCTTAGACACTCACTAGCACTCACATAACACACCTTCACACCTGGTCACTCCCTCTCATGCTCACTCTAGAACTTCTACCTCAGCTCACAAGGAGCTCTCTAGACTCCCCTCCCTCGGCAGAAGATAGTGAATTGAAGGAGAAGGGAATTGAAGATTTACCTGGAAGGAAGACTAGCACCCGTACTTGTAGGGGGATGGTCTGAGGAGTAGCTGGAGACGTAGAGAGAGGCGAAGGTTTGACGTTCGCACCACTCCCATTTCACGCTGTCAGCCTCTAGAGGAACACGCACCAGAAGAGGAGGGAGCCGGTTCTGCAGTGGAGAACCAGTGGGCTGGGCCATGGCCTTCAGGAGGTTTAGCACAAACCGTCAGATCGCCCCCCAACAACCTGAGGCCGAAACGCGGCCAATCCCCCCGGTCGCGACGCTAACGCCATTCGTCGCAGTCGATCCGACGCCGCCTGCGTGATGCCCGTCATCCCTTCGTCGTCGCCAACCCATCACCGTCAGCAATTGGCCATCGCTGGCCACTAAAAACGATGTCCCGACATCCCTGTCGAAATCCCCAAGCCACACCGCATCACTCCCGTAAAGTCCGAGGCCAGAAATCGCCCACGACGGATCCTCCTCTCTCGTCGATCATCGCTCACCGGCGCTCCACGCCCGTCCCCGTCGCCTCTCGTCTTGCCCGGAAGTCTCCCATGTCTCCCGTTCTCTCTCCCACTGTTCAACCCGAGCACGAAATGTACAGGGTGGCCTTTAGCCATTCTGTGTGTTTTATTTGTTGGACCGGTTCAGCATGAACCGGTTCAGCATTTCTTTTTTCCCCCCTAAATATTCTCCCTTAAATCTCACTAAACCCTCCCTTAAATTTAAATTTACCAAATTAAATTTAATTTATTAAAATACCCTATTATTAATTTAATTTATCAAATTAAATTAATATACCCCGTTTATCATTTTGAACCCTATCCTATTCATTCAACAGAGCTAATTCGGACACGTGCAGACACAGTGGTCTCGTCCGCATTTCGTCCGTAAGGCTAAATCTCGCAGGCTAAAACCAAGACTTTGGACAGGGGAATGCGTCCCTATCCAGTCCGTACTGTCCGAAAGTGTCATTCGGACACCATATCGCGTCTGCACGTAGCGTCCGTGTGACGTCCGAAGGTGTCCCAAAATCGAACAGAGTGAATTCGGACGAGGCTTCAACTCGTCCGAACCATCCGCGTATCGTCTGAAAGTTTCCAAACTTGGACAGAGTCGATGCGGATGAAGCATCTTGCGTCCGCATCGTCCAGAACCTCGTCCGCAACACCATACATCCCACTTTTCTTCATCTTCTTACACTTAACTTTCATCCCATAACATTTCCCCCGTAATACATGTCATAAAATGACACGTACAGATACGCCACGTAATACTCTCACGATCCCAACACTTTGATCACATAGCGTATACGGGGAAAAATGTAATGGAAATTACTCAAACTTAACACTTCGACTACGCACTCGGTAATACCCCAATGGTCAACCCACTTAAAAAGTCGGGATATTACAGATATAAAATGGTTATCTTGATATTTAGTGTTGTCTTGACCTTAGACAAGCATCACTTGAATGGTGCACTTCACAGTTTTGTTGTAATGGTCATCCCACTATCGACAAGAAACAAGAATGTTAGCCTACTAGACTTTACGCTAATTTGTTTTGATGATGAATGTTTTTGTTAATAATAAGTTTTTTATGTTTTGAATGTGCTTATATTGATTATCATTTAGCTTATAATTATTCTTCATTGGAAATACCCCTTAACAAGGGTATTTATGTGATCTAACATGTTTGTTTAAGTCCATATAGCTAATGGTTAAGTTGTAGGACTTAACACTTCAAGAAGAGCAAAACATGAAGTATAGGTCGACTAGGGACTAGAGGGTGGTCGACTAGACAGGCTGTAGAAGAGCCAAAATAGAAAAGCGGTCGACCAGTGGAGAAGAACTGGTAGACCAAAAATTAGACAGTGAGCTTGGGTTTTTACAACTGCTGGAAAACAGTCGACTGGAGCAGATGTGGTTGATCGAAAATGGATAGATTTGAGCTATATTATGATATGCGTGAAATCAGTCGACCATTGATGGAGAGGTTGATCGGAGTGATAGATTGAAGCTGAAAATGGACGACCGAAAGCATAACAGCTACTTTTCAACAGTCTGATAGTGGTTGACCGAAATAAGGATGGTCAACCACTTAGGCAGAGTCTATATATAGAAACACTCCAAAATGCAATCTAACCAAGACAGAATCGTACTAAAATGCTGCAAATATTTATACTCAATTTCTCTCAGCAAATTAAGTGTTTAGCCTAGCTCTCCCATTCCCAAACATGAAAGTTTACATTTGAGAGCATAGGTGTTAGAATTTGTGTTCTTTATTTTACATTATGTGTACTTAATCGGAGAACAAAAGGTGACGCCCCATGAACAGTCAAAGGAAAGGGTGACACCATAGCCATAGTCATTTGTAAATGTTTGATTGGCACCCGTGAAGCCAATCATTACTAACCGGGGAGGTTAGTGGTTTAAGGATCTCCAAGTGGGAAACTTGGAGTGCGGACGTAGGCGAGGTTGTCGAACCGCATGAACAAACTGTTTGTCTCTCATTTCCTTATCTCCTTTATATGTTCTATTGTTTGAATGCATATTTAGTTATCAATCACTTAGGGAATAGAGATTATAATATCGCATGAAAAAGTTAGCTCACATAATTCACCCCCTCCCCTCCCCCTCTATAGGTGTGCACAAGGTTCTACAAAGCAAAGGTCAACAGCTGGCTCAATTTTTACTGCTTATCTATAAATAGATCCACACATTCGCTACATATTACTAACCAAATCTTTGAACATAATTTGAGCATATCTTGTACTAATATTTTTTACCCTTCTAATCAAACTCCCACGTACTAATTCTATGGCATTTGTTAATTTTGTGAGAGTTAGGTTTAGTTCTTTATATTTCAAAGTAATCTTAGCATTGTTGTTCTTTAGTAAATTGTTCATGCAATTCCTCAAAGGTCTCTAATAGTTTATTTTCATAATAGTTAACATTGGAACCACTAGAAGAATTAGATACCTCGTCTTCTTTTATAACGACCTGACTTTTTATTTTCTTTAAAAAATGCGTTAAATTTAAAACTTTTCATTGATAAACAGCGGAAAAACTTTTGTTAGAAATATAATCAGAGTGCCTTTCGAAAGTCGGACCGTTAAAACTCTTTTCATTCTACCCGCTATGAAAATCATTATAAAATCTTTTACCAAAATACAGCGAAAGTCAAATCAAGAAACATAGTGGGTTTATCAAAACATAGCGGAAGCATAAATAATTCATTTAAGGAAGAAATACTAAACAAAGCATTACACGTTAATTACAAACCACTTTATCTTTTACTTCTCCTAGCCTGACCAGCCACAAGTTCTCGTGCGTGCAAATCCTTCATCCCTGCTTTTTGATCTGTTCATCATTTGCACGTACGTGTACCTACACCACAAGTAAGATGTGAGCCTAATGACCCAGTAAGGAAAAGGGTTTATGCAATATGTTATGTATCTCTTTAGTTCTTTTGGAATGGGTACCGCCCCAAACCAATCTTTTCATTACATTCATTCGTTCGTTTGTTATTTACTCGTACGTCGAGCGGAAGATTGAAGGACCCATATGGGATGGTATAGTTGATCGGATCTAACCTCTTGTGGGAAACTAAGTTCCCGCTCCCGACAGAGTAGGGGCTTCTTCTAGCTGCCAGACTAAATCCGCTACCCATCCGGCCCCCAATTTCCTATTTCTTTTCTTTTCTTTTCCTTCATTTTCTTTAACATACCAACCCCGAAGGTGGTACATCCTATTTGTTTCTATTAGCATGATGCATGATGATACATTCTCCAATTAACATGATGCATGATGTAGTATAACGTAATAATTGAATCGCACATATGAAAGAAGATAAATGACAATAATTGAATAACGCATATAATGGAAGTAATTAACCATAATTGAATAGCGCATATAAGGGAAAGTAATAACAATTAAACACCCAATAATTGAATGATAGAATTTAAAAAGCAAAGCACATAAAGGGACAACAAAGGACATCCTTGAACATATAGATTATAATGATAAAAGGAACATAAAAGAAACAACGATTGACCTACATCTGCAAGTAAAGCATAATTTAGTGATCCTAGTTTAGTTAATTAACATGCTCAACAATGATTTCGATTATTATTCTAATTGATTTCATGCTTTCATCCTAGTGAACTAATCATGCTCAGATTAGTGGAGTCTAGTTGATTAACATGGTTGTATTCTAATCTAATTATGTAACGACCCAGTTTTTGGTAAATCCTTAAAATACGTGAAAATTTGAAATTTTCTTTTTAAAACAAATCAGAGTGCAATGTTAAAATTGGACCGCTACTGACCTTTCAGTAAACTCATTTGGAAAACCAATTACAAAGTGCGGAAGCATAAATAATAAAACCATTTGTTTAAAATGTTGCGGAAGCGTAAATCATTAAATGAAAGGACTAAACAATTAAATACAACTTAATAAAACGTGATGTGATTACAACTATTTCTCATTTTTCTCTTATCCTGACCAACTTCGAATCTCGTTCGTGCAAATCCTTCACCTCTGCTTTGTTATTTGTTCATCGTTCTCATATGTGAGCCTATTATTATCTGTTCGTCGTTTGTACCTACACCACAAGTAATACGTGAGCCTAATGGCCCAATAAGGAAAGGGGTTTATGCAATATGTTTATGACTCTCTTTAGTTCTTTCTGGAGTGAGTATTGCCCCAAACCAGTCTTTTCATTACGTTTGTTGGTTATTTACTCGTACTTGAGCTAAAGATTGGAGAAATCTATGGCAGTAGGATAGATCATTGTCGGCTTCAACCACCTAGGGTAGACAGTCTCGCAGTCCCGACAAGGGAAAGGTAATATTCTTTTAAGTCCTGTATACTTGGCTGATCTGTACTTACCCTACTATCTCCTAACTCCCTTTTCTTCTTTTCTTCATTTTCTTAACGTTTTACTTTACTTATGCATATATGAGTACCACTCCGGTGGCACTCCCTATCGGTTTCTATTAACATGATGGATGACCATAGATTCTCAACCTAACATGATGCATGATACACTATAACATTGACATTCATAATAATTGAAGTGCGCATTGAAATAAAAGTAACTATAATTGAAAGTGCATATAAGGAATAACAATAATTGAAAGCATACAATAAGGAATAACAGGGAACAAATTACGATATTGAATGGAAAGCAGCGAATGAACAAGATGAGATGATAAAGTAACGTGCGACGAATTGCAATCAACTAAACATGCTCATTAAACCAAGCTAAACTAAACGTGGAAATATGCTTCAAACAACAAATAATGGAAACATGCTTGTAAATTGGAAATTTTTATCCTAGTTGATTAAGCATGTTTTTGTCCTAATTAATTTAAACATGCTATAATTAATAGCCTAGTTATTATCCTAATTAATTGTATGCTCAAGAAATGATTACAATTATTACTCTAGACGATTTAAACATGCCTTTTACTATAATTCGTTAAACATGCTCTTAATAGATTAACATAGCTGGTTAATTAAACATGTTTGACTGGTCGTGTTAAATTCTAGTTAATTACTAGTTAATTTCATGCTCAATGTCTAATTGATTACTCTAGTTAATTGACATGCTGCTAATATCATAAACAAGCTAACTAGGAATTAACAATAAGTTAGTTAGTTAACATGCTAGTTTAACCAATTATTCTAGTTAGTTTAAAATGCTCATGGAATATTCTAATTAGTTATCCTAGATAATTAACATACTCAAGAAGTAATTACACTTACTAGTTTGATTTATTAAACATACTCAGGGTTTAGTCTATTCACAATTAAACATGCTTAAAGCCTAGTTAACACAAAGACATTAAACAAAAGTAATGGCAGAAAATATATGCATCGAATATGAGAAATGACAAGAACAATATATGCAGAGATATTTAAACGATAGACAACAGCAAACAATAACTCGTTCATGCTTCAACTCATCATTCTAACTCTTTTACATTCTTAACCCATTCATCCACGCAGAAATCATTCGTCAATGAACCATCAAAGTAAAGCATATATTACAAGAAAGAAAAGAACACCAAATTAACAAAGAATATCCATCACGAAATGATAGCAGTTAAGTAATAATAACAGTATATCAACCAACCTAGTTAATTACATGCTTAAGTAACTAATTAACATGCTTAAGTTACTTAACATGCTTAAGTTAATCAACATGCTTAGGTCTAATTAATCATTCTAGTTAAGTTATTTAACGTACTTATTTAATACTTAACATGCTTAAGTTGATTAACATACTTAAGTTAATTAACATGCTAAAGTTTAATTAATTACTTTAATTAAGTTAGTCAACATGCTTAAGTAATAATTAACATGCTTCGTTTAATTAGTAGGTTGATATTATCCTTAGCTAGTTAGCATGCTCAAGAAAATGATTAACCATTATTATTTAAACAACTAATTAAACATGCTCAAGACTAATTAATTACTCTAATTAATTAACATGCTCAAGAAGATTACAACATAAATTAATTCACATATTTAAATTAACTAATTAATTAACATGCTTAGATGATCGATTAATAAATATCTTAGTTCAATTATTACAAGTGTTTGCACAAAGATATTCACCTATAGAACAACCATTGACAGCAGCACAAAATGAAGGAATACTAGCTACACAGAAATATCTAACAACAAGTAAGCACGAGTTTATCGCTTCATGCATTTGAACATTCATCACATTTAAGCATTAGCATTCATCACTCTTTCATTAACGTAAGGCATTTGAAACGATGAAACCATGAAAATTTGGTATATTACTAAAGGAAATCTCATAGAGTAAGCAATAATCTACAGAGCACTAACAATTTACACTATCAATCAACAGAGAAATAATAGTAGCAAATCATTCAAGGAACTTGACACTACTCAAGCACACTACTTGTGGGTAGGGCCACCAAATGGCCAAGACACACCAAAATCCTTACCTCGAAATGTTTACGCATAGTGCACCAAGTTGCTATTCTTCTCCTCTTTTCCACACATTCATAATTCAATAACATCATACCATTAATCACTTCTCATCGAATTCTACACACTTAACACATAGAAATTCCAACATTCACAGCTTAGCAACCAAATATAATTTATCATTCTTCACCTCATCTCCATAACCTAGAAGTAATAACCAATACTGCAAAATAACCTTTCATCAACAAGTGACCCAACAAGTAACCAAGTCTCAATGGTTTATCTAATCACAATTATTATAGAAATCATACTTAACACCACAACACACATATCCTCAGCTGTACAGATTTGAATTCCAACCAATAGAGTGCATAATCTACATTAAAGGGTAAAACTCACGCCTCACTCACATATTCAACATGTCAAAACCCTCAATCAATTTCAACAGCAGAGAATAATGTGTAACAGAATTCCATTCCACCCAACAACTACAAAATCACTAAAGAGTATCTCAAAAGCAACAAAAGGCATCACCACTAATAGAATATAACCCTGACCTTATCCATCCATTAACAGAACACAAACGTCCAAAAATACAAAAATAAAGAGAAGGGATCATACCCACCATGAAGACCTGGACGCAACAGCTCCCAGCTCAGCACCCGAGAGTTCCTCTGCTCTACCTCATGTCCTCAGTTTCTCCTTTCACACTCTCGATTTTTCTCCCTAAATTTCTGCTCACCCGAGAGCTTCTCAACACAACCAACCTCTTCCTCTTTTCTTCTGCATTTTCTGCCTCACGTTTCTCCCTTCACTACCTCCCATCTCCCTCTATCTCTTCTCTGTATATCAACAACGGAGAGGGGACACTCTCTGCCAAATCCTTGGAAGGCAGAGAGTGACACCTTTAAGCATGCCCGACCAGCCACTGCAATTTTTCAGAGTGTTCTCCGCACGCTCGACACATTGTCGATCTCACCTGGACAAAATCAGAGGAGGAAGCACCGGTTCAGACCGACCAGTAAGCTGAACCAACCACTGCCCAGCGAACCGAAGCCAGAATTGTCGGCCCCTCTACACCAGCCAACCAAAACACGTTGGTGTAGCCTCCTTTGCCGTCGCAGAGCATCACACCAATTCCAGCCTCACCATCGCCGTCTCATCGTCCCTCAACCCGGTGCTGCCCCTATCCTTCCTACGAGCCGTAAAAATCGAGCCCTAGCTCGTAACCCGCGACAAACAACAAGCTGGAATGAACCCAAGTCTGCCAGAGTCGTCCCCTCGCCATGAAAAAGCTTGCCCTCATCGTTGATTGCCAATCTCCTTCATCGATCTCCCTCTCCCTCTCTCGCTGCCTGTTCTCTCTCGCGGGAGAAGGCCAAATGAAGAAATCCCTCTCCCCCCCTTTCTAATTTGTGAACCGGACCAATCCAGCAGCTCGAACCAGACCAGCCGTCCAACAGAACCGAACCGGTTCTCTCCTCTAATTCCAAATTTTAATTTCCTTTATTTAATCTTACACTTAATATCCAATTAATCTCCACTTAACCACTCACTACCATTTTAATCTCTGGTAATCCCCAATTATTTATGTGATATAATTTCGATAATTGTAGTCCCGTGGTACAACATATTTATTTTTATGAAATTCATAATATTAATAAAGACGGGGAAAATATTAGGGTACATCCTTGGTAATATCCTGACGAATATCGAAATAATCCTATTATCCTTAATTACTTTCTAATTCCCTTTATTATATTACGGAAGATCGAGATATTACAAATTGCACATGCTCAGGTGTAGTAGACTATAATTTAGAAGACAATAACATTACATTTTAGGACACAATAGCAGGGTAAAGCAGTATGAAACTATCATAAGGCAGCATCATAGTCAATGAAACTCTTAATTCGTTCACGTTTTTTCATTATTCTTTCATCTTCTTTATTATTCTCTAATAAAGTAATTATAGAAGTTACAGTAAAGGAAATTGCAGTATGGAAATTGTAGGAAAAGACAATATACAGAATACCAATAAAGGAATTTGACACTACTAAGATTCATTGATTACTTGGTTAAGCATGCTCGGATTTGTCATAACTAATTAGTTAATTAACGTGCTAATATTATTCTAGTTAATTAATTAATTATGATAATTAAACATGGTATAACCTAGTTAATTAACATGCTAATATTACATGCTATGCTAATAGTACATGCTAATATCCTAGTTAATTACATGCTCACTTTTGTTCTTGTTAATGAAACATACTCAAATTAGTCATTGTTAACGTTAATTAGTTAATTAGACATGCTTGGATTAAACATGCTCAAGTTAATTAATTACAATTACTATCCTAGATGATTAAACATGCTTTTATTCTAATTAAACATGTTTAGTTACTAACAAACTAAGAATTCAATTATAATTCTAGTTAATTAAGCATGCTACCATTAGTCTAGTTGTTTAAACATACTCGGTTAAAGTTTTAGTTAACACATAGATATCCCTCAATAGTAATGACAGAACAATATATGCATTGAAGGAAGGAAATGACAGTTTATAATTAACACAGTGATATTTAAACTAAATACAATAGGACAATATTCACTAAGCGTTACAGCAAGTAAAACAGTAAGGTGTCTCCATCAAAGAAACTCTGAACTAGTTCCTAATTAGCATAACTTTCTTCCTAACTACAGGGCTTATAAAGATTATCATCCAGCAGCAAGCATTCATCAAGCATTCGTTACTTTTCTAAGCATTTCATCGGTATTTGCAGTAAAGGAATAAAATTAAATCTACAAAGTATTAACAAAGGAAAATAGCAACAGTAAATCATCCAAGGAAACCGACACTACTCATGCACTCTACTTGTGGGTAGGGCTTTTACGGCCAAGACACACCCAATTTCTTATCGTAGTTGAAGAAACTTCTCACGGACAGCACTCCACAGCTTGCTCCTTAGCTCACGGACAACAACTCCTTGCTTTCACTCACGTAACAAACTAGAGAATTCTCACCAACACTCATGAGCTCACAACACAACTCTCAATAGCTCACAGCTCACAGGGGATTTTCTCTCTTTCTCACGCAGGAAGAAGAAGCTCACGCAGGAACTCTCTCTCACGAATGGGAAAACTGTACTGAAATTGAAGAGAGGAATGGCTAAATCACAAGCCATACCTGGAAGGGAGACCAATGTACACCTAATGGCAAGGGAGGGCATGGCGTCGACGTGGGCTTCGGCATGGGAGGAGAGACTTCGTGTCTCTAGGAGTGGGATTTTAATTGCTAAACGAAAAGAATCCCAATATTTTAAACCCTAATTTCACGCAAGTCTGAGATGTTTTGGACGCGACGAGTCGTCCTGGCCTCATCTGCATGTGTCCGAAACGTACTATTACTAAGGCAGAATTGCACATCTAGACGAAGGATGGCGTCTTCACCTTCGTTCGCAGCCGTCCGAATTCGCCATGAGGACGTAGAATGGCGTCCACATTCAAGCGTCCGAATTCGTCCAAAAGTGTCCAGAAATCGGACAGATTCAAAATGATCGTGTCTGTATCCGTCCGCCTTCGTCCGAAACTGTCATTCGGACGAAGGAAGGCATCCGCATATAGCGTCCGCATATAGCATCCACACTGTCTAGGAATTGGACAGATTCAAAATGCCTGCTTCCCCATGCATCCGCCTTTGTCCAAAACTTCACGATATAGGCAAAGTTAGGGCGTGAAATCACATCTTGAGTCATCCCACAGTGCTGGATGACATTCCACGCATTTGCGGATGATATTTCTCATCCTCGAGTTGTCCGCATGCATCCAAACTTACCCAAAACAACATTTTCTTCACATTTTCCTACTTAATTTTCATCCCAACATAATTTTCCCATAAATACACGTCACAATTTAACACATATAGATACGCAATGTAATATGTTAATTATTCCATAATTTAATTACATCACCTATACGGGGAAAATGATATCGGGGTGTTACATCTTTGGTCATAAAGCATGTTAGCAACTTCCTCTTCTACAAACAAGGAATCTCCATCGCTACCGTCCCATGGTGCTTTTATTTCCTTCTTGTTGTAGGCTTTTGATGTCTTCTTTGTTTCGGGGCACTTGGCCCTGAAGTGTTCTGACTTTCTACATTTGAAGTAAGTTGGTTCCTTATCATTTTGTGCCCAATTTCCCCTTGAGATCCTTTTCCCTTGCAATTTTTTTACTGATAAAATTTGTTCAATTTTCTTGTAATGAAGCCAAGCTCCTCATCATTTTCTTAATTTTCAGTGTCTTGTTACTGTTTTATGAAGCTTTGAGTGCAATATTCTTTTTCTTAGACACTTCATTATCTTTCATCTCCTCTCCCTCTGTGGCTCAATTAGGTGTGACAAGTTAAATGAATAAATATCTATAAGAATATAATTCCACATTCTCACACAAAACATATAGAAATTAGATATCATTTTATACAAGATCATACGCAAGAGGACGTGACTCTTGACATTGTGAATTCTGAGAATCAATTAGTTGATATTTTCTAAAAACCTTTAGACGAAAATGTAATGCCCAAATTTGTTTTTTGCCATTTTGTTAAACTCATTCATAAATCAATTCATAAAAATCGTGCCTTTAAACTAATTCAATGAAAGTCTCCAAATAAACCTCACTTAAAAATTTAATGTCATAAAACTCATAAATATTCGCAAAGTATTTTAACTTAAAATCCAAAAATAAGAAAAAAAACAATTATAATAAAATGGTTCTACTTTTCCAATTCGCTTTCCTTAAAACTTCACCCATGGGTCAATTTTGCTTCATAACTCCTTAGCTTTACCCACGAGAATTCTTCTTCAACCATAACTTTTATTCGTTCACTTCATCAAGTTCCTTAGTAAATCCCTCATCATTACCTACATCACAAAATTCACCTATGAGTCTAACGCTCAGTAAGAGATGCATAAACATGACATGTAAATGAGATACACTTAGTAAAAATAGTGTCTTTTTTAGTCATCTATCTTTTCTTTTTCTTCCACTTAATAGTCTAGTCTAGAGGAGAGTGTGACACCATTAGGGCCATCTCATATGGGACAGCTAACTTGAATCCAGCCCATGATGACTATTTACATTTATTTAGTCTGTCCTTTAGTCTTTCTTAATAAAAACGTTTTTCATGATGCATGAAATATACATATAATACATAATAATAGTCTAACATGCATGAACATAATAATAACAATAAACAGATCCTCAAACAACATCTCAGCAGAAGTAGTAAACAACAATTAGCAGTAAACATATCATCTGTCAATATCTCAAACATAAATACTAGGCAACCAACATATCCCCGAAAACAGTTCAACGTGAGTAGTAAACAACAAATAATAATCATATCCTTAAACTACAGCCCGCATGCATCACAACATATTATCAAAAATACTACCTTACCCTAGCACTTTGTGATGCAGGTCAAAAGCCAAACACAAACAATTTCACTTATCTGTCGTTCTTAGCAGAGTTCGTAACATCCAACCTTTCTAACACACTGGTTTTCCTTAAAGTGAAATAGAGAACTAGTTAACTAAAGAAAAAATATAGAATTTTAACACTATACTCTGTTTCAAAGACTTAGAAATACCTTCATGATTTCGTATTCATCACCATCATCCATCAACTTTATGAAATCCTTAATATAGAAGATTTAGAGTAATTAGAGTTTCGACCCAATCATTCATATTTATAGACTGTTTAATAGAGAATCCTGTGGAAGAAAATCGTATCCAAGCATTATCATTTCCTAAATAGTAAAAAAATCAAATCGTAGCTCATGGATTCTTTGAAAAAACTTGTTTTGAATCTGTTTGTAGTAGCAGCGGACGTGTGAACTACCATTGCAGATGTTTCCTTCATCTATTTTGTTCAATGACAATCTGGCACGTTAGTATTTTATACTCATATTCGCGCTCGTTTCTATGGATCCTTCCTAAATTATCCGCCAATTGTTATCCGCCACGTTCACTTATTCTTTCGTGGATATCTTTCCCATGGACGCTAATGCTTCCTTGGATATAGACGTTTCTATGATATTCATCGTTCCTCGCGGATCCTCAATCCAAATGATGATGTTTAGTACCTTACTTATCCGCCATGGATAAGTTCCTTTACGCAAATCCTCATCATCAACAAATTACTCAATAAGTATAGTATTTTTAATTAAATAAAATGCTTAATACATATAATTCTAAAAATGGTGACACTAATTATTCCATTTCAAAATGTTACATTACACACTTAAAATTATTAGTGCAACTTTTTCTGAGTGTTACAAAAAAGACATGCTATAATATTATGATCCAATTATGATTGATTAGGCACCACTCAACTTAAACTAGATTTCCTCTCAATTCTGGGTCAATTATGTTGACCTATAGCCATTCACGATGGACCCCAACTCATATAGTGTGCCTTAATTTTTCAAATGATTTACTTTGGTCGACCTCTAGCAATTCTTGATTGACAGCAAATGAAACCAAGGGCATTCTAAAAATTCCTATATTGAGTTTGGTGCATCGTAAATAGACAACTGCACTTAATGGGTCAGTCAACCTTAGTATTGAAATGATCGACCGACACATGTTTTATAAATTATTTTAGGTCATTTGACCACAACCTCCACTGCACACTGTTCAAAAGCTCATTATGACTTGACTAGGCATTTTCTTACCAATTTTTGTGCATGACTAGTGGATTTGTTCTTCCTTGGCTATCCAAATCCTAAACCCTAAGTTAATCCAAAACCACAGGTCTAATTTTTCTCCCACAAATGATGGCATCTTCCTCTAGCCATGGTACAAAACAAAAAGTCACTCGGGGAGGAGCATACTCTATTTAAGTCTAAAGAATCCAAAGCCAAATATAAGTATGATTTCAAGCATTGCTCAATTACTGTGTCGCAAATATTTCACTTTGATAGTTAGAACCTAGGATATTGAGAATATGTTCAAAGCGAGTGAGATTGATTCACTATGCACACTATGCAGACCATTTTATGAAAAATTAATTTGGATGTTCTATGCTAACTTGATTAAATGTCCCATCCTTTGAGAGTTGCTAATTATGTTCTTGGTATCGAAATTGTGTTGACACCTCATAAAATGAATCTATTATTGAGAATTAAGAGTGATGAGTCATTAAATTACTATTACAGCACGTCTAAGGATATAGAGTTTGTTAAGAATGATGAAGGAACTGAGTTACTTCAAAAAATCTGAAAGGATCTTTCTGCTGATATTTGTTCCAAGCCAAAACTCAAAGACCTGAATATCTGTGTGTGAGCCATTCATCATATTCTCACGTACAATTTTTTGCTGAGAGATAGAAATCAAAACCACCTTAGTTGCATGAATCTGTACATTTTTAAAAAATTATATAGTTGTGAGCATAATAATATTTGATATATCATTCTCCCTCATAGGATTGATGTTGTCAGGTCATCCATTAAGTCTTGCCTTACAACTTACTACATGGCAAGGTTTTTGAAGCATGTAGTATAGCCATCCCTAACACTGAGCCACCTATAACCTTACATCATGTAGATGTGTATAATGAGTACTCCTTGGTGCTACTGGGATTTACCTCAGATGCTCGAAGTCTTGGATTATTTAAGAGAATAATGTTGCTGATCTATCTACTACGAGAGTTGTTTCTCAGAATGTTAAGATTCTCGATGCTTAAGATGTTCAGATGGAGGACTTCCCCAATCATGCATCATCTTCTCGTTCTACAAAAACATTTTCGACAGATAGGATATCTATGTTTGCCAAGAAGCTCAATGCCTTGAGTTCTTCAATCAATGCTTTATTCACGAGCTTTAGGTCAGATGTTGATGCTCGTTTTTAGCAATTTGATCATCAATTTGATGTCATGGACTGTTAGTTAGAACACTTCACTACCTATATTGGTAGCTATTTTGTTATAACTTCATAGTAGCTGAATCAAATATGGTATCAAGTAGTGAACTCAAGCCTACTGCCTTTTGACTCTGATATTTGTCCAACTCAAGATGCTGAAGATGTTTCTTTTTCTATATCTTATATTGTATTACTTGTAGTTTGCTCTTGCTTTTTTAATGTAAAAAATAAACTTAAATTGATATTATATAATGATTCAAAAAATTTAATCTGTCCAATTTTTCTATTAGCTAAACAAAAGAGACTTTCTTTTGTATCTAAATGTTAGCTTAATTAGTATTAAGAATTACTGTTTTAACGGATTAACAAGTTAAGTTGACACATTTGTAATTCGTTCCTATTGAATATGGATTATCTGAAAAACTCTTTCTTAATATTATTAAAAACTACTAATTAGTGTATTCAAGTTATTTTTTAGATTTCAAGTTCCTTCGGTCGACCAAAGCTGGACAATGGATGCCAAAAGTTTAAACATATTGCTCTTCAATTTGAAGGACTTTCATGTAGTTCACCAAGCTAAAAAAGTGGCCGACTTGGCCAACACAAAAAAATAAATATAGATTTGGGAAAAAAATCATGATCGACCAGACTACATACTAGTTTGAGCGACCCAAAAACAAATTGCATAACATTTTAGAAGGCCTAAATCCAGATGACCGAATGGAAGACACGATCGATCACACAAAGCAACATAATTCAATATAGTTTTAGTGTCAAAATTTTTAAAGACTAAATCACTAAAAGCATGAATAGTTTATCACAGAATCGGCAAACAACCTCCAACCTAAGACTCTTGATTGATAAATCAAGAATGTTAGGAGTCCTTAAGTTGAGGCACAATCATCCAAATCTTAACCATGGTGAATCGTGCAAGCCATATTGGTAGTCCAAATCAAGTGTGCGGTCGACCAACATTTTTAAATTATTCCATAATGGTCACATAATGGTCAACCAGAGGCAAGCATTGGCCGAATGGTGGACTTAACAATTTTTTGTAATGGTAACTCTACAGTCGACCAGAGACAAGTAGAGGTTGACCGTCGACTTAATTTTTAGTGCTCGTCTATAAATAGATCCACACACGTTCGCAACACATTACTAATCGAGACTTTGAGCGAACATGGAACATATCTCGTACTAATATTTCTGAGCTTTCCAATCTAACTCTCACCTACTCATTCTTTGGCATTTGTTACTCTTGTGAGAGTTAGGTTTTGTTCTTAATATTTAAAAATAACATTTTTTTTTTGGTTGAGTGGGTTGAAACCCTAGAAAGTATAAAGGCAAGATTGACGTCTGGAAGGTTAATCAAGTGTAGAAAAGTTTGATGTTGGAATTGAACCTTCAAAAGGGGGCCTTAGAAGGTAGACATAATGTAATTGCTATAAAATTATTGTAATGCAATGAAAGACAAGAAATTATTAGAATTTATTACAGAATAATTCATTCCCAATCAATGAGGAGAGTTACATAGAGAATTGAAAGTTTCTCTCCATAAGTGAATTTCCCCTCTTTACCCCCACGCACCCGAATATCCTCACCCGAATATCCTCGCCTCAGTAATGAATTCTTTCCTTGTATTGGCAATGGGTGGCGCTACCAGGACAAAAGAGGAATATCCTTGTGCAACCATAACCGAAAACGGAGTGAACTCCAGTGAGTAACTACCATTCGGTTCTAAAGTGAATTTTCAAATAAAAATCATAATATTGACAACGTTTCTATCTAGGTTCATCGTATTGTCAATCGAATTAAGTTGTTGCGTGCTCGGAGGTTTGAAAGCTTGGATTTTCAGACTTTTCTATGATGTAAAACCCAAATTCTAAATTTGGCTTGGCTACATATTTGAGAATTCTGGTTAGGTGTGGACTTGATTATGTCCAAATTTTTTAAAGTTTGAAATAATTGATTAAAAAGCTGTACTTTTTACATAGAAATGAGCTGGTTACATTTTGGTACATTTTAGTTGATTAAAGTTAGAGTTTTACTGAAGGGATTGAAAAACTGTTTGAGGAAATTGAAGTTCTGATTATTTGGTTCTTCTAAAATTTTGCTAGAAATCGTCTACAAAAATGAAGGCGTCCAGTGTAGAAGTGTACGTATCCATTGTGGAAATGTACATGTTCGCAAAGATGAAGGTTCTATGGGAAAAACACAGAAACGAAAGATTATGTTATGCTCGTGTCTGCTACGGAAGCGTAGGCTTCCAGAAAAAACGTAGAAACAAACATGTAACGAACTGATTTTTATCACCTTTAAAAATTGCATGAAATTTAAAACTTTTCTTTTATTATGTAAAAACAGTAGAAATCTTTATTAAAACCATTTTTAGTTATAATAAGAGTTCATTGTTTAAAACCTGATTGTTAAAAACTCTTTTCTTAAACTCGTTACTTAAATCATTGTAAACAACGAAAGATTATAAAATCCATTTTCTTAAAACATGGCGGAAGCATAAAACAATAATAATTAAATTGTATCACTTTATTATTTACAAAACTCTTTTTTTTTTTTTAAATCCTTTAGTCCAGCCAGCCATAAAATTTGCACGCTTCATCAATTGCTCTTAATCTGTTCTTCTGTATTTGAGCATATACCTACATCACAAGACTTAGCTAATGAGCCTAAGGCTCAGTAAGTGATATAAATAAAAAATGTACAATGCACATGCTATGCTCTTTTAAAACCATATGCGTTTTCATTTCAGTTTCCATATCTGTATTTGTTTCTATATCTGTATCCGTATCCGTATCTATTTCTGTATTCATATCTGTATCTATATCCATTTTCCTTTCTAGAAACCTGTTTATGTATCTGTATCCGTATCCATTTTTGTTTTCTATTTTCTTTATCTTTTACATTTTAGTCTATCCCGGTCTTTGTCTAGGGATTTCAGTCTATTATCCTAGTCTTTGCCTAAGGATTTCGCAACTGGTATGAGTAGTAATGATATACTCCGAAAGCTAGCTAACTGCCAATGGCTTTCTCTGAAAGTCTGCTAGCATCGTGCCACCAAGGCTTGAATAGCCTCACATCATATCTTCGCCTCATATCACATATCTTTTACATTTATTCTATTTATTATCTGTTTTGCTTTTCATGGTGAAATGGATATTCTTACAGCCCATATGATGGTCGTTCACTTCGGTTGATCAGCCCTCCACGAACACCGTACACTTAGTATGTGTGAGCATCCATTAAACCATCTTTAAAACCATGCATGTGAAATCGTTTTTGTATCATTTTAAAACAATGATGCTTGATGCACATGAATGCATACAGTCTATTATATCAATAAATTCTCTAAACATACTCATCTATTAAACATAGCGTTAAAAGAACCTAATTCAAATAGACACCCAACAAGCAGCATTACAATTTACGGAAGATGCTCAATATCTAGTATAGCAGTAAACAGTCAGGATACAACCCTAATTATTGCGATGTAAGGTCTGAAAACCAAAACACATGCATATCACTTACTTGCAGTCTGTGGCGCGTTTAGTACTTTATTCTTTTCCCATTCATACCTTCAAAATAATTAACATTTATTTATTAATATGTTTATCGATTATGAACATTAACTTTGATACCATTATTCCTCATTTATTACTTAATATTACCATTTAACGACTTTCCATTAATTTGTCTTTATTAATTTTATGGCTAATAAAAGAATAATCCTAATTTATACATTTTTTTTCTTTATTTCACTAATCCAATTTATATGTTTTTGGCAGTATAATTTCTTCAGTCAATTATTTTAATAAAAGCACAATAATTCAATCCAATAGATTAATTTTCCCATAACGAATAGCTACGAATAACTCCTCAAGGAATAGAACCTTACCCCAACAGATATTATTTCCAATTCCAATTAATAGTGATTCCAACTTTATTCCAAATCACTGACTTATAATTTGATGACATGCATATACATCGTACTCTTATTCCATGTTTCCTTTAATCTCTCAAACTCATTTCCATGCATATACAAAGCATTTCCACCCCAACAGAGGCCATTTACAAATTCTATTTTCTAACCTTACTGTAACACCTCGATATTTTTAATTATCGGGATATTACAGAGGGCATACTAGGAGTGTTAAAATTAGGGGAATTTTAGTAATAAAGAATAAATAGGATTAATTTGCTAAATTACATCAATTGAGGGGTATTTTAAAGTAAATAAATAAATTGGCTTTAACTTAATTATTTAAGTGGGTACATTTATAAAGGGAAATGGCATATTGCAAAGAGAATAAGGAGCTGAATTCTCTAGAGCGGGGGTTGGCCAAGAGCTTCATCGGTTGCTGGTGAGTTCCTCTCCAATTTCTCTGTCTTTGAATTCTGTTGGGTGATTGTGAGTCTTTGTGAGTGCTCATTTCCTTGGTTGGGTGGTAACTGTTGTGGAAATCCTGGATGAATGAGTTGAGAATTGTTCTGTATAGCATGAACACCCACTGTTGTTTTCTTCTGATGGTTAGTGTGAGTTTGAACACTTTCTGTTGATGGCTTCTACATAGTTAGTGTTGGAAAGGTTGATTGGTTAGTAATCTGTGGGTTGGTTAATAATAATATGTTGAGTGTATGCTTAGTGATATGTTAATACGAGTTTTCCAAGTTGTGATGTTGATTATGCACTCTAATTGGTTGGAAATTTAAAAAGGATAATTGTGCGTGTTGTTGGGTTTTATACTCCGTGTGTTGTTGTGAGTATTACATTTAATTTATTATTGGATTTCAAATATGTTAGATAGGAACTTTGAATATTAAGATATAAGCAAAGTGTTATGTGAAGCTTATCTGTCAATTATCAAATGTTATTAATTTGCAAGTTAGTTATAGCTTAATAATGTTTGCTGTATTTTCTCAATGGAACGTTGATATGCTGGAATTGATTAGTTAATTGTTGATGTTGAATGATCTACTGGTCTAATGTTTATGTTGGTTAATATCAAGTATAATGTATTGTGGGAACATTGTGAGAATTAAGTGAGTATTATGCACATTGACAAATGCTTTAAACGTTTGGATGATTCAACTATTGTTTTGTTAAGATGAAATATAATGAAATGCGTTGGTTGTTGTTGTTGGCTATTACGGTTGTCTTGATTTGATTTATGGATAATATTCTCTGTTTGACAATACTATTGTTGGATTGGATTAATATATTCTGAATATCAAAGACTAAGTGGTACATTGATTGATAGTTGATGTCATTGGTGTCATACCCTTCTTGGGTATTAGTACCGGTCGTTGACTTTGTTTGGGCACTTATTGTGTGGGTGTTGTTAGGTACAAAGAAGAAGAGAAGAAGAATAACAACTAACTGCTATTGCCCATTAAAGCTTCGAGGTAAGAACTTGGGTGTGTCCTTGGCTTGAGGAAGCCCTACACCACAAGTAACGTGTGCGCGAGTTGGTATATCTGTATGTTTTCTATGCTTTGTTTGCTATAGGCTTTGGATCCTCTGTGATTTAGTCTCTGTGATGTTCCTATGTTTATGCTACTTTAGTGTGGTACTTGGTTGTTCACTTGTATTTCTTGTTGATATTGCGTAGCTCTATAGGTGATTTCTTATTATTTGTGCTGTGACTTGGATTCCCTGTTGTAAATCAAACCCTTGAGCATGATATTTAAAATGAGTAATTATAACTAGTGTAATTAACTTACATAATGTTAATATATTAACCTTATTGTTAATTTATCAAGCATGTTAACCTAATCAATCTAGCTAACTTAAGCAAGATAATAATTATAAGCATGTTAATAAAATAGGATATAGACTTTTCAAGCATGTTATCATTAATTAATGCATTGCTTGTTTATATATCGGTTTGTATGGTCGAGCATGCTTATGTCCGTTATGGTTGCTATATGAATACTTTTGTATGCGCCCTTCGTTAATTCTTGAATGTGCTGTTAGGATAGTTCCTTGTATGTGCTTTTAGGATGGTCTCATACCGCAAGAAACAACTAGGGACACCACCACGGGGTGGCCACACGTCTTGAGTGAGGAAAAGAGCTAACCTTTCCCTTATCAGGATCACAAGATTAACTAACGTAATTAATTAGAAACTGTAGGATTCCCCAAACTACATGCTCCATATACGAGCTATTCATAAAATACGTAACCATTCCTAATATACGTAATTAAAGGATTGGTTTGGGGCGGATCCATTCTAAGGAATTAAAGAGAAGGCATAAACCCATTTTCTTACTAGGCCTTTAGGCTCACATCTTACTTTGCGGTGTAGGTACACGACGCACAGAGTCTTCGAATAGCTCAAAAAGCAGTGGATGAGAGATTTGTACGAGCGAGCTTATGGTTGGCCAGGCTACGAGCAGTACAAGACAATTGAGTTGTAATTAATTTAAATTAAGTTTTCTTTTCTTAATTTGTTATTTAATTTCTAGTTTATTTCCTTTAAATTCTTTACGCTTCTGCAGTATTTTAAAATGCATGATTTTAACGCTTCCGCAAATGTTTTATTTCAACAACGTTTTAAGTGTTTCTAACAGCCCGGCTTGCACTCTGATATTTCTTTCATAAATTTTAACGCGTTTTTCAAAGGGATTTACAAAGAAAAATCTGGGTCGTTACACTTACCATAATAATGAACTCTCTACAGTACATCACGACCATAAATATCAAAACAGGGCAACACCACACTATCAAAAATTACAGAACATTTATCCTTACTTCCACAGTGCATGAATTTAATCCAACATATAAGCATAATCACTCCATTTCACAAAACCAATAATTGTAAGCAACAAACAATATTTCACCCAAATATTCATCATCAAAACATCAATACTCCATTAACCAAAATAATTACAGAACCTTAATCTCCACAACTTGAACTATTGGCAGAACATCAAAAGAAAACATACATCTAACATTTCTAGAATGCTCATCCCAAAATTCAGAAGCAATAAACCAATGAAAGAACCATAATTTACAGATCCATGAACGTCAACAATTTTCTTCATTCCATCAAGGCAGCAGATTATTCATTCCTAATTGCAGCAAGAATTCTAACAATTTGCATGAAAGGAAAAGCAGAAGCTAACCCAACAATTTTCTAGAAAATTCATAGCATAAACCTTAACAAAATCCCTAAATCCAATAAAGAATCCAGGAGAAATTCTCACCTCGTGAACAACCGAGAGAAAAGGCAGAGTAGAAACTCTTTCTCACTTATCTCTTTAGAGAGAGAATTTCACACTTTCACCCTGAATTCCACTCGCAAGTCGTAGGTCTCTAGAGCACTTCCCACTTTCCCCCCTTTATCTCTGCTCAATAATTTCTCCCAATAATTTACCCGACAACTTCCACCAGAAACAACTGCATCGTCCATCAACGCTACCATTTGGAAATCCCATTATCATAGTGGGAGAGTTAGGTAGAAGTAGGTTAAAATGTCGATATAATAATTCAAGTGGGACCGAAGCTAAAGAAAACCGTATTTCATTGTTAGTAACTCAACCCACCAATCCATCATAGTGGAACCAGTTCTGGCCCAACGTGAAGCTCACGGGAACTAGCCGCTCACTCGCTCGTCTGTTACTTCTTCGCCACTGCCATTCCTTCAAAAGCTAGCAAAAGAACAACCCAAAACCAAACCCGATGATAGAGCACAATTCCGCGGCAACAACAAAAAGAGAACAATTCATCACACGGAAAATCCACACAAACCAAGAAAATCACCACGGACGACAATGGAGGTCAAGCAACCAAAATACGTAGGGGACTTACCTCGTCCAGTCGCTAGTGGTTCATCACTGCCAAAATTGCCCTTAGGAGTCCAGTCCCTAGCCAAGACACTCACCCGAACGAAACCTGCCGACCAAAGTTGTCACCCGCACTCAGCGTGACTTTGTTCGCTTCCATAGTCACACCCTACCAAAGCCATCCCACAGCATGCACTGCCCATCACATTGTCGCCTGTTGCTCGCTGGACAATGCCTTGTCGCCGCGAAGAAGCCTCGGCCAAACCTGATCTCTCCATCGTCTCCCTCTCGCTCTTTCGCTCTCTCTCGATCTCCCTTCTCCCTTAAGCTCTCCCTCCCTCTCAAATCCCCCTTTCTTTTGTTTTCAAACTGAACCGAGCTGAACCAGCATAAACCGACCCAGCTTGAATTGGTCCAGCTTCCCCATTATCTTTTTAAATTATCCTTTTAATTTTAAATCTCCATTTCACTTAATTAAATTCTTCATTTAATTAAATTGTTTTCAACCCAATTCCAATTCTTGATTTACTCCGAATATTGCTTGACGATGCTTATCGATCCAATTTAAATTCTTGGATTCAGTTTTTCAAATAAATTTTTCATCAAATAAATGCTCAAGAATTATTCAATTACCCCCAATTAAATTTCTCATCAATTAAATATTAAATTATCCAATTATGACCAATTAGTTTTCCAATTATCTTTACTTAATTCCGTTATGCAAAAATCAGGATACAAAACACATTCGCAGAAGCAAGCCAAGAGGAATGTAGCGTGGGAGCAGACATATGTACCTAAATCCATGATCAACCAGACTTTTTAAAAATGTGAAGAACAGATGTCTAAACCAGACTTTAAAAATTTGGATATTTTTGGGGATTGTTCCATAATTTTCAAAAGTTGGTTCTTATCCCAGTTATGAATTCCAACGAATTTTTAAAATATTTTGAAAAGTGAATTAAATTGTGTTTGTATATTATGATAGGTCCGATAGATTAACTAGAAATTTGAACCAATTAAATTCTTATTCAATTGAGATTGCTTGGCTATTGGTAGGCCATTTGAAGTAGAAGTTTATTTTAAGTCCAACATTACATTTTTTAAAACAATTATTTTGAGGCATGTTCTCATATAATAATGGGTCCATTTATGATAGTTGTTTTTGTATATTATATATACAATTTTTAGGGGATATGTTTATTTCAAGCAAGCACATCATTTGTTGATCCTTTTGGTTGAGTGAACCAAGTTCTAAGCACATCATTTATTATTCCTTTTGGTTGAGTGAACTAAGTTTGATCGACCCGAGAAGGGGTCATGTTTTCTGTACACATATTTGACCATTGGATGATGTGTTTGTTTGTATTAAATAGAGTAATGGGGCAGTTGACTGTGTCGTGTCCTTGGGCACAAAACCCTTAACCAAATAAGGGTGTTATTTCGTGGATTTAGCGATCACTGAGTATCACCTTTATTTTTATATGTCCACGCCATAGTGTTCCCGGAGCCCGTAAGTGACTTCATTTTCACTGAGATTCTTTGGGCTCTATTTCATATATACAGCACACTATAGTGCAACGTTTGCTATACTTGCCCTATTGGTCAATTTTACTAAGTTTTTAATTAAAAGTTTCTTTCCTGACATGCTCATTTATTGTTAATAAAATTATAATTGTCGAGTATAGAATTTTTCCCTATTGAGTTTAGTCGACTCACTTCAATGACATTTTTCTCAGATATTAGTTTGGAGGATTCTTAGTTGCCGATGCTAGAGTGAGTTTGGCAGTTTATCTATTTAGTTCTTTTGTAGTATGAGTTGTTCTCTTGGGGAGATTTATTTTTCTACTTATATTTTTGGCATAGTTGTTGTTATTGGGATATTCATATCGCTACATTATCATAATGTCAATGGGCCTTTGGATTAGCACAGTTCGTTGGGTCCTAGCCATTTAAGTTTCCTTTAAGACTTTTGTTTTTTTTTTTTAAATTTAAAAGTTAAGGGTCAAGTGATTCGATTCAGTTTTAGAATTTTTTGTATCAGAGCGTGGTTGACATCTTGAAAAAAAAAGTGACACCAGTGAGTTACATTTTGTAGTAATATACAAGAGATGAAATTACTGTACCTAAGGATAAAGTACTAATATCAGTTTCGTAAAGGTGCTTCTAGAAGGCATCTTGAAGTTGTCTATTGGTGGATGACGATATTTCCCTATTCAAACATGAGTAATTTGGAGTGGTCTAAAATTTAGTTAGAAGCAATAAGGAATATGCTTCGTAAATGGTTGGGAGAAACCTTTACAAAAATATGAGTCTGCGAACTCTTCAGAGTTTTATGTGAGTTTATGAAGTTTGAATTTAAGAAACCAATCCTAGAAAGTCTGGACTTGTTTTTTCTTTTAATTTTGTCAATTCGAGTTAGAACCTTTTGATTGTAGAATTTGGTTTGCCTCTGTTTCCTTGGTTTAGGAATTGCTGGTAGCGGTTGTTAAATGTGTCTTGTTTTGAGCATTTTAGCATTAGTATAAATTTTTACATAAACGTTGGGAATGTTTGTATTAAGAACTAGAGTCATTCAAGTAAAAAGATGAATTCAATAGAGGGTTCCCTAATCGTAGCTTGTTCTTAAACCACTTAGGATGAGAATGTAAAGAAACTAAAAACTAATGTCATGTGAGCAGGCACGAGACTAGCTCCACTATATTTTCTTTTGAAGTAAGGATAGAAAATTCTTAGGTGTTAATTGGTAGGCTAAATTGGAGAAAAAGATTGCTGTGTAACATGAGATGTAGGTATACCATGATTGGTAGAAGATATGATTTGGCTAATGACGAGTTCTCAATATCTGATAGATCATGCCAAGTTGTGAAATTGACATATGATACTAAGGTGATTAGTTATGATTAATAAAGCTGAAAGTTTAGAAAGCATTGGAGGCTTCAAAATTATTTTAGCCAAATGAGTTCAACTTTGCTTCAAGAATGTAGTTATTTCTTGTAAAATTCTAAGGTCATTCTTAATAAGTGGTGAGAATGTAGAATAAATTTTTGACAATGGACAATCTAGTTAATGGATAATGACTAAGATGAAGTGAAAATACTTTGGAGTATGTATAAATAGATGAATGTTTTAATGTCTGTGATTAGATTGGACAAAGCATTTATCTTGAGGATTATAGTAAGAAATTTTAACCTCCTCCTTTGTTGGAATATGTAAAAAGTTGATAATGGGATGTCACCATAAGATTTTGGGCAACAATGAATGGTGAGCTGTAATGTCCCCCGGTGCTCCCAGTACAATATTGTCCGCTTTGGGCCGAAGCCCACATGAGTTTGTTTTTGGGGTTAGCCCAAAACGCGTTGTACTAGGTAGGCAAGGGCTCCATGCTTGTATACTATGCATTTTCTACTCTCCCAAGCGATGTGAGATTGTGCCCCCTGATATGGGCCGGACCCACAACTGGGCCTTTCCTGGCCTTCACAGGGTGGGATGTCACAATCTCCCCCCCTTGGGGACCCGACGTCCTTGTCGGCCACACTTCCGGTTGGGATTTCGCTCTGATACCATTTGTAACGTCCCCCGGTGCTCCCAGTACAATATTGTCCGCTTTGGGCCGAAGCCCGCACGGGTTTGTTTTTGGGGTTAGCCCAAAACGCGTTGTACTAGGTAGGCAGGGGCTCCATGCTTATATACTATGCATTTTCTACTCTCCCAAGCGATGTGAGATTGTGCCCCCTGATATGGGCCGAACCCACAACTGGGCCTTTCCTGGCCTTCACAGAGCGGGATGTCACATGAGCAATTAGTTTGCTTATAGTTAGATTAGATGTAATCTAACATTTTGATTGGTTGAGTGAGTTTAAGACTAGACTTAATTGTGTGCAAAGAGTGTAACTTTTCAATTAGTGAGTGAACAAGTTGTTGCTTCGCAGCTTTGCAAGATGTTTCTTACATTTAATGTTTGTTTGTGCGACTGTAGAGACTAGTTTTTTAATTTTCTCCTCCAAACCATGATCAAAACACTACATACCGTGCATGGGTTTAAAATCATTTCCAAACATGATATATTATCAAAACAGCCTCCATGAGCCACCGATGAGGCAATCATCAAAACCTCATTGGATACATAGCTAGCTATAATAAAATAAGCCTCCATCATTTTTCAACAATCAAATGAGGAATCATGAAAAAGGAGGGTCACACAAGGAGCCCTCTGATACAAACACAAAGAAAGGCAGTAGTTCAAAAATGGCAGTGTCTCATGAGCCTAGAGGAAGAAGAGTGTGATCCGAAGATGTAGCCTCTCACAAGGGTTGCTGGCGAACCAGTCAGCAATGACACAACCCAAATCATACATAATCTAATCATGTTTGGGGATTCGAAACTCAAGAGAAATGTCAACACTACCCTTTTACCCATTTTCATACAACACGTAAACAAAACATTTTCATGCAGTAGAATATGTATCAGGGTATCCTCATGATACTTTGACATCGAGACCATCCAAAATATCGAGAGGATTTCACTCCCCGTATCCAAATCATATCACACCATGAAAACCATGCACATAAAATAAACGTGTAAAACTCGCGTACATACAAAGTATGAAAACTGATGTGGTTTCGAACAGTCCCCATCAGGTTTTCATATGTGGCAATCCCAAAAAATATAGTTGGAAAACTATGATGCAATACAATGCGATAAAGTATAAAATCTCTACCTTTTTGGCTTCATTTCTTTCCAGCTGGAATAACTGTCTCCTCAAGAATTTATTCAAAGTCTACAAACTCGTCTGATCCAAGAAACATATCAAAAGTAAAGAATCCCTACCAATAAACCATAAGGGATAAGTGGAAGGGTCCTATACCGGGACTAAGAACCCAACCGACATGTAAATGACTCTAAAACATGACAAATTATATTGTGTAGTTGACCAGAGATGATGTGCCCCAAGGTCCCGTCACCTGAGCCCGAGCTAAGGGCTCCTTTGATTTCTAACATTTTTATTTATTTTGTAGGTATTTCTTCTCTAGCTAACTTGGAGGAGAGTTTTTTAGATCAATTTAACAAAGAGGAGTTGATACATTTGGGCTAGTGGAGGTCATGCATCATAGGAGAAAATTGTGAGCTGTCCTTTCCGCCTAGAATCTGACCTCCTGACGTTCAAGGGACTTTGTGGCAATCGGGATGATTTCTTTTCAACTTTTTTCCTTCATACACATTGTAGCCAATATCTAGAGTTTTCCAAAGAGGCATTGGGCGTTATATTTGGGGTTCTTTTGACATGTCAAACGTTATATTTACAGAGACAAAAAAACCATCCTTGAACTTGTTTTTGTGATTTATTATTTGGGGTCATTTTTGTCATTTCATTTTAGGGCAATTTTGTCCTTTTGTTGTAAAGCCCCTAGAGGGTATTAGTCCTCTCTAGGGCAAGCATGAACGCATATTACTTTTGATAAAATTAAGACTCCAATTCTCCTTTGTGGTGTGTGGTGTGTGGATCTCCCTCCTTGGCCAATTCTCCATCTTGCCCGAACTCGGCTCTCTTGATGCTTCTTGGCCAAGTTGGAAGGGTAGCTACTTCTTCCAATACTCCCTTCTAGTGGAGATCATTGTGGTGTGGAAGGAGGAGAAGTATTCAAGCCCTTGGAGAGTGCTTCCTTAACCGGTCAAGCCAATTGAAGTCGCTCCTCTCACGTTAGGAGGTATAGCGGACTCCTCGGTTGTTCTTTGTATTTTCTTGCTGTTCCATCAAAAGAGTTCTTGGTCCTTTTGTTATATTTCCATTGTTAGCAGAATCCCCTGATCTTGAAAGGTGGTTATGTTTGAAGAAATGTGTTGAGTATGATTTATGAGAGATTTCTTGCTAGCCGATTATTCTATCTTGAAATAAATCTGCTTGATACTTGCAATTGTGACTGGATATTGACAACCTTGCGTGTGTCCTTTTGAGCTCAATTTTGGCTAAGTTATTCTTCCATTTATCAAGATATTTTCCTCCAAAATTGGCGTTATTTGACCATATGCAAATTGAGTTCTTTCCCTTTTAATTTTGGGTGCTAAAAACTGTTCTGGATAAACCCTAATTTTGGAACTGCCTTTCTGCTGTTATATCTGGAGATTCCGAGTGGTTCATGAGCTGGAATTTCGATATGTTGTTTATGAGCTTGCTGTTATAATATCCACCAAATTTCAGCTCTTGTTCATGTCTGGTTTGGGAGATATCTCTATTTGAATCTGGTTGGACAGATTATTGCTAATCATTATCATCGTTTCTTCTAAGTGCTCCTTGTGGTATTTATGAGCACATAATTTGGTATCAGAGCCTTGCTCACATTTTGCTGTGTTATTGAGGTTATTAAGTATTTGCCATGAGTACAAGAAGTGGAGCTCAGTATCACAATAATAAAGAGATGAGAAACAATCCGAGTGTAACAACCGGGGAAATTCATGAACAAGCCAAGTCTAGTTTGCATGGAAGGTTGGATGATATGTTAGAAATGATCCATAAGCTTCCTAGGCTTTGGAGTTCTAGGACCATGCACATGATCATTTTTGGAAGCTTCAACAAAAGATGGAAGCTTCCAAAAATGATCATGTGCATGGTCCTAGAACTCCAAAGCCTAGGAGGAGGCTTAGTACATCTATTGATTCATGGGATCGAGTTGCTAGTGTATTTGATGAAGAATGGGAGGAATACGAAGAGAGAGAATCAATTAGTCTGAGAAGGAGACCACGTGTCAAAAATGAAATGAGACATGTTAAGGTCTCTATCCCTCCATTTAAAGGTTCTAGTAATGGTTATGATTTTCTAGAATGGGTTGAGAAGGTAGATCAGATTTTCGATTGCTATGACTATTCCGAAAAGAAAAAGATTCAAATGGTTGCATTAGAGCTTTCTGGCTATGCTAGTATATGGTGGGAGGACCTGAAAGCGTAAAGACGGAAGGTAGGAGAAAGTGAGGTCTGAAGTTGGGAAGCTATGAAATCACTCATGAAAAGGCAATTTGTCCCCCCGCACTACAAACAAGAGTTATTCCTTCAACTTCAAAATTTGAAACAAGGCTCACAATCGGTTGACAAGTATTTGACCGAGTTTGAGGTTTTAAAGATCCGTTGCAATGTGAAGGAATCAATGGAGCAAACCGTTGCTCGATTCATAAAGGGGCTGCATAGAGAAATTGGAGACATTGTGGAATTACAATCGTATGAAACTTTTGATGATGTTATACAATTGGCTTTGAGAATAGAAAGACAAAGAAAACGAAGGCTTAAAGAAGGCATGTCTCGGCCTTTCCAAAAAAGCAACAATCCTCCAAAAAAAATTCCAAAGGTGGATACCAAGTTTAATGCCGTGAAGCTCAATGAAGAGAAGAAAGCCTTTAATGACAATAACAAGCAGAAATCTAGAGATGTCAAGTGTTTCAAATGCTTGGGGTTTGGCCACATTGCCTCACATTGTCCGAATTCAAGGGTAATGATTCTAATGGGAGAAACTAATGAAGTGGTTAGCAAAGATGAGGAAGAGGGATCTTTTACACGAAATGAAGAAAAGAAGAATGATGACTCCTTGGTAGTGGCTAAAGTTAAGGAAGACAATTCCAAAGCGTCGCATAGCCTGAGTTGTTCCAACCAAAACTCTTCCTATTTTAAGAACAATCGAAGAACCACTTCATGAGGAGAAATGTAAAGATATATCCTTGGCAGCCACCATTGAGAAGGAAGAAGTGTTGATCACTGAGATTCAGTTCGAGCTTCCTGATCAATTATTCAAGAAAAGTTTAGAGTTACAGAAAACTGCAGAAAAAGAAGAAGAACATAGAGAAAAGATTGTTTTGCCCAATCCGAGAGTAGACTTGGACTTCATCCACCCACCTTCACTCATTGATACTGAATTAAAGTGTGCAACATGCGAAACTCCTTTAGTGATGGCAAAAAGAGAACAATTAGTGTTGAAAAGGGTTCAAAGTGAGATTGATGCGTATGGAAGTAAATCGGTGCAAAATAATTTTTCAGGGAAGCAAATTTTTCTTCACCAAAGTATAAGCCAAGAAAGGTACACTCCATCAATTTCCTTAATTGATTGGTTATTTAAAATTGGATAGTTTAGAAATAATGTTCTTATTAAATTTGTTATGGCACGGCTGGATGAAAATGTTGTGGCTACTATTATTGATAACTCTTTAAATCCTGAATTTTTAATTGGAGTTGATAACCTCAGCATGCCTAGAGGTTTAATGGAAAACGAGTTGATAGGCCATCTGAATATCTGGGATGAGAATTATGTTGACTCTATTTTACTATTATCACATCGTCTTGTTTTTGATTGTTGTGGATCCAATCCCATTGAGCATGCACCGTAAGAAAGACACATGATGTTAAATTCCTTACTCACCTAGTTCTTTAAAATCAATTGGATGAGAGATTCCTTTGTTGTTAGTGCTATTTTTGAATATTCAAAGGAAAGTTTCAATATTGTGGGTGTGGAACTTTCCTATTATTATGATGGTAGTTCATTTGTGGTTAACAACTTGTGGATGCCTAGTTCTGGAGATAGAAAAATTTTACCCTGGACGATTCTTAGCGATGACCTAGCGAGCTATTCTTTGGATAGAAGAACAAATTTTAGTTTGGGGTCACCTCTGAGTTTTATGATATTTGATACTGATATGTCTCTCGGACATGAGAATTGTAAGATCATGAGTTCCGAGATCATGAATGAAAAGAGATATGTTAAACCTGATATGATGGAGCTGGCTCTGGACATCAAGAAATTCTTTCCATCCGATCCTGGAGGAGGACCATCTACAGAGGGTACAGTTGGAAGACTCCCTAGATTTGAGGACAAATCCTTTTCAACCCCGGGAGTATGATGTGCCCCAAGGTCCCGTCACCTGAGCTCGAGCTAAGGGCTCCTTTGATTTCTAACATTTTTATTTATTTTGTAGGTATTTCTTCTCTAGCTAAATTGGAGGAAGTTTTTTGGATCAATTTAACAAAGAGGAGTTGATACATTTGGGCTAGTGGAGGTCATGCATCATAGGAGAAAATTGTGAGCTGTCCTTTCCGCCTAGAATCTGACCTCTTGACGTTCAAGGGACTTTTTGGCAATAGGGATGACTTCTTTTCAACTTTTTTCCTTCATACACATTGTAGCCAACATCTAGAGCTTTCCAAAGAGGTATTGGGCGTTATATTTGGGTTCTTTTGACATGTCAAACGTTACATTTACAGAGACAAAAAAACCATCCTCGGACTTGTTTTTGTGATTTATTATTTGGGGTCATTTTTGTCATTTCATTTTAAGGAAATTTTTTCCTTTTGTTGTAAAGCCCCTAGAAGGTATTTAGTCCCCTGTAGGGCAAACATGAACACAGATTACTTTTGATAAAATTAAGACTCCAATTCTCCTTTGTGGTGTGTGGTGTGTGGATCTCCCTCCTTGGCCGATGCTCCATCTTGCTCAAACTCGACTCTCTTGATGCTTCTTGGCCGAGTTGGAAGGGTTGCTACTTCTTCCAATACTCCCTTCTAGTGGAGATCATTGTGGTGTGGAAGTAGGAGAAGTATTCAAGCCCTTGGAGAGTGCTTCCTTAACTGGTCAAGCCAATTGAAGTCGCTCCTCTCACGTTAGGAGGTATAACGGACTCCTTGGTTGTTCTTTGTGTTTTCTTGCTGTTCCATCAAAAGAGTTCTTGGTCCTTTTGTTATCTTTCCATTGTTAGCAAAATTCGCTGATCTTGAAAGGTAGTTATGTTTGAAGAATTGTGTTGAGTATGATTTATGAGAGATTTCTTGCTAGCCGATTATTTTATCTTGAAATAAATTTGCTTGATACTTGCGATTGTGACTCGATATTGACACCCTTGCGTGTGTCCTTTTGAGCTCAATTTTGGTTGAGTTATTCTTCCATTTATCAGGTTAGATGTGGACAAGATAACATATAATGATTAAGTGAAATCTTGAGGGGATATGAACACTTGCTTTGTTAAAATTATCAACAATTCAGCTCTAGATGACTGTATCTCAACTTGGGGACTCCAGCTGTCTTGATTTGAGAATGCTTATCAATTATACAGTGGACCAATCATCCTTATGGTCGATCAAACTTTTGAAATTGAAACTGTATTGTATCCTGTCTCTTTGTCTGGTGGATCGTGTCGTACATCTAGTCGTTTGACTTCAGGCATATGCAATCTCCCTTCGGCCCAATCTATCGTATCTCTAGTATGGGCGACCGCAATTTCATGCTTGAATCTGTATTGAATGTTGTGTCCAGCCCGATCAACTAGTTTTTGTAGGCTAGTAGATCGCATGCAAGTCCTTCAAATGGAAGTGCAATTTATTTAAACTTATGTCATCTGTTGTCCAACTCTGGTTGACCCAATGGATCCAAAACTTGAATTTCTTTGCGAGTACTTTTGAAAACAATATTTTTAATTACAGTTGAATCTAGATTGCTACTGACAGTAGAAGAAACATTTTGCAGCAAAACGTTCAGATTTCCTTATTATTTATCCATCCCAATTGTTTTTCCCGATGATTGGTCATAAAAATAACAAAGAATTTGAGGAAACAAAGATTAGGCTATTGAAAGAAGATGTTAGACCAGTAATAGAGAGGAGATTGAATCTGAACTGTGGAATATAAAGAATATCTTTAAGTAAAATGGTGAGATTTAGAGATACAGATCCAATTCTATCAACTGGAACTGTGGATTTGGTGAGGAGTGTGGCAAAGAAGTCTGTTCCTGGATATGAATGATTGAAATGCTGAATATCAAAGCACACATAATGTGTGACTCCTGTGTCTAAAATCCATGATGTTGAAGTTGATAGTGATAATCTGAATGCAAAAGTTTAACCTGTAAAATTTGATATGGAGAGTTCAGAAGCTTAATTTTTACTGAATGAGGGTGAACTTTTGTTCAAGTTTAAAACTTAATGCAGTTTGATTGTGAGCTAAATTAAATTACGAGTGCTTATTCATCTCTTTTGCTCCTCATCTGTAGCTTGATTCAAAACAACTTCATTCCCATGATTGCTCCACTATTTAAAACTTGGTAGATAGGCATGTAGTTTGTAGCATTTCTCAGTTGTGTGTTCGTGTATTTTGCAGTGCATGCAAAATGGTCATGATTGAATAAGGAGGAAACATTTCCTATTGAAGGGAATGGCTCCATCATCAAGATCAGAGCTCGTATGTGTGAATATCATACATTTACGTACTCTTGTTGTTGATGTTCAACATTTGGAATTGTGAGTATGTTAGATAGAATTGGTTCCCAGTCTTCAAGTTCTTTACAAGGAGTTTAAGCTGAGTATAATAACTCTTTATATCCATAGCACCTTGCAAGAAGAATGTTAAGTAGTTTTGATGGAATCTTTCATAAAAATCATTCCATATAAACAATGGCAAAATCAAGATATCATACAAACATAAATTCCATATGACAACGCTTTGACTTCACCTATGAAAATTCCTCTTCAATCATGCTATCAATTGATTTTATCGTCATGTTCCTTAATAAATTCATTGTTACTACATCATAAAATTCAAACTATGAGGCTAACGCTCAGTAAGAGATACACAACATAATATGAGTATACAATGCACTTTAGTAAAAACATGTCTTTTTGTTCTTTTTTCTTTCTTTTTTTTTTCCTTTCTTTTAACGACCTCACAACCTTTGTTAAGATTCTTACTGGAAGAGTAGGCACGACTATTGGAAACACACCAATGAGTCTCGTGAACTTTGACAAGATAGTCCCCTTTACCGGGACCTTCGTTAGTGTTGTGCACTCAATGCACTACCACTTGATGAACTTCGACCAAGCTCCAACCTAATGGGGCTAACATGTTTATCCCCTATAGGACCAACCATTAGGATAGTCTTTGCTCAACCCTTCGTATCCTAAATTTTGTTTATGTCTTTCTTATATGAAAACATATGCATGTAAATTGTTTTCGTTCTTTTCTTGAAAAATATGATGCATGTAACATACAAGATACATGATAACAATCTAATATGCATGAGCATAACAGTAAACATATCCTCAAGTCAATGAAGCATAATATACTATTCAATAATATCATTAAACATGCATGAAAATAGTCAAGTCATCATCACATACCTCAAAAAAAGAATCATATTAATAGTTAATAAATACACACTACCTTACCCTAGCACTTTGTGATGCAGCCAAAGGCTAAACAAAACAACCATCTCTTACTTGCATTTTTTATGAATGTCTAACTGTTCACTTTTTTCAACACAAAGATTTTCCTTCAGAAATCGAGAGAAGAAATTCACTCGAGAGATAGAAAGAAACTCTTACACCCAAACCCTATTATTTATAGAACTGAACTAGAAAGTTTTGTGGGATAAAATCTCACAAAATCGCATCTATACTTTATATTTTTCTAAACAGTTTAAGGATCCATCTGTAGCTCACAAGAAATTTGGAAAAATACCTTAATTTAAACCTGCTCGAACTACAGCGGATGTGCGAACAGCCACAATGGACATCCACAATAACTCGCTCGACTAATGACCATCTACCACATCAGCCCTAAAACTTACATTTGCGATCACTAAAGCAACTGCAGACACCTACCCTTCTGCAGAAAATCAAATCTGCAGACTCACCGTGCACCACATGCACTATTCTATTTCCAAAACCCATCTGCGGTCGCTAATGCTCCCGCAAACTGCAAATTCACTAAATCTAACAATGACGTTTCACATCATCTAAAATCTATCGCAAACACCAACCCATCCGAGGTAGCAAACGCTTCTGCTCTGACTCTAATAACTGAGACTCTCTAATCCAAACGATATTGTTTCCATCACTTAAATCATTGGCGCAGACACAAACGCAGTCGTAGAAACACACTAAAACGTAAAAGGAAGACGTTCCTAACTTACTTAATGCTCTCAAACAACATTTTTTCCTTCAGCAGAAGAATCTTTTTCTAATCCAATGGTTCACAATCCTTCCACCAAACCTGATCCAACAATCCAACACTCTTCTACACTTGAGCGGCATCCAACGCTCCCGTGAAAGAATCTTTCTTCAATCTAACGGTCTATATTCCTTCCATTAATCTAATCTTACGGTCCAATACTCTTCCGCATCAAACACTTCCACGGAGCATCTTTCTCCATTTTTGATTGATCTCATACATTTCTAAACCTCATCCAACTGTTCCTATTGCATCTGGTCCTCTTCCAATTTTTTTTCCTTAAATTCTAGAATTTAACATAACTAAACAACAATATAAACTTTAATTAATTGTGGATTATTCTCACATTATTCTTTACTATCTCTATTATATTTTATTTTCCTAATTCATATATAATTTCTATTTTATTTTATTACCTATAAAATAAAATTCTTTATTTAATCTTTTCTAATTCCACAATTATTTAATAATTCTAATACTTTAGATTTTTTTTATTAAAATTCATAAATTGTAACAATAATTAATCTATTACATTCTAAATTGCGTATTATAGTTAATCATGAAAATTTTGGGTATTAAAATATTAATTAACAAAAATTATTAAATCTTAAAACTATAAATTTATCGGTCTCTTTGTCACTTTCTATCATTATTTGAATAATAGAAAAAATAAACAAATGAAATTAAATAATTATTTTTGAATTAACTGTTTAATATACTCATATAAAAAAGACATTTAAACTTATCATGATTAATAAGTTGGTTACATTTGATTAGATGAAAAAAAGTGAATTATTAATTATTTATTAGGGAAATTAACATCGTAGACCTTATAGTTTGAGATCAATGACAAGTCAAACATTGAAAAAATTTTGCTAAGAACTAAAACCTTGAACTATGGAAAATTATCGCCGGCAACCTTGCAATCACATCTCTCGTCCAAATCCGTTGACGTTAACGCTTCTGTTTCGTTGACGCCAAGAACCGTCGAACAGAGACAAAGGGCGCCAATTATTGGTGGATGAGGGACGTCCCTCCTGCCCGTTGGAAGACGGACGGTCATTGGAACAATTATCGAGCGATGATAGACGATTGGTAGTGGCTATTGGATCGAGGAAAGATGTCCTTCAGGATTATATAGACAGATTTGCGTTCGTCGAGATGAGAAACGTTGTCGATTAGCGTTCAGAGAAGGACCATCGGTCAAAAACTAACGTCTCTTGTATTAAGAAGGACATCCGTTCTTGCCTAGATGACGTCGTCTTAATACGAGAGACATCCATTGTGAGGCTAGAGACGTCTGTAATTGGGAGAACGACGTAGTCTTGGGGAGGGATGTCCATTATGGATGAGAGACGTCCAACTTAGGTCAAATTACGTCCATTTTGGAAGAGGGAGTCCATCTTAATTGAGGGAAGTCGGGCCTTTTAAAAATGTGTGTGCTTTGCACGTGGCCCTTCAACGTTAAAGAATTTGGAGTCCATCCTGACATTCCATTCTGATCCAGGGATGTCCACTCTATCCAACGACCATGGAATGTCGTCCACCATTGCCTTTGAAAAATGACATATTCAATCCTAGCCGTCAATCCCGATAAGGGACACTCTATCAACGACCATGTAATGTCTTCCGCCATCGCATTTGGAAAATGGCAGATTCAATCCTAGCTGTCAATCTCTATAAGGGACGTCCCTGGCTCGATCCAATGGCCATGGACGATCGTCCGCCATCGCCTTTAGAAATTAACAGATTCAATCATGGCTGTGAATTCCGAGCGAGGGATGTCTTTCCTAATTCCAACGACCATTAACAATCGTTTGCCATCGCCCGATAATTGTTCCAACGACCATCCATCTTCCAATGAATAGGAGGGACATACCTCGTCCGCCAATAATTGACGTCCTTCGTCTTTGTTTGACGGTCGTTGGTGTTAACGAAACAGAGCCATTAACGTCGATGGATTTAGATGGGAAACATGATTGCAAGGTCTATGACGAGAATTTTCCATAGATTAGGGTTTTAGTTGTTAGCAAAATTTCTTCAGGGTTTGACTTGTCGTTGATCTCAAACTATAGGGTCTGCGATGCTAATTTCCTTATTTACTAATTAGCAAACTAATTAAATTATTTGTTAAAATCAATTTTTTGAAAATTGAACAGTGACATTGTAAAATTTGCTAACTTTTTAATAAAATTTTCCACTTAAGAATTTTTCTCGATATTCGAAGTCAATTTCTTTCGTGTTCACTCGATTGTTGGAATTGTTAATTTTTGGCCATGTGTACAATTTTCTGTGAATTGTTCAAATTGATAAATTGGGTGTTATCGTGTGGTTTGAAATATAAGAGAATAGTGTTAAGTAATTCGAAGTTACTTCGCATTGAGTTTTGGATAATGATTGGATTTCCAAAAAATAAAAATTTAAAGAATTTATTTAATATATATAATATTATGTATTAAATAATTAAAATTCTTTTAAAAGGAAGAGAGAGTCGATAGGGAGAGATTTCGACGTTCTTCCGTCCGATCTGTGTTTCTAACAGACCAATCCTCAAGTCTTGTGAAGGTTCTCCATGGATACGTTGATTTCTAACTCTCGTCTCCTTGTTTAAATTTCTGTTTATGTTGGGTTTGGATTTAAGCATGGAAACTTGTGTTCCCTAGGTTGTTTCTATGTTTTATGGTTTGATTTATAGTCTATGCTTGATTTTAAACTGACTGGTGGTAAACATCGATGAAAAGAATGCATTTTTCTCACAGTTGATTGTTGGAAATGTTGTCCTTGGTTGACCGTTATTCGTGTTCAATCGACCATAGGAGTAGCCAATTGTTTGACCAAAAATGCCTTGAGACTGGGTGTTCACATCAGTTGTCTACGACAGACTCGGGGTGTCCGTGAGGTTTGGATGACCACTGCAGAGCCCAAGTCGATTGTAGCGTGTTTCGGACGACCGCAGTAAGGTTCCAAATGACCACACGACAACCTTTAAGGGAAAATTTTTCTCACCGATGAACAATTTTTTATCATTTTCTTTGGTTTTGTTCATAGTCTCGATATAGAATTCATTCACTCTTTTCCCTAGTGTTGATAGAGGAGTTCCTGACTTTTGGTTCTTTATAGGTTATGACGATTTCACAAACTTTGAACCTTTTCCCAAGAATAATGCTCCTACTGGTAAGAAGAGTAGTTGTCGTTGGAAATTTTATATCATAGTGCATTGCATCATGATTTTCAAAACTTTATTTTTTGTGAGTCATCACACGAAAACCAAAATGTCTTATTTAACAACATATCTATTTTTATATTATATGTACGCTAGTTTTACAAGTTTACTTTACGTGTGCATGGTATTTCATTGCATCGTTACATGTACATTGGTTGATGAACTTCCATTTATTTTGGATGGTTTTGAGGGCCAAAACAACATAAGGTTATCTCTGTACGACTTTTGTTGCGTGAAGGTGTTTTGTTTGTATGACACGATTGGGCAATAGGATGGTGATCACATGTCCTTGGGTTCGAATCTCTAAAGCTGGTCAGGGTGTTTATTTATACGATCATTTCACGTTTAACTAGTCTTAGGACATTCCTTTCTTTCTGCCTCATTTGACTGATTGGATCTTCGGATCGTCGTTATTCCCTACATGCCTTGTGGGTAGTCGTCGTGTCGGGGTCGATGAGAGGCCTTATTTTCACTAAAATTTTTTTTCTACAGAAAACAGTGAAGACTTATTTTAATATAGTTGCCTAAGTAGGTGGCAATGTTTTTTATACTGCCTCACCGGTGGCTCGTGGAGTCTATTTTCTTAAAACAATAAAAATGTTTGACAAATTAAAATCCATGCTCAACATCTTATCTAGCTCATGATTTTAGAATGAAACGACAAAATCAATTTCTCATGCATTGCGTATAGTATAAGTTTCCTACTAAGTTAGTCATTCATCCTAAATGATCTCATTCGTCCCAGGTAAGAATCTAGTCGGCCAGGAGTAGTGATTAAAGTGAAAATTGTAGGATCGATGTAAGTCTAGAGGGGGGTGGGAGATTAGACGCGCTAACTTTTTTGTGCCATATTTTTATTCTAATCTCTAAGTGATTTAATACTAAACATGCATATAAATATAAGCAACTATAAGAGTGAGGGATAGAGAAATTCAACACCGGTTTGTTCACGTGCTAACTTTTTGTGCCATATTTTTATTCTAATCTCTAAGTGATTTAATACTAAACATGCATATAAATATAAGCAAATATAAGAGTAAGGGATAGAGAAATTCAACACCGGTTTGTTCACGTGATTCGGCAAATGCGCCAACATTGGTGCTCCAAGTTTTGCACTTGGAGATCCTTAATCAAACCTTTACAATAACTCTTCTTAGGGCGTCACCCTTTCCTTTTGACTATTCCAAAGCATCACCATTTCAATCACGGTTTGAGTACAAAAAAAATGTAAAACTAAAATTCTAAGCCTAAGCTCTCATAAATATAACTCTCAAGTTTGGATGTAGAGAGAGCTAGGCTAAATGCACTCAATAAATGGAGAGAAATTGAGAAATAAATTTGGCAGCACTTCGGTACTATTTCTCTCTTGTTTATCTTCAATTCAAAGTATAAAATCGGCTCGAATGGTCGACCACCTTCAATTCGATTGACTGCCTCCTGACCATTGGAATGTCATTGTTGCGTTGTATAGTCGTATCAGTCGACCACTTTGTCCCTAGTCAATCGATTTTTCACATAGCATAAATTTGGCTCGAATCTATTTGATTTGAATCTACCACCTCTTCACCGGCCGGCCGCTTTTCAGCATTTGAGAAAACCCGAGCTCTCTGCCTTATGTTGGTCGACCACCTTTATAACTGGTCGACTGCCTCTTTGCCTCTGTTTCAAAAATGGTAAATTGCCCAACTGCTTTAGTTGACCTATACTTCGTGTATTCCACTATTTGAGGCTTCTAACTCCAAATGATGTATTCTTAGATAAATGGAATTAAACAAAGATATTAATATATCTAAATATAGAGGTTATTTCCAACGAAGAATAATTATAAACTGAATGATAGTCAAGTTAAACACATTTAAAAAATAAACAACTTAATAAACTATAAATCATTTATCATCAAAACAAATAAGCCTAAAGTCTATTAGGCTAACAATCTTCCTCTTTTTAATAATGACAACAACATATTATGTTGTTTATTTTTCTACCATAAGCATAAACATGATATGTATTGCATATAAAATTTCTCCCCTTTAGTTTATACAATTTTATCTTTTAAAATTCATGCAATTCATGGTTTTCTAACAACTTAAGTCTCCTCTCCCCCTTTGTTATTATAAAAAAGAATTCAACTGATGATTCAACCCAAATATTATTCTCCCTTTTGACATTATCCAAAAAACAATTGGGGTAATTAAACTCTCAAAGACAAAACAATTTTTCTTCCTCCCACTTTGGCAATAAACATACTCAAATATTTGGGGGTAATCTCAAAACAAATCAATTATATTTCTCCCCCTTAGAATACCAATTGTTGGGAGAATATCTAATTGATCAATACCAATTGTAGATATGAATATATGGTCAATTGTTTGAACAAAATATGATCAAGTTAAGAATAATCTTTCCCTAAGTGATTTTACTCATTCAAAAACAAAGGGGAATCTCAAAGCATCAAAACAACCAACAAAACAATCTAATCAACAAATTTTTTGATACAAACTATGATAGATATCAATTGAAAGGATTAATTGAAAAAAAATACCAGTTGATGTAAAAATATTTAAATTCAATAAATACCAAGAAAAATAATTCAATTTATACCAATTGTAGAAATGAAAACATATAATCTTTGGTAAAAATGATATTCAAGATAAAACAATTTCTCCCCTTATTTCAATATACTATTTCAAATCCACGGGGAGCAAAAGTACCACATGTTGGATTATCAAAGTTTTGAGCTATAAGATATCCATTGTTAAAATCCAAACTTTCATAAATGGATACCAATTTTAATAACCAAATCAAAGTAGCTCACCTCATTCAAAACAAATCTAATCAAAACAATCCAAAAATCAATTTTTATGAAGTTGGATTGATACCAATTGAATGAATAACAACACCAATTGTTGGATTATAGATATTTAAATCCAAAGCTATCAATTGCAGAAAGAAAACATTTAAGCTCAATGACATAAAAAAGAATATGCATACAATAAACTTAATTCAAATTAAATCAATAGTATATGCAATTCATTAAGCATTTTCATCATATAACTGTGCATACATTGCATTCAATTCAAATCGAAATTTACTCAAGCAAAGAATATATCGACTATCAAATCAAAAGAAATTTCATCAAGTTAAAATCAATTGAAAGAAGAATTTTATCAAAATCAAATCCAATTATATCAATTGATCATTATAATCTATGATACCAATAGAAAACAAAATATTTTCGTAAATTGACTACATCCACAAAATATTTTATCCTTTTATTTGTGATTGAGGCAACCTTTTTGAGGAATCTCCCTTCAAAATAATCCAAGCCATTAGTCCTCAAGGGAGAGCCTCCAACCTACACCAAAAACTCAATTCGGTTTCTTTAGTACCCAAATCTTTTTGGGTCCATTAGTTATAGATTTGGTTTCTTTAGGAACCTATACAAATTTAGAGCCTAGATTAGATTTCAAATTAACATTCAAGTTCAATGGAAAAATAAAAGATTTATGCCCTATGCAATTACAAGTATTGCAAGTAGTAGGAAAAATAAAGAAATTTTCATAATTTTTCTTTTCAACAAAGGGTTTATAGACAATCTCAGCCTTAACAAATGTAACCCTTTGTTTTTCTAAGAGCATATTTAAATTTTTGTTCCCATTTGACAAATTAAGCACAACACTATTTAAATCAGCATTTTTAACTTTCAATGTGCTAATTTCATTCTCAAGTGATTTGATAAAAATATTCAATTCATCATTCTTAATTTTCAAATCACTAAGCTCTTTTTCAAAAGATTGAACAATACTAACATTCTTTTTCATCAAATCATCATCCTACTTTTTCAACAATTTATTTCAACAATTGTATTGATCAAATAATTCATTGAAAGCATCAGGAAATTCATCATTATCGTCAATATTATTATTCAAATCGCTAGATGAATTGTGTACCTTTTACTCCTTGGCCATGAAGCAAAAATTGGATACTTCTTCAATCTTGGAAGATGAATCCTCATTGCTATCATCCTATGTGGCTTTGAATGCTTTTAACTTTGAGGCTCTAGGTACCCTTTTTTCTTTTGGGCATTCAATTGTGGGGTGTCCATGTTTTCCACAACCAAAGGAAATTATTACCTTTTCTCCATTCCTCTTTTTTCATTGGAGGAACTTGTTGAACTTTCGGGTTATGAATCTTATGTCCTTATCTTCATCCTCTTCCCTAGAATCCACTTGTGTGTTTGAAGAGGCTATATTCCTTGGTTTGTAAGTTTCTTTTTCTTTATGCTCCTCCTTCTTATTGCTCATCATTGTGATCTCGTGTGTCATTAGGGAGTCGATTAGTTCCTCCATCTTTAATACCTTGAGATCACATGCCCCTTGGATTGCCATCACCTTCGATTGCCACATCCTTGGTAGACACCTTAGAATTTTTCTAACCAACTGTTCGTTGAGATAAATTCTATCAAGCACTTTCAAACCATTAGTAACGTTAGTAAAATGAGTAAAAATTTGGATAATGGTTTCATCCTTTTCCATGATAAATAATTCATAATCATGAATAAGCATGCTCAATTTGTTCTCTTCAACTTGATTAGTGCCCTCATGTGTAATTTTAAGTAATTTCCAAATGTCATAGGCACTATCGCATGCTTGTATTCTATTGAACTTATCTCTATTTAAAGCACAATATAATAAATTTATAGCCTTAGATTTTAGGAATAAATTTCGTTTATCAAGTTCACTATACTCATTATATGATTTGGGAACATTTACACAATTGTGTACCTTTTCCTCCTTGGCCATGAAACAAAAATTGGATACTTCTTCAATCACGGAAGATGAATCCTCATTGCTATCATCCTATTTGGCCTTGAATGCTTTCATCTTGAAGGCTCTAGGTACCCTTTTTGCTTTTGGGTATTCAGTTGTGGTGTTTGGGTTTTCCACAACCGAAGCAAATTATTACCTTTTCTTCATTCCTCTTTTTTCGTTGGAGGAACTTGTTGAACTTTCAGGTTATGAATCTTATGTCCTCATCTTCATCCTCTTCCCTAGAATCCACTTGTGTGCTTGAGGAGGCTTTGAAGGCTATATTCATTGGTTTTCCGATTCTTCACATAACAAAAATCTGGCTCAAATTTGTTTGATTTCGATCAACCACCTCTTCACCAATCGACCGTTTTTCAGCATTTGAGAAAACCTGAGCTCTCTGCCTTATGTCGGTTGACCACCTTTATAACTAGTCGCCTCTGATGCAAAAATGGTCGACTGGCCAACTGCTTTAATCGACCTATACTCTGTGTATTCTACTCTTTGAGGCTTCTAAGTCCAAATGATGTATTCTTTCGCTACATAGACTTAAACAAAGATATTAATACATCTAAATACCCTTGTTAGAGGGTATTACCAACGAAAAACAATTATAAACTAAATGATAATCAAGTTAAACACATTTAAAACATAGATAACTTAACAAACTATAAATCACTCATTATCAAAACAAATAAGCCTAAATTCTATTAGGTTAACAAAGACCTTCCTTTTTCTCTATTTCACTTGAGTGTTTATATATGTTTCTTGGTGAGAATTCTTCCTTACACGGCCTGTAGAGATTAGTTGAATGGTGTTGGTGTACTATGATTCTACACATTATTTTGTCTTTATTTGTATTGCACTATTATTCTTGTAATCATTATGCAGATCTTAGCCCACTGTATGTGAACTATGACTTAGTGTTTTGCTACAAACTAGGTTTTAGGCTAGACGATCAGGTTTTCAAGATTGTGTCATTTGATCTGATATTTTTGTTATGCCTGGTTCCAAGTCATGACAAACACTACTTGGAGAGTCTGTATTGTAGTGCCAATGCAACAATGAGAGTGAGCCACCACACTGTTGAATTGAACCACGAGTTCATGTCAAATTTAAGGTGGCACCACAAAAAGTCACGACACAAAATCTAGTTTTGCATTTCAGAACATTTTTAGTTTAAAATTTATCAATGACTATTAAAAAGTCATTTTTGGCTTAAATGACATTAAATTTTGTAACAATTTTCTCTTAATATTTTGAAAATCATTACAAAATTATTCTACCTTAATAGGAGAGGTTCCAATCTCATTAGTAGCTAGTTAAAATTTTCAGATTGGAGAATTAGTTTTTTAGATAGAAAATTCCAGTGTAAAGTACTCATGTGAAGTATGTTTCGAAGGTAATCCCCTGGTCTTTTTAGATTAGATCCAAAATCAAAATTAATTTTTACACAGAAGCGATTATTAATAAATTATAACTAATGATTTGTTTTATTGTTGTTCATTTGAGAAAAGAACTGTTTTTCTTAAAATTTTAGACTCACTTTAGGCAACTGTTCTTTTGAGAGCTTTCTTAAGGCTTGTTTTATGTTTGCTGTTCGATGGAAGCTTCAACAGAAATTTCCAGATTTAAATAAGATTTAGATTCTATCTGAGAAATCAGGCCATCTTCTCTCACTGTTAAGAAAATAAGTGGAGTTGGTAATATCAAAAAGAGCTATGTTTGAGGCAGCTAATTTTGCTTATCCATTTGAGTTTTTTTTGTTTAATTTGATTCTACTTTGATATGGTCAAGAAATCATCAATGGAGTTTTTCTTCCATGTCAATTTAAATAGAGCAACAAATCAAAGGGATTGGCCTGATAGGCTGATAGACCCGTTTTAGGGTTTATAATTTCTATATATTTTTTATGCTTTAGTCACATCATCAATAATGTAATTCGATTTTGATATAATAAATTTCTCTTATTTAATTAATATTTTTTTATCGGTGATGATTTTTCATGGGAAGGTTAGGTTTAGTGTTGGATATTAGTATTTGTTTTTGAAATATGTGTTTTTTATTGTAATTTAAATATTACATGTTTGAATTCTAACACGAGTCTGAACCAGTCTTTTTTTAATACAAAAAAGTCTCTGTCCCAAGATCTGGCAATGTTGGTGACGAAGAGAGTGTGGATATTTATTGTAATGCAGCTACCCAGAAATTAATTCATTAAATTTTCTTGTTTTTCTTACATCCCTGATCTTTTGGGGCTCAAATTGACTTCGGGTTCTATGTTGTCGTTCAAGAAAGTTTAAATTTGACTACCCATTTTGAAAACACTATACTTACAATATTTATTTTAAAATTAATTAGTAATAGATAGTTAAAAATGTAAAGTATATTTTAGAGTGTGAACTTATATGATCCACATAATTGACACCTTCATTTAGCATAACTCCTTTCTCCCGACCAGGAAGAATAAGTGCTCTTTAGCATTGGAGAAAGAATAAGCTTATTTCTGACAGTTTTTCTGCAGCTTTCTCCTATTTTACCTCTAGCTATGTGCTACTCTCTAAAGAAAATGGTTAGTGTTAGATTATTTTAATAATCTATTAAAGTGGTTCATGTTAATTAAAGTGATATTGACTTAATATTAATGTGCTTAATACGATGGTTGTTAAGCTTCAAGGATATTAAGTTAATTGGGTTTTAATCCCCTCTCCTTAACCTTATTAAAGTGTATAAAGTATAGTTGAAGAAATGTGAATGAAGAGATATAAATGAAAAGACATGATTGAAAGGGTATGTATGAAGGGATACCTTTTTTAAGGTTGTCTTCTTCATCAACAAGAAAAAAATTACAAAAAACTCTCTCACAATAAGAAAAATTACAGCAAGCTATACTTAGTTTCTACATCAACCAAGAGACATTAAAAAAGAATGGAATTAAGGCGATAAAAGTTCGATATCATCAACAAATACTAACAGCCTTTATCATGGATCGAGATTAGTATTCGAATGATTTCTTTATCCTCAACTAGTGGAAACAAAATGGTTGAATCAACAACGTTAAATATAGGATGAAAGGATTGATAGAAAAATTCCAACAATTGGTATTAGAGCAAGGTTTTAAAAAACGTATTGATTTATCATGTATGTTGAAAAGTTGAGTTTCGTTTCAAATAAATAGTTTTATGCACGACGAGGATTAATTGATTAATGTTCTGATTATTTATTTGAAATTATAGAAGTAGTATGCTGATTATATTCCAGCAATGGGAGAAAGCCATTATAGTTCTTGGGTGTTATTATAAATTAAAGTTTACTCAATTAAGTTAAACTCCAAAGTGACCTACCTTGAAATGATTAATATTCAATTGTGTACTTTTAATTTATTTAGTAATTTTGTGATGTTGTTGAAATGATTATACTGCACGTTTAAAATTATTGATTCTAAAACTATGAGGTCACCCAAAGGTGGACCAATGTTTATAATTGATAATATTAAAGTGACATATTTTCATATTTGATTGATGTGGTTAAATATCCAAAGATATTGAGGATGTTGAATTAAATATGTTTATGAGTCTATTAAGATTTATGTTTAATAGCATCAATGATTGGTAAATGTTATTTTTTTTAAGGATTACCCAAAAGTGAACTTAAAGAAATAAAATTGTGTTTGCCTGAATCCTGTTATTATTAAAAACATCAATATATGAGCATGTATGATATTTTGCAGCTTCTATTAATTTGTTCACCTCTGGCAATGCCTTACTTAAGTTCAATGACTTGAATTATGCTGATTGTTCCAAACAAATCCAGTTTCAACTAGGTGGAATGGATTTGGACCTAGCATTTGTTTGTGAAAGACCACCAGCTATTAATGAGACCAGTACGGAAGCTGACAAGTCATACAGTGAGACTTGAGAGTAGTCTAATAGGCTGTGTTTGAGCTTGATGAGGATGATGATGGTTGAAAATGTTAAGCCATCGATGCCAAAGACGAATGATGCAAAGGACTTCATGTCGAGAATTAAAGAATACTCCTAATCGGACATTACAGATAAGTCCATTGTGGGGAGCTTGATGAGTGAGTTGACGACCAAGAAATTTGATTGGTCGCAACCCATTCATGATTATGTAACTTGCATGCCCAATTTGGCAGCAAAGCTGAAATCGATAGGTATGGATGTAAGTGAATCATTCTTGGTTCAATTTATCATCAACTCTCTTTCTCTTGAATTTGGCCAGTTCTAGGTGAATTATAACACCATTAAAGAAAAATAGAACTTAAAAAAAATAAAGGTCATGTTAATTCAAGAAGAGGGGAGGTTGAAGAAAATGAAAAACCATACTATTCATCTGAGATTTCTGAATGAAGCCAATAGTAGCAAAAGAAAGCCAACTAAGAAAAACCAAATGAAGGAAAAACGCTCGTTAAATGTTAAGGAAGGAAAAGAGCTTAAATACTACTTCTGTAACAAAGCTGGACACATCAAGAAAGATTGTCCGAAAAGAAAAGTTTGGTTCGAAAGGAGTACACCATTTGTTTCAGTATGTTTTTAATCAAATCTTGTAGAAGTACCTAATAATACTTGGTGGTTGGATTCTAGAGCTACTACTCATGTGTCACATGTTACGCAGGGATTCCTTTCGATCCAGTCCATAAACGAAACTGAAAAGTTCTTGTATATGGCGAACAGTATGAATGCATGAATAGAAGGAATTGGGATGTATAGATTGATCCTGGATACTGAATGTCATTTGGATCTAGAAGATTGTCTTTATGTTTCTGAATGTGCTAGAAATTTAGTTTCTGTTGCAAGGTTGGACGATGTCGGTTTTAGTGTTAAGATTGATAATTGTGTGTTTTCTTTGTAAAAACAAAAATACTATTATGGTTGTGGTATTTTAATGGATTGTTTGTATCGCTTCAATCTTGATATTAATTTTAGTGAATCTCTGTTTAATGTTGATCATGTTGTTGGAATTAAATGTAGTGCAATAAATAAGAGTTCTGCTTTCTCGTGGTATCAACGTTTAAGTCATATATTAAAGAAATGATGTTGAGGTTAATGAAATGTGAAATTTTACCTCAATTAGATTTTACTGACTAGGATGTGCATATAGATTGCATTAAAGGGAAGCAAACTAAACACACATTAAAGTATCCTGCCACAAGAAGTAGTGAACTCTTAGAATCGATACACACTAATATATGTGGTTCATTCGACACTCCTTCATGGATTGGTGAAAAGTATTTTATCACTTTTATCGATGACTTCTCATGGTATTGTTATTTATATCTATTACATGAAAAGTCTCAAGCGATGAACGTTATAGAAGTGTTCATCAATGAGGTGGAAAGACAATTAGATAGAAAAGTAAAGGTGGTGAGGTTTGATAGAGGTGGTGAATATTATGGAAAATTTGATGAAAAATGACAAAATAAAGGTCCATTTGCAAGGTTTCTCAAAAGTCGAGGCATTTGTGTGTAATATACAATGTCAGGAACACCACAACAAAATGGTGTAGCTGAAAGGCAGAATCGTACTCTCATCGAAATGGTTAGGAGTATGATGAATTATAGTAATGAACATTTATCATTGTGGATGCATGGTTTAAAGACCGCTACGTATCTGTTGAATAGGTTTCCTAGTAAGGCGGTTCCTTGTAAGGTAGTTCCTAAGACATCTTATGAACTGTAGATGGGAAGGAAACCTAGTTTGAGATACCTCCATATTTGGGGTTGTCCGGCAGAAGTAAGGATTTATAATCCCCATTAAAAGAAGCTCGATGCAAGAACCATCAGTGGTTACGTCATCGGCTACTCGAAAAAGTCAAAAGGGTATATATTCTACTTCCAAATCATAGTACAAGAATGGTAGAGGCTGAAAATGATCGATTCATTAAGAATAGCAAGTTCAGTGGGAGTGATGAATCATGAAAAGTGAATATTCAAGAGAATCGGGTGGAGGTAACAACACCTAGAATTTCTCGTCAAGTTATTGTTCCTCTTGTTGTATCATAGTCTCACAACATGTTGGAACGACATATGAATATTCAAACCACTCAAGATGAACGTGTCAATAATTAGCCAATTAATGATGTTCAAGTCATTAGTGAACAATCACAAGAAGCAGAATTGCGAAGACTTGTAAGGTAGAAAAGACCAGCAATTTCTAATGATTATGTGATCTATTCACTTGAATAAGAATGCGATTTGAGTAACAACAAAGATCCATACTCATTCAAACAAGCCATGAAATATTCTAATTTCGGAAAGTGGTTAAATGCTATGAAAGAAGAGTTGATATCGATGGATGACAATAAAGTCGGGGAAGTTATAGAGTTACCTGAAGGTTTTAAACGAGTCGGTTGTAAGTTGGTTTTCAAAACCAAACGTGACTCGAAAGGTATGAGGCCAGACTTGTCGCCAAAGGTTGTATTCAAAAAAATGACATTGACTATAAAGAGACATTCTCTCCAGTTTCAAAGAAGGACTTTTAAGAATAGTTATGGCTTTGGTAGCTCATTATGATTTAGATAATTATGATTTAGAGCTTCACCAAAATGGACGTAAAGACCGCTTTTCTTAATGGTGACTTAGAGAAAGGAGTGTATATGGATCAAAAAGAATGATTTTCATTTCCTGGAAATGAAAAGTTAGTGTGTAAATTGAATAAGTCAATATATAGATTAAAACAAGCTTCCAGACAATGGTATATTAAGTTTAACAATCCCATTACATCACATCGTACGATTTTGTAGAGAACACCGTTGATCAGTGTGTCTATATGAAGGTCAGTAGAAGTAAGTTTATTATCCTAGTTCTATATGTTGACAATATTTTTCTTATTGCCAATAATAAAGGAATGTTACATGACGTGAAAGTTTTTCTCTCTAAGAATTTTGAAATGAAAGATATGAGCTAGACATCCTATGTGATAGGAATAGAAATATTCCGTGATAGACAACAAGCTTTACTAGGATTGTCTCAGAAAGACTATATCAATAAAATTCTAGAGAGATTTAGAATGGATAAGTGTTCTGTTGGTGTAGCTCTAATTCAGAAAGGGGAAAAATTTAGTGAAATGTAATGTCCCAAAAATGATTTGGAACGTAAGGCAATGGAATCTATTCCATATGCATCAGCTGTAGGAAGCTTAATGTATACTCTTACATGTACTCGGCCAGACATCAGTTTTATAGTAGGGATGTTAGGCCGATATCAAAGTAACCCAGGAATGGATCATTGGAAAGCTACAAAGAAAGTTCTTAGGTACTTGCAAGGAACAAAAGACTACATGCTCACGTATAGAAAATGAAGTCATCTTGAAGTAGCGGGATATACGGATTCAGATTATGCCGGATGTGTAGACTCGAGGAAATCTACATTCGGTTATGTGTTACTATTAGCCGAAGGGGCTGTATCATGGAAAAGTGGAAAACAATTTTCGATTGCTACTTCCACTATGGAGGCAGAATTTGTGGCATGTTTTGAGGCCACTATTCAATCATTGTGGTTGCGGAACTTTGTTTTAGGTCTAGGTATGGTTGACAATATAGATAGACTGCTCGAATGGATGGGTTTAGGTGACAAGTCCTCATTAATGTGATTGTAAGTGCATAACTTGTATCTTATGACACCTATGAATTTATTAAGGACATGTTTTTGTATATTTGTTTTATTATTCATATAATGGAGTATACAATTATTGTTGTTTATGAATAATATGTGAAACTTTAAGAAATTTAAAGTTGAAATGTATATAGTGTTCCTTAATTAAAGAAGTGATTAATTGAGTTAGTCAATGATACATGGAAAGGATCATGTCGTTAAAGACTTGTGTCTGCCATGATTCGATTTTACAATTCATTACGGCAAAAGAACTTGATAAATTCACACATGTTTCACTATCGTATTTGGTTGTGAATCAAGTTATGACAGCTTGAAATCGATTTTGTATGGTTTTCGGTCGACTGATTATGTTTCGATTGTCCGATTGAACTCTTTGTAATTTCCAAATTATGGAGTCAGTTGACGGATCAATGTTTTAGTCGTTCGCTCGAACTTTATGTAATTCTAATTTAGAAAATCAAGAATAAAAGTTTTACAATGAAAGTACGAGAACAAAAGTTCATAACATGGTCCAAGTAGAAGATTGTTAGATTATTTTAATAATATATTAAAGTGGTTTATGTTAAATAAAGTGACATTGACTGAATATTAATGTTCTTAATGTGATGGTTGTTAAGCTTCAAGGATGTTAAGTTAATTGAGTTTTAATTCTCTCTCCTTAACCTTATTAAAGTGTATAAAGTATAGATGAAGAAGTGTGAATGAAGAGACATGAATAAAAAGACATGATTGAAAGGGTATGTATGAAGGGATACCTTTTGTAAGGTTGTCTTCTTCATCAACAAGAAAAAAATTACAAAAAACACTCTCTCACAACAAGAAAAATTACAGCAAGCTATACTTAGTTTCTACATCATCCAAAAGACAATAAAAGAAAAAGGAATTAAGGCAATAAAAGTTCGATATCATCAACAAATATTAAAAGCTTTTATCATGGATCAAGGTTAGTATTCTAATGATTTCTTTATACACAATTAGTGGAAACAAAATAGTTGAATCAACAACGTTAAATATGGGACGAAAGGATTGATAAAAAAATTCTAACAGTTAGAGCACATTATACCCTAATACCTAGAATAAGGACCCACACATTTTGTCTTTTCTACATAACTTAGCACAATGGTTTTTCCGACCGGCCTTTCACACACCAATTTGGATACCTCATGACAATAACTCTAATCTTTAGTTCACTAACTTAGCTCGTTACCCATCCCACATGTAACTTGATAATTAATGCCTGCAGTTGCCAAAAATCCTATATGTAAAAATTGGAAAATTAACAAATCAACCATTGTATTTTATGGTCAATGATAAGTTAATCACTAAATAATTTTTACTAACAACTTAAACACTCAACTATAAAAAATAGACGTTGCAAACATTGTGTCACGATTGTTGTTAAAATTTTCAATTTCTTTATTTTGGCAGCAGGAAGAAGGAAAATGTTTCTTTTTTCTTCTATTCCTTCTAGAAGTTCCTTCTTTCCTAGAAACTTTCCTTCTTTCCACAGCAGAAAGAATGAACTTTCCTTTTTTTTTTTTCGCTGCAAAAAGAAGGAAGTTTCCTTCTTTTCTCCATCTTCCTCACGTCTTCTTCATTCTGTATCGAAATGTCGTCGTTCCACTGCGAAATGCTGTCGCTCATCTGTGGAATTTCTTTGTTTTGCTGCGAAACAAAGAACGAAGTTCTGTTCGTTCTGCCTCTCATGGAAAATTCATTTCCTCCAATTTTTCTTCTGATTTTTTATTTTTTCTTCTCAGATAATTCAGTAGTCTCTCCAAAAATCTACTCGTAATCTCTCTGTTCATCTTCACTATCGCGATTTCCTCGTTTGATAAATCTTCTCACAGTTTTCCTTTGAGTTTTGCTAATTCGAGTTCTACAATCTCTTTCACAAACGTCTCTAGCCTCCAAACTCTTCATCTTCTTCTCCGCAAGAGAAATCATTGTTGTCTTTTGTGGTTGAATGATTTGTAAATGCAAGAGAAATTAATTTTTTATGGCAAACGTAACAGCAATGGTCACGGTCTCTATTTTCCATAGTTGAGTGTTTAAGTTGTTAATGAAAATTGTTCTGTGATTGATTACAAAGTACAATTGGTTGATTTGTTAATTTCCCTTGTTATTATTAGGTATTGGCAATGGATGTTATCAAAATTTGATTATTTTTATAAATGAGGGACAATTACCTAAATCAATTTCGTAGATTATGGAATTCTCTTCTCTGGGTTGGTAGCCATTGAAAAAGAAAAATAATTTTCTTCAACCATAACTAGTTCTCAAAATTTGGAAGGAGATAGTGACCATAGAGAGGGAGAAGCTCAGAGTTAGAATTCTGTGATTTCAGCCACGTCTTGGGATTTTCAATAGATTGATCCTAGAGCAAAACATATGAATCGTGTAGGTAATTAAAGATCCATGACGTTTCTCACTTTTGTTTGGATTTCTGGATTTTAATATGTCCAAAAATGTGGAGTGGAGTTCAATTTATGTGGTTGGAGCGTCCCAAATTCAGAAAATAACAAAGGTAATTCTAAAGTGACGAATTTTTAGACTCTTTTCTTGTGAATTAGAAATTTTTGAAAATTAAGAGAAAAATTGGATTTTTTTTATTCAAGCTTCAAACTTTATGAATGAAAATCTAAAATTTATGCACGAAAATGTTTGGAAACTAGTTGTATTGAGTTATTATTGTTTTAGGTTAAAATCAGACGGAGATCGAAAAAATTTCACGTAGGACAATCGATAGATCGTTAAATTTACCATCTAAACTCGAACCAAATTGAACCTACCAATTCAATTATACAGACCAAGTTGATTTGTACTGGATCATACCAACCCAAATCAAACCAGACCAAACCAAACTGATGTTGGGAGTATTGTGCCCAACAAGTAAAGGGAATAGAACAATTTTGTAATATATGAATAAATTTTGTATTCATTAATATTATCTTAGCATTTTAGATTATTTTTATAAATTCCTAGAAAATTACTTGGTTATTTATGATAACTTTATATTAACATATATATTGTATATATGTATGATAAAATATAAAGAGTAATAACCAAAAGAAGTCCATGACTTATATTTGAAGTATAATAGTTCATAGTCATAACACAGTTTATCTCATTAAGAATGTATAGTCATATCCTGACTGTATATGTAGTGACATGATAAATATGTTTTATATAATATGATTATCTAGAATTAGGCCAGATAAAATTATATTGTTCTGATAATTTTTGTTAAATATAGAACAATTAATTTTATCAAAATGATGGTCATATAAGCACGATCTTAATTCATTGTATTTAACAAACTCCTATTTTATTTTAATTTATTCTTTGGTTTACTCAGTGAAGTTTTGTACGAGTTACGATTCGTATATCTTGTATATTGGAAGTGAATTAAAATGAATAGCTGATAATGTTAGCAGCAATACAATGAAATCTATTTTTATAGATTCTCTTGTTTGTTAGTTCAGGGATCGAATTATTAACGCGCAATTCATAATCGTTATGAATTAATTATTCAATCAAAAACCAATAGTAGTCAAGCATAAAGATGTAATAGAAAAGGTTAATGGATTATAAACCTAGCTCTAGTAGGAATCTAAATGGAGGGTTAATACATATGTAATGACTATATCAGTTGACATTACTTTGAGTAAATATACTCTATAGTTTTTTAGAGTGCTCTAAGTATTTAGTTGAATTACTTTATAGTTAACAATTATATTAATTAATGTAAAGAGTTTATATTAATTAAGAAAAAATTATTGGAGCTTAAAACTATAAGTCCATCGGTCTCTTCGCCGCCTTCTATCGTTATTCAAATAATAGAAAAATGAACAAATAAGATTAAATAATTAATTATTTAATACACTCAATAATAAATTTATTATTTACCATTAGATGGAATAATTGAATTATTGATTAAGACACAATGACAAAAGTTGTTATAGTTAGTATGTTTGTTATATTCCATTAAATGAATTAATTGGATTATTAATTATTCAATTAATTAAAAAATATAAAGTAATTTTTGAAAACGATTTTTAAAACAAATTATGTCAAATTTGAGTTAATGTCATAGTGTCAAGTGTTAAGGTATGGTAACATGATGTTTTGATTTCTATAACATTTTTGTTATAAATGTATGAAATCAATTCCAACTTAAATGGGAGATTAATATTTATAGTGGTTTTCTCTAAATATCATAATGACCATTATGGAGTTATTCCACTATAAGTAGAGGTTCAATCTCATTTGCATGGGTGTGGAAAATCTTTGAGGATGTATAATCTATTTTGAGAGCAAATCCATGAGTCTTCCATATTGGTCTTAGAGAATTGTTTTCTAAATCAAATAGGTCATCTCATATGTTGAGAATACGATCTATCGTAAATTTAGTGTGATATTACTGTGTTCATCACGCTCACACGTGTTTATTCGAGGTAAGACGGACTGACGAAGAAGATTGAAGGTTTCAAAGATTAAGGAAAACATTATGAAAGCTCTCTGGTTTTGTACCTGTGGAAAGTTAGCTATAAAGGTATATTTTTTTAATCTTTTAGATTAGATCTAAAATAAAATATTTTTTTAAACTATGATTATTAATATATTATAACAACGATCAATTTTATGTTCATGTTAAATTGTTTTTCATGATACATAGGTAACACACATTACCATTGTTACGAACATCGGTAATTCTGCCGTGCGAAGGAACCTAAAAACCAACAACTAGACTAAACTAGACCAAACCGGTTCAACCTGTCACGACCCAGAGGTGGGCCTTACAGAACTGCCGGGTCAGACAACCGATCTTTGTAGAGGATCTGGTTACCCAGCCCAAGGCGTAAAAGAGGCAGAAGTCTTAACATGAAAATTAAGCTCAAACCCAAATCACATGGATTCAGATCTACAGAGTAATCAGCTAGAGACATGATAGTATAAATAAAGAAACGTACTGCGTAGGAATTAAATCAAACAATACCAACAATCTAACAAATCGCAAACGTACCAAAGACGAAGAGACTTGGACCGACGAACCTCCACCCATCCAGAAGAAGATTGATACACCTACCAGAGGGGTACTGACAATGCTCCACAACAACATGTATAAATTCTATGCACTGAGCCTACACCCTAACTTGGAAAAATCGAGTCTAAGGGGTGAGTACAAACTCAGTAGGGAAGTCGATACTAAATGTAATGCATGCTAAAAACTGTTTTTCTCATCTCTTTTGAAAACCATTTTTCATGCTTCTAATTTACCATACATGGATTTTTAAAACGTTTAAAATCTCTTTATCATTTTATTTAAACTGGCTAATGACCCTCGATGTGGCTGAATCAAAACCCATTGTATACATAGACAGCTATATCATAAAAAATGCAACATCGTTTTCCGCAAGAAATGTCATAAGTGAAAAGGGATGTTCACACAAGGACCCATCTAGCACTCATCATAGAATAGGCAGCTATCCGTCGATAGCAACACTTCATAAGGCAAAGAAAATAACAATGACGGTGATCCGGAGATCCAGCACGTCACCCAAGTTGCCAACGAGCTAAAGCTCCGAGTCGACACAACCCGTACGATTAAATAGAAATGATAAGGTTGCTCGTGATGGATCACTTCTAAACTAAAATACCTATAGGTTCCAAATTGATGAGGGTTGCCGACGAGCGGACCTACGAGCTGTCATGACACCAGCCAAATGGAACGGTAATAGGATAGGCAAAGGTCAGCGACTGATAACCTTCTAATTCGTGTGACTAAAACCCTGGCTAGGTTTTGGGGCTCAAAACCCAATGAAGTGTCATCACCTTCCCATCTCCATTTTGACTTTCGGGGCTCGAAACCTAAGGACATGTCACTAATGCCCATGTACAAACAATCAACCTTCCCGCAGTAAAAGATTTCACGGGATAGCCTCATGATGCTTTAGCACCAGAGTGCCTAAAGCATCAAGATGATTCATCCACCCAACATATATGCAAAAATATTAAAATGAAATGTCATGTATGATATGGTAAACATGAGAAAACATACATATTTGTAAAACTAGACGTGCTGTCGAAACAGTTCCAGTCAAGTTTTCAAGTGTGGTATCCCCACAAAATATCTGTAACAATCCATTTCTTTTACTCTAAAAAAAACTTTTTAACAACTGATTTTAAAACAAAATGAAACGCGACGGAAGGCCTTCCTTGAAAAGTATTTATTTTCAAAAACAAGAAAATATACTTTTACTTATTACAAAATTCTTTTCTATGTAATATATACATTTTTACTTATTGAAAACAACACCTTCCTTTTATTTGTTGTTCCACTTCGTTTAGCCAGTGCAATCTCACCGAAAAGTCTATCATCAACTGCCTCTTTCCTCGATAAGTGCGTACCTACATCATGATATAAATCATGAGCGAAACGCTCAGCAAGGAATAGAATGAAATATGATGCATGCATATGTTTCATTATGTCATAAAGGAATCTACCATTCCTGTTCTTTAATCATAGTCTCATATAAATTCAGGACATTGGAGATATTTTCCACAGGGATAATAGTCACTACTCAGAATCTAACCCTCGGGCAGAACATGCTCTCACATCTCGATGAGGGAGGGGTATAATCTCGAGTCTCTCGGTTAGATCCGAAACTACCTTGCCAACCTCCAATTCCCATTACATTCATTTAATTCAGTTTTTCCCGTGCAATGCATGTGAATACCAATCCAGGTATGGCATTCCTAATGGTTTATATTCATGATGCATGTCAAGCAATACTTTAAATCTCAGTAATATATAAATGCTATAACAACAAGGAGCACATTGAACATGAATTTCATTATTAGAGCAAGGAGTGTTGAAATTAGAGTCATCAATATAATAGGGAACACAACAAAGCTGGGAACAATTATAGAACAAAACAATCACTTTTAAAACTATGCCTCTGTAATAATAAACTACACACATCAAGGACAAGCCAACAATCCTAAATATCTCTCATACCAATAACAGAACAAACACTCTTTAAACTAAACCTCTGTAACAACAAATTACATGCATCATTGACAAGCCAATAATCCTAAGCATTTCTAATATCACAGTGACCACTTAGGACATCAACATGGAATAGCAACATAGTATCATCAAAGGGGTCTAACAACCTAGCACATACCTAAAATCCATAATACGTAAATTAAACACAACCATTCTAATCCTATGATGTAGACCTCCACTGGCCATACACATACACTATTTCTTACTATTTTACGCAGTTTAACCTCAACTCTCTACGTTACTCTTCACGGTTCTTTTGGGACACCCACGCGAGAACCCCTTCTTTCTTCTCTCTGCTTCACTTTTCTTGACTCAAACTCTTTTCGCCAAAGAGCTTCACCTTCCTCAGACTCTGTTTCTCACAAATAGCTCTCCCTCACGTTTTCTTTGTTTTTCTCCCTTTTCTCTCTGTACATGAAAGCCCTCCAAAATACTTTCTTGCCTTTGTGTTTCATAAATAGAGAGTAGAAGCTTCCCATAGAAACTCCTCTGATAGACGTTTTACCAACCATGGAGGATGTGGCCCAATCCATGTATGCCACTGAGATAATGTTATCGCGTCGGGAAAATCAAGGGAAACTCATCGGGTAATTCACAAAACAGCCGTTGAAGGAAAGCAGTATTTTGAAAAATCCCTTGGGAGCGGTCGATCAGTGATTTTGGAGAATCCCAAATTAGCTTGACCTCTCCGCCAAAAAATCCATTTTCTTCATGCATAGGTCGAGCAGTGCTCGACCCATCCAACATCAAATTCCCATTTTTCATCCACATGGCCGCTTCTCCACTTTTTAAACTTATGTTTTCTACAACTCTGCTATTCTCTCTCTTCTTCTTTGTATTTTAATTAAATGAATAATCCTCTTAATTTAAGTTATGCCCATTTTATCCATAATTATTGTATTATCGTATTATGTATTATTATGGAATGCATTCTTTTGGTCAAAGCACATACTTGACAAAAATTCTTTACATTATATTTATATCGGGGTTTATCAGGGTATTACATTATTAGTTTTGAAAACATTATGCAATGCAGTACAAAAAGTATACAAATCTCTACCTCAATGATGACCACGAAAACCTTACAACTAGCCAGCTCCCAGCACTATCGGAAGTGAGGTTGGACCACTGACATTTCCAGAACCTATAACAAGGTCGATGTCAAAATCCTTATAATCATACAAACGATACAATAAGGATCCTAAACTGGAAACAAACCCTAACTGGAAGGACCAACATAAGACTTCACGGCTCAAAGAAGGAACGATGGATTCCCTACACCTCGACTCGAGAATCTACACGATTGAGAACAAGATATGGTTGACAAAGCTGGATGGAGTTCACTAAACCCACTTCGAGAAACAAATGGCGTGGTCGACCAAACATATCCATGATCGACCCAACACCTCACCAGACAACCTGAAGGACCAACTGGTCGACAAGACACTGGTGCGGTCGACGAATCATAACATGCTTGACCTGATCCACTCAGCAGTCGAGAAGATATAATTAAACCATTCGAGCCCAACCATGGTCGACAAGGCATCATAGTGGTCAACTGATACCAATCCATAGTCGTCGAGGCAAAGGAAGGTCAACCAGGACTTCGCAGCTTCGACCAAACTCAACAGTGGTACACTAGGGACATTTACTGTCGACAAGACACGTCGACGATCAACCGAAACCTCACAGCGGTCAATAAGACACGTTTGCAACCATTTAAGACTGGACAAAGGTCGAAAAGACCCAACTGTCGTATAAACGGTTCAAAAACATGACAATTTGACACTGTGTGGCTGACCTGAGACCTTTAGTGTCGAAATTGACCAGTTCACGGTCGACCAGGAATAGTTCGACTGTTGACCCGTGAACAGTGTCGTGAACAGTGAACAATGAACAGTGAACAGTGCCATGAACAGTATCAATGAATAGTAACTAGTCGACCATTATACATTTGGTCGACCACTGTTTTCCGACGAGAAAACACTACTGTTCATTTTAACCTCGAATCCGAAGTCAATAAATTTTCAACACTATAACCCTAAAAATGGTCGAATTTGAGGGAAATAAATTTTCAAAACTTTAATTCTAAAAACAGAGAGGAAAAACTTAACGTTGCGCAAATCGCCTTCACAATAGCTGCTCACGTGAATGACGAGAATACGAAACCATCGTTGGAAGTCAAAATCGGTCCGATCGGCTCCTCCTCCCCTCTCCCTTCCTCCTCGACCACGAGAGTTTTTATAAAAAACAACTTTAAAATAAAATAATATTAATTTTAATATATATATATATATATATATATATATATATATATATATATAACTCTAATTCAAATTCTATTTTAAAATCTAACTCGTTGAAAACACTAACCAAAAATAATTCTTTAATCAAAATAATTTATCAAAAATGTTTCCACAATTTAATTACTGCTCGAAAAAAACCCAATTTGACCGTTTGAATGAAAAATGCACAAGTGGCCCCTAAGTGACAAAATGGATCAACTTTCAACATTTGACTGAAAATTGCATAAAAAATTTACACGTGAAATTTTAAAATCATTTAAAAATTACGGATTTTACACAACCAGACCATATCTATCTAGTGGTTGATCAAACAAGTCCAAAACTTGTTTTCAGATCAAATCTTCAGAAGATTATTTTATAAGTTTCAAAGAGTCTTAGATACCCACTGATGATGAGTTTATGATAAGTTTTGAGACTTGTTGATTATTTGGACTTTCTAGATTTAGACTATGATGGTTTAATTGTATTCATTTGTTGAGATTGAGATTTATTTATTATGTTCAATTATGCATATCATTATTTTATAAAATTATTTTGAAATTTATTCTCATACTAATTTATGATATGTCTTGCATTTTTGGCATGTCGATTTTTATTATACTTATATATATTTAACACGATTATAGTTACTTTGAGCATCTTTATTTTTCTTCATGATGATGACACCTGTCATGTGTACGAGATTTGATTGACCTAAATGAGGGTCCTTGTTTGTTTTGCAACTTCTATAGTGGAGAAGGTATGTGTTTTTTGAAAATAGTGCATTGAGATAGCTGACTGTATGATGTCCCTATATTCCAATCACTAAAACTTATCACGATTATTGTTTCATTTTGCAATCACCGAGTTATCACCTTCTCTTATATATATTATGACATAGTATTCTCGGAGTCTGTGAGTAAATCATTTTTTATTGGCCTACTTTCAGGTCATATATTACACTACTATCCTATTTTAAAATTTACCACAGTATAATGGATGTTTTCCTAGTTGCCCTACTATCAGTTCATGGGGCCTTTTTTAGACATGTTTTTACTCTAATTTTTTATACGTGCATTTTTCATGACGCATATTCCCTCATATTTTATAAAACACTAGATATAGCACTTAGATCCTTATTTAATTTAGTCAACTCACTCAAAGTTGACTCCTCTTTTTCAGGTCATAGTTAGGAAAGTATGCAACAGCCGACTGAGAATTTAGCTCAGCACATTTATTACTTTTATTTCATTTTAGTCATAAGTGACTTTGTTGGTGAGACTTAGTATTATCTTATTTCAGTTTACTTCTTGTTGGAATTAGTATTTCATATCATGGTTTGATTTTATTGTTGCACAAACTCTTATATTTTGAATTTTTATTTATTACATTATCTAATGTCACTAATGGACTTATTAGCATTTAATTCTATTTATAGAATTATCACGTCCATTGCCAATAATGTGGCATTGCGGGGTATTCAAATTATGAGCCACCACAACAATTTTAAAATTATGAGCTAGTGCCACGACAATGATAAATGACTGACATGATGCTAGATCATTATCTAGGAAATGCAATTTTTAACCACATGTCCCATGATGGCAAACTTGTCCACGCCACAACATTGAGCACAACATGTGGGTGAGCATGGTATCACAATGCCATGCATTTAGGTTGTGAGTGTCACAACCTGGAGGTGGGCTAAATAGAATTGTTGGGTCCAGCGACCCGATCTTTAGATAGAGCCCGATCGTCCAGCCCAAGGCTAGGATGAAGTGAAATTCTTAACATGAAAAAAACAACCTAAAACCCAAATCACATGGGTTGAGATTCACATAGTGATCAACAAGAATGTAGATAGTATAATAATGAACAAAAGAATGTACTGTGCAGGAATCAAACTGACAACACCAAACAACAAATCCCATGCGTACTAGAGATGAAAGGATTTGGACCGACAGACCTCCACCCACTCTAGGGGAAGCCAAAACGCCAAAGTGGAAAGCATAGGCAACACTCAAAAAATACCCTGTGCAGAACCTATTCACCTAACCTAGAAAAAATATAGTATAAGGGGTGAGTGACAAACTTAGTAGGGGAAATCTATACTAAATGCAATGCATGCAAAAACATTTTTTTCTTTAGAAAACCAATGTCAGACTTCTCATTTACCGTACATGGATTTAAATCATAAAACTCTTTACCCTTTTATTAAACAGGCCCATGCCATCGATGAAGCTTCATTAAAATCCGTTGTATACATAAACAACTATACCACAAAATAGCTAAACATCTTTTTCCAAGCGAAAACATCATCAGTAAAAATGGATGGCCACACAAGGACCCATCCAGCACAAATCACAGAAAGGTGGCTATAAAACCCATGATCTTTGCATAATTTTAAATTTTCACGTGTAATTTTTTTGCGTAATTTTTGGTCAAGTGTTGAAAAGTTGACCCATTTTGTCGCTTAGAGGCCATGTATAAATTTTTGGTCAAATAGTTACAAACAGTCGAATTAGGTATTTTTCGAACGGTAAATTAATTGAGGGAGTTAATTTAATAAATTATTTTAACTAAATAATTATTTTCGATTAGTGTTTTGATCCAGTTGGTTTTAAATTAGAATTTGAATTGGATTTAATTAACATATAAAATATATTTTAATATATAAATTAATATAAAATTTAAATTATAATTTTTTTTCTTAAAAGGGGCAAACTAACTACTTTACAGGAGAGAGTTTTGCCCCGGTCGAAGAGGAGGGGGAAGGGAGATGGTGGAGCCAGCGAGCAACCCTCGCCGTTCATCCGCCTAATTCTGGTTCCCGTCGTCGACACTAATAACTTTTGTAAAGGTTATAGGTGAGTATTTTTGTTTAACCTATCCTCTTTTAGGGTTAAAACACAAATTCAGGGAAAATTTTTTGTTTATATTGGTTGTATTAGAGTTTATACAGGGTTATTTGTTGTTTTATGGCAAAAAATGACAAAACTAGTGTGTTTTTCAGTGGAAAATTGTGACTATTTGCCGTCCTCGTCAACCACTATGCATAGTCCGGTCGACGATGGCAATGTTCATTGTTCACAACATTGTTTATGAACTGTTCATGTGGTCAATCGGCACTGTGCATGCGGTCAACCGTAGCAATGAAGATCGATGGCAGAAAAATGCATGGTCAATCGTGATTGTCAAGAAAAGGTCCCTGGTCAATCGGAGGAGGTCCCTAGTTGATGAGATAGTGTTTATTGTCCCATTTTTGAGTCGTTTTTGCATTGGTTGGGTTCCTGGACTTAGTATAGGACCCTCACACCTATTCTTTGTGACTTAGTGATGGAAACTTTTTGTCTTTTAGCAAGATTTTAGGCTCGATTTGGTTTATAGAATTTGAGCCGATTCTTTCCACTAAAGTCATACCCGATAGACTTTAGATGAGTCTTCTCGACTATTGAGTCTTGTATGGTTGCAAACGTGTCTTATCGACCGCTGTGAGGTTTTGGTTTACCGTTGATTAGTTTGGTCAAAATTGCGAGGTCACGGTTGAACTTCTCTTTGCCTCAAATACTATTGAGTGGTCTCGGTTGGCCACTGTGATGCCTTGTCAACCATGGTTGGGTTTGAATAGCTTCAATTATGCCTTCTTGACTGCTGAGTGGCAGGTTGAGCGTGTTGTGTTCTGTCTTCCGTCATCGTGTCTCATCGACCAATGGGACTTTCTGGTTGTCTGTTGGAGTGTCTTGTCGATCGTGGTTGTGTTTTGGTTGACCACACTATTTGTTTCTCAGAGTTGGGTTTAGGGAACTCCATTCGGCTTTGTAAGTCATACCTTGTTCTCAATTGTGTAGACTATTGGCTCGAGGTGTAGGGAACTCGTCGTTCCTCGTTTGAGCCGGGAAGTCTTGTGTTAGTCCTTACAGTCAGGGGTGATTTCCAGTTTAGGATCTTTGTTGTATCTTTTGTATGATTACCGGGATGTTAACATCGATCTTGTTATAGGTTCTGGAGATGTCACTGGTTCGACCGTACCCTCACTTCTGATAGTGCGTGGAGCTGGCTTGTCGGTAAGAGTGTCGTGGTCACCAATAAGATAGGCATTTTTATACTTGTTGCACTACATTGCATTATGTTTTCAAAAATGATATTTTGTGGGATACCACACTTAAAAACTCGATAGGGACTATTTTGACAGAACGTTTGTTTTTACATATATGTATGTTTTCTCATGTTTACATTATCGTACATGGCATTCCATTTGGTTATCTGTGGATATATTGGGAGGATGAATCCTTTTGATGCTTTAGGCACCTTAGCGCTAAAGTATCACTCTTGTGCAATCTTCTACTGTGAGTATATTAATTGTTTGTACGTGCAAAAGGGTGATAGGGTACTAGTGTAACGACCTGGATTTTCATAAAATCCTTTCAAACGTGAGAAATGTAAGCTTTTGTTTAAAACCCTTTATTTTAAAGAATATCAGAGTGCAAGCCGGGCCGTTAGGAACACTTAAAACATTTCAAAAGTAAAACATAGCAGAAGCGTAAATATTTTAATAGAAATAAGCTAAACATTTAATTACAATTTAAGAAAAGATAACTTAATTTTGCGTGCCAATCCCTCATCAACTGCTTCTTCATTGCTTGAAGACTTCGCGCATACGTGTACCTACACCACAAGTAAGACGGGAGCCTAAAGGTCTAGTAAGAAAATAGGTTTATGTGGGATGATATGCCTCTATTTAATTCTTTGGAATGGATCCGCCCCAAGCCAATCTTTTCGTATATTAGGTATAGCTCGTACATAGAGCGTGGGTTGGGAAATCCTATGGTTTCTAATTAATTATGTTGTAGGTCTTATAATCCCGATAAGGGAAAAATTAGATCTTTTCCTCACATAAGGCGTATGGCCATCACGTGGTGGTGTTCCTAATTGTTTCTATCATTATGATGTCTGAGGCTACCCTAACATATATGCAAGGAATTAACTAAGGGTGCATACATAACATACATTCAAAACACTAAGTGAGAGTTTATAACCAGTAAATTAACAACTTAATCAATAACTAGTAAATTAGTTAATAATTGACATATTTATTAAATGGAGTAACCCAACATGCCCAATTAGTAAATTCATAGTCAATCAATATATATAAAGAAACCAACTAATCATACGAGCAAAACCATGAACGAAACAACCAACAACATCAATGAAGCAACCATCAACTAACAACATCATTTAATAGAGAACTAACAGCACACTTAATAACAAAGCAGTAAACTAACAACGATGGACATATCACAGAGCAACCAAAATCTATAGCCAGTTCATATAATCAGTTAAGGAAATTATCTACTAATCATCAACCAGGAATATACGTGAACAACCAAGCGTAGAAACATACAGAGTATCAAGCATAGAAAACATACAACAAATAAGCATATAAAATACACAAATCATCCAAGCATAGCAAAACATACAGACTCTACTTGCGGTGTAGAGCCTCCACCTGGCCAAGACACACCCAAGTCTTACCATCACTGAAGACGCATGCAGGGACAGCACCTTCAGTCCACCACAACTCACGGCAGCAGCAACTCCAGCATGGACAGTTCCAGCTGCAAATTCTAGACAGCAGCTCCAACTCAGCCTCCAACTCCTCAACACCTTACTCGTCACTTCTAGCTCACTCACATCACACACACATTTTCACTCTCACGGTCTCACTCTCTCACTGCTCTCTCTCATCCTCTGGAGCTTCTCACGTAGGAAGGAAGGAGAAGAACTGAAGAATGGGAGAAATGGCAAGGAAAAAGGAATATCACCTGGTGGAGACACAATGAGTGCCTAATGAAGTGAGACACCATAATCTCCTAAGGGAGGGAGGGGAAGGTGGCTACAGGCAGGGGAGACGACTTCGCATAGGGAGGGATAATTTTTCATGTCTAGAAATCACGTAATAATGGACCAAACAACAAGAATAGGGATATTAAATCCATAAAATTACGCAGAACTGGGTGCTTTCGGACGAGTGCAGATGCATTGCTCTCGTCCTCTTTCGTCCGGAAGGCTAAAAACCCTAAGGCAGACTCATCACTTCAGACGAGGCACGACGTCCCCGTCTTGTCCATACTGTCCGCAGACTACATTCGGACGAGTTATGGCGTCCGCAAGACGCGTCCGTACGCATTCAAATATGTCCATAACATGGACAAATTCAAATCGAACGAGGCTAGTCCTCATCCGCACATGTCCGCGAACGTCCGAAAGACTACTAATCATTGGCCATTTTGTCTTGGCATAGACCACAGACTGTCCCGGCATAATTCCATGGACATTATAACAGATACGAGCAGCAATGACATAGTCCAAAAGCTTGCTAGCGATGATGCGATAGTTTGAAAGCTCGCTAGCGACCGTGTCCACGAAGGACTTAACGGCCTCACCTCATATTGTTGCCGTTTTCTTAATTCACTTTTTACTTCTTTAGTTCGCTTTTTATCATTATCAATTCTTTGTCTTCACTCTCATTGCTATTGATTCGTTTGTCGTTTGTGCCCAACTTGTGCATACTCAATCTAAGTGCCCTCGCTTAACTATCTGACTTCGTTTAACTATCTCACTCTATGTCCCTTCCACTTATTACCCCTGTCTTATTTCCAAAAATTTGGGTAGATTCTCCCTTGTTTTTAGACTCCCCCAAAGCTAAACATCCTGCATAAAAGTTTCAAACATTTCTAGTATCCTCTACCCTCTATTATGTACCATCATCTATCTACGACTCATTCTCTACTATAAGCTCTTTCTGATTACAAAATAATCTTAACTAAAGAATGAAATTACAACGATCAAATTAAAGTACAAGGAATTTAATTGAAATACTTACAGTCGATGAAAGATTTCCACGTCGAGGCTTGTGCTGGCAGGCATGCTATAATATCAGTTTGAATTTTACAAAAATCGTTTTAGCACAAGTGAGAGACTTGGTTTTAAAAATGATATTAGAGCAATTTACAAAAATCATTTTTAAAACCACTGCTCTGATACCAATTATAACGACTCGGATTTTCATAAAATCCTTTGAAACGCGAGAAATTTAAGCTTTTATTTAAAACCCTTTTTTTTAAAGAATATCAGAGTGTAAGTCGGGCCGTTAGGAACACTTAAAACATTTCGAAAGTAAAACATTGCGGAAGCATAAATATTTTAACGAAATAAAGTAAACATTTAACTACAATTTATGAAAAGAAAACTTAATTTAATTACAAGTCAATTATCTCTCAATTCTCATAGCCTAGACAACCATAAGTTTGCGTGCCAATCCCTCATCAACTGCTTCTTCATTGGTTGAAAACTCCGCCCGTAGGTGTACCTACACCACAAGTAAGACGTGAATCTAAAGGCCCAGTAAGAAAATGGGTTTATACGGGATGATATGCCTCTATTTAATTCTTTGGAATGGATCTGCCCCAAGCCAATCTTTTATTTATGTCTACTAGGTATAGCTCGTACATAGAGTGTGGGTTGGGGAATCCTATATTTTCTAATTAATTATGTTATAGGTTTTATAATCCCGATAAGGGAAAGATTAGTTCTTTTCCTCACTCAAGACATGTGGCCACCCCGTGGCAGTGTTCCTAATTATTTCTATCGTAAGGATGTCTAAGGCTACCCTAAAGTACATACAAGGAATTAACTAAGAGCGCATACATAACATACATTTAAATCACTGAGTGAGAGTTTATAACCAGTAAATTAAAAACTTAATCAATAACTAGTAAATTAGTTAACTATTAATTGACATATTTATTAAATGGAGTAACCCAACATGCTCAATTAGTAGATTCATAGTCAATCAAAATATATAAGGCAACCAACTAATCAAATGAGCAAAACCATCAATTAAAAAACCAACAATATCAACGAAGCCACTATCAACTAACAACATCATTTAATAGAGAACTAACAGCACACTTAATAACAAAGCAGTAAAATAACAACGATGGACATATCACAGAGCAACCAAAATCTATAGCCAGTTCATATAATCAGTTAAGGAAATTATCTACCAATCATCAACCAGGAATATATGTGAACAACCAAGCATAGAAACGTACAGTGTATCAAGCATAGAAAACATACAACAAATAAGCAGATAAAACACACAAATCATCCAAGCATAGCAAAACATACATACTCTACTTGCGGTGTAGGGCCTCCACCTGGCCAAGACACTCCCAAGTCTTACCATCACTAAAGACGCACGCAGGGACAGCAACTCCAGTCCACCACAACTCATGTTAGCAGCAGCTCTAGCATGGACAGTTCCAGCTTCAGCTTCTGGACAGCAGCTCCAACTCAGCCTCCAGCTCCTCAGCACCTTACTCATCACTTCTAGCACCCTCACATCACACACACATTTTCACTCTCACGGTCTCACTCTCTCGCTGCTCTCTCTCATCCTCTGGAGCTTCTCACGCAGGAAGGAAGGAGAAGAACTGGAGAATGGGAGAAATGGCAAGGAAAAGGGAATATCACCTGGTGGAGACACAATGAGTGCCTAAGGAAGGGAGACACCATAATCACCTAAAGAAGGGAGGGGAAGGTGCCTATGGGCAGGGGAGATGAATTTGAGTAGGGATGGATGATTTTTCGTGTCTAGAAATCACGTATTAATGGACTAAACGACAAGAATCGGGATATTGAATCCTAAAATTAAGTAGAACTGGGAACTTTCGGACGAGTGCGAACACATTGCTCTCGTCTGCTTCGGACGAAGAATGACGTCCCCGACCTGTCCATACCGTGTCCATACTACATTTGGACGCAAGACGTGTCTGTACGCGTCCGAATATGTCCATAAAATGGACATATTCAAATCGGACGAGGCTGGTCCTCATCCACACTCGTCTGCGAACGTCCGGAAGTGTCCAATTCTTGACAGATTTGATTCGGACGTTACTCATGGCAACCGCATGCACTGGGTTGCGTCCGCTATCTCGTCCGAATGACGAATAGAGGTAGCGGTGACTTTAGAACGTAAAGACATTGTCAGTGTTCTACCCAATTTCAGATGAGGAACATCATTCGCGAAGTCGTTCGCAGTCGTCCGCAAGTGCACAGTCAGCACTTTCCTCATATTTTCCTACATAACTTCTATTTGACTTCTAATCTCGTTACACTTTTCCCTAATTACATGTCATAAAATAACGTGTAACCATGCGAAATGTAATATTCTATCTACCTTATCCTATACTTACACCGCATGCATGGGAAAATACCCCTAGACTTAACGTACAGAACACGTCTTCTGTAATACCCTGATATAAAAAGTCAGGGTGTTACAACCGGTGACATGTCCTCTGGTTTTTAGCCCTGGCAGTAAAAATGGAGATGGGACGGTGATGATGCGGCCTTGGGTTTTGATCCCCAAAATTTTGCATGGGTTTTAGTCACATGGATCAGAAAGTTGTCAGTTGTTAAGATTTTCTAATCCTAATACCATTCCATTTAATGGGTGACATGATGGCTTGTAGCTCTGCTTGTTGGTAATCCTCGTCAAATTGGAAGCTATAGGAATTTTAGTTAAGAAGCAATCCGTCGTGAGCAACCTTATATGTTTTATTTGATCGTACGGGTTGTGCCAACTCGGAGCTTTAGCTCGTCGGCAAATCGGGTGACGCCTTAGATCTTTGGATCAACATCATTTCTATTTTCTCCACTCATGAGGTGTTGCTATTGACAAATAGCCATTTATTCTATGATGAGTGCTAGATGGATCCTTGTGTGACCATCCATTTTCATTGATGACGTTTTCGTGGGATGGATTCTTGAGTGACCATCCTTTTTCATTGATGTGATGTTTTCGCATGGAAAACGATGTTGGCATACTTTACAATATAGCTGTCTATGTATACAGTGGGTTTTGATGAAGTCACATCAAGGGCCATGGGTCAGTTTAATAAAATGATAAAGAGGTTTTAAATGATTTAAAATCCATGTACGGCAAATGAGAAACATGAAAATGGTATTCAAAAAGATGAGAAAAACAGTTTTAGCATGCATTTCATTTAGTATAGATTTCCCTACTAAGTGTGTCACTCACCCCTTAGACATTTTTTTCCCCAAGTTAATGTATAGGATCTGCGTGGGTACTTTTAGGGTTGTCATGGGCCATTGGTAGTGACCCCTAGTGGGTGCTTCGATCTTCGTGTGGATGGGTGGATGCTCATTGATTCAATCCCTTCGTCTCTAGTACATTTGGGATTTGTTTTGTTGTTTGGTTAGATTCCAGCACAATACTTTTCTTTGTATATTGTTATACTATCTCGACTCATGTTGATCACTTTGTGTATCCCAACCCATGTGATTTGGGTTTGGGCTTAATTTCATGTTAAGACTGCCGCTTCTTCCTAGCCTTGGATTGAGAGATCGGATTCTCTCCAAGAATTGGGTTGCCAGACTCGGCAATTCTGTTAGGCCTGCCTCTGGGTCGTGATGGTATGATGCACCAAAGGGTGCAATCAGGTTAACAATGGAAGTTGTCAGTTATCGGCTTGCACAAAAAACAGAACACAGATTTGCATATAGTGTAACTTCCTCTCTAGAACTCCAATCTTTACCAATTTTGGAATGCCACCAATATTACCAGATTACAATGTCTTTTCCAAAAATCGTGTAAAAAATCGAACAAAAACAGAAATTATGCAAAAAACAGAAATGAACTTCTCGGAAAAGCAACAATGAACAAAAACCGAACTCCAAATTGTTAGCAACGTAACTTCTTCTCCAGAACCTCAAATAACACCAAATTTGGAAGGCAATCATAAATACTAGTCTAAAATGTCCCTTCCAAAATTCACATCCAAATTAAAAAATAGTGGAAGTTATGAAAGTGAGAAGAACTTGCCCGAAAGGGTGCCAACCGACAGTTTTGAACAAAAATGGGAATCACACAACTCTCGTATCTCTAGTCCAAATGCACCAAATTTGACAGACACAATCCTTGACAACTGAATAAATAACACTCCAAAATCAAGAAACTAATTCGTTGAACAAAAAAAAATTATAATTGGAACTTACACGTTGGTCCAAGGGTTGCTATTTTGGCAATCCTTGACTTCAATATGTCCTTTTTGAGAAGAACCACTCTACTTTGCTTCACGACAATTCTTCCAATCTTCCACCCTGGATATGAACTCTGGGAAGAACTGCTAGGAAGGTCAGCAACAAAAATCCACTCCAAGAAAAGTCAAGAAAATAGTGGATTCTGTTTTGGCACAAACAATTTCGGGTTTTACCCTAGAAGGTGATGACCAGTTTGCAAAGAGGCAACTCCAAACAAGAACTTTAGCTTCAGCCCAAGTTTTATACCAATTAGGTTCAGACAAGACTTATAGAGGCTTATAAACTCCTCAAAGTTGCCCTAATATAAAAACTACAAAATTGACCTGAAAAATAAAACACACAAAAAATAGATCCATGGCTAGCACACCTAGCCGAGAACACTCCACCAAAAAAACATTATCCCAATACAATAATCAATCCAAAAATGAACCATATGCCAACATATCATCATCCACTAAATAAGAAAGCATAGAATAACATTGGAATAACATATCTTTACCTGAAACCCTTCTAAGGCACGATATTGGAAATATCATCACGATCCTTAGTTTGAGGTTGTAGCTCTATGTAAAAGGAGCATTTGACATAGCAAACAAACTCCACATTTAACAAAAGACCACATTTGGAAACCTTTAAAAGTCAGTTACCATCTTCAAGAAGAACAATTTTTGATATAAAATCTTCTAGAATGCCAAAAATGCCAATTACTTGCCGGAGGTCATATTGTAGGCGGATTTGTGAAGTCCACCACAACTTCTACACTTGTACTTGAACTTCCACTTATGCTTGATCTTGAATAACTCCATTTTATATTTGGAAGTCGTTTGGATGCATTTGATACCTTTGGAGCACTTTCCCTCATAACGATCTACAAAATGAACACTAGAAATATTGTTAAAAAATCTCCTTGCTTGAATGCTAGTGAATGGATCTCAGGGTGCATCATCCTCTCAGGGTTGAAGAGGATTTGACCACAAATCCAAGGAGCATTCTACTTTTTCTTCATGAGTTAGTATAATGGGAGCATCACAAGACTCAATCTTCGTTTTTCTTAATTTGGAATCCAGTTGGAAAGCTGAACTATCACGTGGAGAGGCAATCTCTTTATCCGATTTCTCTTCTTCAAGACTTTCTACCCTTAATTCAACAACACTTTCTTTAAGACATTCTTGTCGACTTTCCTTTTGGGTAAAAACTTTCTCCACAGGTTATTCAACTAATTCCTTAACCTGGTGCTTGTAAAGGAGATGAGTAGGTAAACTCTTGTTTTATCATCATACTATCAAGTACCTGTGAAATGTTTTTCAATGAAGCTTGAAGGTCAAAGGACTTGAGCTTAATGACTTTGGGTGGGAGTGACTCTACCACAATTCTTCTCTTGCATAAGTCGAGGCTCGGTGGTACTTGACTCTCTAGGACTAGGCCAATTGACGTAAAATTTGGAAGATTTCTTCTCAACATTAGAAAATGGTGGTGAAGACATACCCGACTGAAATAATTTTGGAGCATACTTTCTTCTCATGAGTCGCTTCATCACACTCCAAGAACTAATGTCTTCTTCACCACCTTCTCTTCTCTCAAAATTTATCCTTCTCCACCAAAGGGAAGCTTTTTCTTTGAGTCTTACAGAAGCAATTGTCATTTTTCCCTTAGCTAAAAATTCGTGACTTAAAAAAAATTCTTCCAGCTCCTCTTCCCAATTTAGGTAATCATCGGTCCATTTTGAACTGTCAAAACTAGGAATAGAAGCCAAAAATTCATTTTCTGCCTCACTATAATTCATATTATAACTATAGCCTCTTGTCGTCATAATGTAAGGTACAATTAACCAAATAATATAGCATAACCAAGGGAAGTGGCTTTGATATCAAATGATGCACCCAAGGGAGTAATCAGGTCAACAATGGAAGTTGGCTGTTATCAGCTTGCACAAAAAACAGAACACAGATTTGACAATAGTGTAACTTCCTCTCCAAAACTCCAATCTGTACCAATTTTGGAATGCAACAAATATTACTAGTTTACAATGTCTCCTCCAAAAATCACATCAAAACTCCAACGAAAATAAAAATTATGCAAAAATAGAAATGAACTTCTTAGAAAGACACCAATGAACAAAAACAGAACTCTAAATTGTCAACACATAACTTCTTCTCCAGAACTCCACATAATGCCAAATTTGGAAGACAATCACAAATACTAGTCTAAACTGTCCCGTCCAAAAATATCGTCCAAATTCAAAAAATAGTGAAAGTTATGAAAGTGAGAAGAACTTGCCCGAAAGGGTGCCAACAGACAGTTTTGAACCAAAATGGGAATGACACAACTCTTGCGTCTCTAGTCCAAATGAGACCAAATTTGATAGACGCGCAATCCTTGACAACTGAATAAATAACACTCCAAAATCCAGAAACCAATTCGTTCAACAAAAAAAATTATAATCGTAACATACAAGCAGGTCCAAGAGTTGCTATTTTGGCAATCCTTGACTTCAATAGGTCCTTTGTTCAAAAGAACCACTCCACTTTGCTTCACGACAACTCTTCCAATCTTCCCCCCTGGATATCAACTCTGGGAAGAGCTAATGGGAAGGTCAGCAACAAAAATCCACTCTAAGAAAAGTCAAGAAAATAGTGGATTCAGTTTTGGCACAAACAACTTTGGGTTTTGCCCTACAAGGTGATTGCCGGTTTGCAAGGAAGCAACTCCAAACAAGAACTTTAGCTTCAGCTCAAATTTTATCCAAATTAGATTCAGACAAGACTTAGAGAGGCCTATAAACCCCTCAAAGTTACCTTAATGTAAAACTTATAAAATTGACCTTAAAAATAAAATACACAAAAAAGAGATCCTCGGCTAGCAAACCTAGCCGAGAACACTCCACCAAAAAAAACATTATCCCACTACAATACTCAATAAAAAAATGAACCATATGCCAACATATCATCATCCACGAAATAAGAAAGCATAGAATGACATTGGAATAAAATATCTTCAGCTGCAACCCTCCTAAGGTACGGTAGTGGAAATATCATCATGATCCTCAGTTTGAGGTTGTAGCTCTCTGTAAAAGGAGCGTTTGACATAGCAAACAAACTCCAAATTTAACAAAGGACCACATTCTGGAAACCTTGGAAAGTTAGTTACCATCTTCAAGCAGAATAATTTTTGATATATAATCTTCTAGAATGCCAAAAATTCCAATTACTTACCAGAGGTCAAATTGTAGGCGGATTTGTGAAGTCCACCACAACTTCTACACTTGGTTGGATGCATTTGACATCTTTGGAGCACTTTCCTCCATAATGATGTACAAAATGAACACTAGAAATACTATTAGAAAATCTCCACGCTTGAATGTGAGTGAATGGATCTCGTGGTGCAACATCCTCCTAGGGTTGAAGATGATTTAACCACAAATCCAAGGAGCATTCTACTTCTTCATCACGAGTTAGTTGAATAGAAGCATCACAAGACTCAGTCTTCATTTCTCCCAATTTGGAATCTAATTAGGAAGCTGAACTATCATGTGGAGAGGCAATCTCTTCATCTGATTTCTCCTCAAGACTTGCTGCTTTTAATTCAACATCACTTTCTTTAAGACATTGTTGCCAACTTTCCTTTTGGGTAAAAACTTCCACCATGGGTTCTTCAACTAATTCAACTTGACCCAGTGCTTGTAAAGGAGATAAGTAGGTAAACTCTTGTTTTATCCTCATACTATCAAGTAGCTGTGAAATATTTTTCAACGAAGCTTGAAGGTCAAAGACTTGAGCTTGACAACTTTGGGTGGGAGTGACTCTACCTCACTTAAACAACTCCCATAACACTGTTATTTTATTGGAAAATTAACAAAACAAACTCTAGACTTTGGGATCACCAACACGCCAAACCTTGAATAAATTTCACGGATAACTAAAACCTCGAATTATGGAAAAAGAACGACCAAATCCCGTAGCCACATTTTTCGTCAATATAGACGTTCCTCAATGCTAAACAACATTGTCTCTCTATATCAATAGATGTCCTCTAACATCCATAGACGTCCCTCAATGTTAAATGATGTCATAAGTGGAGGGATGTTCTTTGTTGGTCGAGAGACATCTATCGTAAGCTAAGAGACACCCATCTTAAGTCAATGGATGTGCGTTTTAGGACGAGAAATGTTCGTCTCAAGTTCAGGGACGCCCTCTTAAGTCAAGGGACGTTTGTTGTAGGACAATGAAGGTCTATCTTAAGTCCAGGGACGTTTGTTGTGTTACAAGGAACATCTATCTTAAGTCGAAGGACGTTTGCTGTGGGACGAGGAACGTTCCTCTTAAGTCAAATGATGTCCATTGTGGGACGAGGAACGTCCATCTTAAGTCGAGAGACATCCTTTGTGTGACAAGGAAAGTCCATCACAAGTGGAGGAAGTTTACTATAATTTAAAAAAGTGTGTCTTGCACGCGACATCCTTCAACATAACGTCCACCAATGCCTTTGGAGGATGACCTAACTCTATTTCAGCCATTTATCCTCGTTGAGGGACATCCGTCCCTCAATCCAACGGGCATGACCCTTCGTTCACCAGTGCCCTTTCTCTGTCCCTTCTCTCATCTTTGTAAAACCCGTGAATTTTATAATAATAAATTTCACTTGTTAATTTTTTGTGTGATTTCGGTCAAACATTGAAATGTTGAGCCGATTTGTCGCGTAGTTGTCACATGTGAGTTTTTGGTCAAATAGTCATAATCTGTAAAATTGGGTATTTTTGAGTGATAAATTAATTGAAGAAATGAATTTAGTAAATTATTTTGGCTAGGAAAACATTGTCGATTAGCATCTAGAATGAGTAGAGATTAAATTGAAATTTAAATTAGATTTATTTAATATATATATATATTAAAAAAAGAAAAGAAAAGAAATAAAAAGTCTTCTTCTTGGGAGCTGATAGGGGAGAAACGCGAGGGAGAGGGGAGGGAGCCTGATCGAGGAGTTGATGATTTTCAATGACGAATTCGCATTTCCAACGTCAAGACCAACAACTTTTTGTGAAGGCCGTTAAAAAGTATGTTCGTTTTTCTTCTCCGTTTTCAAGTTTAAAGTTTCAAATTTTGTTTGACCTCAGATTCGAGCTTAGAAACTCAAATCCGGGGAAAATATCTAGTTTATATTGGTAGAATTAGGGTATATGTAGGGTTATTTATTGTTGGAAGCCAAAAATCGGGCAAAAATAGCGTGTTTTTTTGTAGGAAAACCACGACTGAGCATCATCTCGGTCGACAACTGCGTAGCATCTGGTTGATCGGTTGAGTTAGGAATGCACGAGTCAATTTTCTATCAACCAAAAAGTGATCAATCGACCAAAGCGGTAAACCTTAGATGCGGGGCCAGTCGACCGCACGTGGCTGGTCGACCGTGGTCGTTTTGGTCAGCCGCCTGATGGACTATGAATTCTATCTATCAACAATCAAATACAGAGATTCTCTAATCACATTGTGAGTGATTATTTTGTAGGTCTTTAAAGAGTAAAGAGGATGGATGACATTTATCAAGCTTCCAAAAATATCTTGGAGTTATTCAAGATCAACCATAAGTGGAAGTTGAAAGACAAGTGTAGATGATTTGGTAGACTTTACAAATCTGCCTACATTCTGACCTTTGACGAGTATTTGACATTTTTTGGCATTAAGAATGATGTTATATCAAAAAGTGTGCTTCATAAAGATTGTAACTGACTTTTTAAGCTTTCAAGAATTGGCTAGATCATTAAAATTAGAGTTCATTTGCTATGTCAAAAGCCCCCTGAATAGAGAGCAAATATTGTTTAAAGCCCAATGGTGGACTACAAGGTCCAATCACAAAAGCTTGAGCTCAAAGACTCCTTAGCACTTACCTTCTTCTTATTTAGAAGATAACTCAATAGTGGACCAAGTGGAGGAGTTACCATTTTATAGGGATCAAGAAAAGTCTATGCATGTTTGTTATGGAAACCATCCCAAGTGGCCAACCATGAAGAATAAGGAAATTCAAGGCATGAGGAGATATGGAAACCATCCAAGTGGCCGAGTTCAAAAAAGCATAGCTACCAAAAGCCTTCAAGACTTCGAGAAGAAGAAAATAAGAATTAATTAAGTAATTTACTTTTAGTTAAGTTGCCTAAAATCCTGTTAACTATTCAGTAAAGAATCAGCCAAGTGTTTATGGTAGCTGATTTAGTGTTATTGTTTCTTATTTAGTTATTTACTATTCTTTAGCTTGTAATTGGCTATTTATAGCCACCTTATGTAAGTGTTTAAGACAGTCAAATTTGAATATTGAAAGCATTTGGTTCTCTTTGAATTTGGATTGATTCCTTATTCTCTTTTGGTGTGTTCTATCCAAATTTCTTTGTGTCTGATATCACAAATTAAGGTTATTGTAAGTTGGTAACGTTTCTTATTAGCATCCGTGCTCTTATTCCTTTAGAGGAAGAATGTGTGAAGAGGTATTCATCTTTTAAGAGGAGTTACATTGGAGTCATCCATACGAGGGTTCAACTTGTGAGTTCTTGAATTTTTGGCCACTACTTCTTTTGTGCATATTTCCAAATCCGTAGTGATTCTTATCCTTATTTTTATAAGAGTTATTCTTCACTCATCAACGTGGCTGCTATCAAAATTTCATAAATAAAGCTTCTAAATTGAGGGAGATATTAATTTCCAAAGTCAGAGTTTCCATAAAGTGATTTGCGGCAAAGATAGAAACTTTCCTTCAACCAGTCGATTATCCCTCCTTTAGTTGTTGTACGGCTATTCAACTTGGAAGTTGTAGACGATCGAATCTATCTTCATTGTGGTCATTCTCCGTAGTTGTTGATGGACCGCCCTGTTATTCTTTTGAAACCTCTGGTCGTTCAGACTCCTTCAAGTGATCAACCACTCATAGCTTATGTTTCTTACACTCTTTTGTTGGTGCATCACCGCCATTCTGTTTATGGTCGGCCACGAACTGAGCAAATTGTCTAGGAATGCTCCCAGGTCGACCGCAAGAGGTTCCTTGTTGACTGTACGGTAAATTTTGTCATGCTTTTGGATCCTTTGTGTGTCAATCGTGTTCCTAGACTTGGTATAGGACCCTTCCACTCGTAACTTGTGAGCGATTGATGGAAATTCTTACCATTTTGTAAGGTTTTAGGTTTAGTTCAGCTTATGAATTTCAAGCCAATCCCCAATAAAGTCATACTTGATTGACTTTAGATGAGTCTCCTCGACTGTTGAGTCTTGGATTGTTACGGGGGTGTCTTATTGACTACTGTGAGTTTTCAGTTGACCTTCGACATGTCTCTTCAACACTGAATGGTCCTAGTTGAGCGTCGTTGACGTTGGTTGACGCTACGAGCTCTCAATTGACCTTTTCTTTGCCTCATCGACATTTGCATGGTCTCGGTTGACCACCATTGTGCCTTGTCATCCATTGTTGGGTTCGAATAGCTTCAACTATGTCTTCTTGACTGCTGAGTTGTATAGGTCGAGCATGTCATGTTCCGTTGACTATCACCATGTCTTGTTTATCGGTGGGTCTTTCTGGTTGTCTGTTGATGTGCCGGGTCGACCGTTTATATGCTTGGATCAACCGCATAGTTTGTTTTAGGAAGTTTGGGTTTAGTGAACTTCACTTGGCTTCGTCAGCCATGTCTTGTTTTTGGTCATGTAGATTCTTGGCTTAAGATGTGGGGGACTCATCATTCCACATTTGAATTGGAAAGTTTTAGATTGGTCCTTCTAGTTTGGTTAGGTTTCTGGGTCAGGATCCTTGTTGTATTCCTTGTGTGATTATTGGGATGTAGACACCGGCCTTGTTATAAGTTCTGCAGATGTCCCTGGTTTCGACCCTCACTTCCGATAGCGCATAGAGCTGGGTAGTTGGTAAAGTTGTTGTGGTACACATCAAGGTAGAGATTTTTATACTTTATGCACTGCATTGCCTCATGTTTTCAAATGATATTTTGTGAGATACCACACTTGAAAAACCAACGGGGACTATTCGACAACACAACCATTTTTATGTATACATATGTTTTCTCACGTTTACCTTATCATATATGGTATACTATTTCATATTCTGTGGATATATTGGGAGGGTGAATTCTCTTAATGTTTTAAACAGTTTTGGCACTCAAGCATCACAAGACTATCTCATACAATCTTCTACTGTGAAAAGATTGATTGTTTGTACATGAGAAATGGTGATAGGGCATTCGTGACATAACCTCGAGTTTCGAGTCTTGCAAGTCGAAAGGGTAATAGGGCGGTGATTACGCATCCTTTGGATTTGAGCCTCAGAACTTGGCCAAGATTTTTAGTCACATGGATTGAAGGATGTTAGTCATTGAGTTTTGCTCACCTAGTACCTTTCCATTTGACGGGTGGCGTGATGGCTCGTAGCTCCACTTGTCGGCAACCCTCGTCAACTTGGATTCTATAGGTAGCTAGTTAAGGAGCAATCTGTCGTGAGCAACTTTATCTATTACCACGATTATATGAGTTGTATCGTCGCTGAGCTTGGCTCGTTGACAACTCGGGTAATGTGCTAGATCTCCGAATCGCTGTCATTTTGATTCCTCTATTTCATGAGGTGTTACTATCGATAGATGGCTGCCTTTATGTGATTTGTGCCAGATGGGCATTGTGTAACCATCTCTATTCACTGATGATGTTTTCGTATGGAAAACTGTGTTGACATATATGGTGGTATAGTTGTCTATGTATTACAACGGGTTTTTGATGAAGTCACTTTCAATGGCCTTGGGCTTGTTTAATTATATGATAAAGAAATTTATGATTTATAATCCATGTACGGTAAATGAGAAGCATGACATTAGTTTTCTAAAGGATGAGAAAAATAGATTTCCTTACTGAGTTTTTCATTCACCTCTTATATTTTATTTTTCTTAGGTTTAAAGTATAGGTTCGATACGAGGTTATCATAGGACATTGCTGGTGTCCCTCTAGTGGGTGCTTCAACCTTCGCATGGATGAGTGAAAGTTTGTCGGTCCAAGTCCCTTCATCTTTGGTATGTTTGGGAATTGTTGTGCTGTGTTGTTTGATTTTAATTCTGCACAGTACTTTCTTTTGTTTATTATTATATTATCTTGCCTCTAGTTGATCACTCTGTGGTTCTCAACCCATGTGATTTGGGCTTTGGGCTTAATTTCATGTTAAGACTTCTGCTTCACCCTAGCCTTGGGCTGGACGATCAGGTTCTCTCCGAGGATCAGATCGCCCCACCCGGCGATTCTGTTCGGCCCGCCACCGGGTCGTGTCAATCCTAAACATCCATCCTCATTGAAGGATGCTCGTCTCATTATCCAGTGCCCAACAAAGACGTCCATCAGCCTTATCAAGGCCCCAATGACACCCTCCTCGTAGATTAGCATTGGATGTCCCTCGTTATTTAAAGACGTCTGTTGTTGATCCTTGGATGTCCTCGTTGGACGGTTCTTGACATTAACATGAATACGGTGTTTGCCTAACGTTTTTCAAAGTTTTAGTTATCTGCAAAATTTCTTCAAAGTTTGGCGTATTGCTGACCCATAATCCAGAACTTGTTTTGTTAATTTCCTTATTTTGTTGATGTGTAAAAGTAAAGGTTTTCTCTCTTAAAACAAATTTAAGAGTTCCATATTTATATTATTTAATAGGAAAATTAACAAATAAGTCACTGTACTTTGTATCAACAATAAGTCAACTATTAATGTATTTTTGCAAACAACTTAATCACTAAACTATGAAAAATAGACGCCGCGAACATTGCTGTCTCCTTTGCCATTAAACAATTAAATTTTTTTTTCGTGTCGTAACTGCTGGGAGTAATGTGCCCAACAAGCAAATGTAATTTAACAATTTTATAATATATAAATAAATTTATATTGATTGATATTACGTTAACATTTTAGATTATGTTTTATAAAATTTATAGAAAACTCCTTGGTTATTTATGCTAACTTTATATTAACATATATATTGTATATATGTGAGATAAAATATAAAGAGTAATAACTAGAATATGTCCATAACTTATATTTGAAGTATGGAATCTTCAAATAGTTTATAGTTATAAACATAGTTTATCTCATTAAGAATGTATAGTCATACCCTGACTAAATAAGTATTGACATAATATAAATATGTTTTATATAATATAATTACATAGGACTGGACCAGATAAAATTATATTGTTCTGATAATTTCTGTTAAACATAGAACAATTAATTTTATCATAATGAGGGTCATATATGCATGATCTTAATTTGTTGTATTTAATAAACTCCTATTTTATTTTAATTTATTCTTTGATTTCGGTAACGTTTTGTACGAATTACGATTCGTATACCTTGTATATTGGGAGTAAATTAAAATGAATGGCTGGGAATGTTAATATCGATACAATGAAATTCATTTCTATAGATTCTCTGTTTGTTAGTTCAATGATCGAATAATTAGGGCGCAGTTCATAATCGTTATGAATTAATTATTCAATTAAGAACTAATGGTAGTCAAGGATAAAGAAGCAATATGAGAGGTTAACAGATTATAAACTTAGCTCTATTGCGAATCTAAATGGAGGGTTAATACATATGTAATGACTATATCAATAGATATTACTTTAAGTAAATATACTTTATAGTTTTGAGAGTGCAACTCTAAGTATTTACTGGAATTATTTTAGAATTAATAATTATGTTAATTAATATAAAGAGTTTATATTAATCAATAAAATATTATTGGAGCTTAAAACTATAGGTCTATCGGTTCCTTCGTCACCTTCTATCATTATTCGAATAATAGAAAAATGAATAAAGAAAATTAAATAATTAATTATGAATTAATTACTTAATACACTCAATAATAAATTTATTATTATTTTTTCATTAGATGAAATAATTAAATTATTGATTATTCAATTAATTAAGACAAAATGATAAAAGTTATCATAGTTAATATATTTGTTATATTTCATTAAGTGAAATAATTGAATTATTGATTATTCAATTAATTAAAAAATATAAAATAACTTTTAAAAATAGTTTTTAAAATGGATTTTGTCAAATTTGAATTAATATCAAATTTGATTTAATGTCATGACCTTTTGTTTTTCTTAACATTTTTGTTATAAATGGGTTATAACTTAAATGTGCTTAGTGTTGAGTTAGAGTGACAAGACTTTTGATTTTCATAACTTTTTTATAAATGTATGAAATCAATTATAACTTTAATGAGAAATTTGTAGTGTTTTTCTCTAAATGCCACAATGGTAATTATGGAGCAATACCACTATAAATAGAGTCCAACCTCATTAGAAAAAGGTTGGAGAAAAAGTTGAAGTTGAGGTTGAAATCTTTGAGATTAAGAAATGAGATTAAGAAATCCATTTTGAGAGCAAAATTTGTGTTTTTCGTGTTGGCTTTAGAGAAGTGTTTTCTAAATCCAAATAGATCGTTTTATGTGTTGAGAATACAATCTATCATAAATTGAGTGTGATCTTGTTTCGTTCATCACGCCCACACGTGCTTATTCGAGGTGAGGAGGATGGGCAGAGAAGATCAAAGATTGATTTTGTACCCGTGTGAAGTAAGCAACAAAGGTAATATTTTTCATCTTTTAGCTTAAATCTAAATAGAGATTTTAAATACATATTATTATTAATATATTATAACAACGATCCATTTTATGTTCATGTTGAAATTATTTTTCATGATACATAGGTTACGCACGTTACTGTTGTTATGAACATCAGTAATTCCACCGTGCAAAGGAACCTAAAAACCAACAATTGGTATCAGAGTTTCGTTGTAGTTATGATATATTTAATAATGTGATTTTATGAAAATCATTATATGTGATGATAAGTAGACTTATGCATTTTTTTAATTATATATATTTTGGAATGTTGAATGTATGGATATATGCATGATTGAAATAATTATCATAATTTCATGTGGCCGATTTGGGTTAGGAATATTTTTTAAAATTTCTTATTTTTAATTTTTGATGTAAACCCAATTTGTCTTGAGTAAATACTCTTTATGTAATATTGCTATGGTTAGCAATTGTTGTCATCGTGATATATGATGCAAAAATTGTGGAGGCCACCAAGACTTTAGATAAAAAAATTTTTTGGTTTATATGTAATTTTAGAAATACCCAAATCGACCCGATCATTATTTCATTTACTTTTATGCTTGATATAAGTTGTTTTATCATTGTCATGCATTTACATGTCATATAGTACTTGCATAGAGGGTCTATTTATCATTTAATTTTCTCACATTGACACGCATTCTTAGCATATTTTTTATTTATTTAATTTTAATAAATTAGTTTGTTAAAAATTAAATAGTTTTAATTTGATTAAAACTATTAATTCATATTTATGAATTATGTGAGAAAATAAAATAATGCAAAAGCTTAATTTTTTAAAATTTTACATTGTTTTGTAAGTGCTAAATAAATTGTTTATTTTGCATAATTAATTTTATAATATGATTATAAAAATTAATAATCTATATATAAAATAAATTTATTTTGATTAAATATTTTTTTATATAGATTTAATAAAATATGTGATATTCTATAAAATCATTATAAGTCAAAATAATGAGTGGGAGCGGAGAGTTAGGCGTAACTTACCATGGTCTCCATCGTTGATACAACAACGTTAGATTTAAGTGGGGCTCCGAGACGACTTAGTTAGCGTCCTCTCTAAGGAGAGTGTCCACTTAAATCAATACCATGGTTGATCTCTTAAAGATTAGGTTTTATAAAATGTATTTTATAGTTGACTGTCCTTAAGGCGGCAATTATAAGTTAAGTTTTATAAAACCGAAACAATGGTATACATTCATAAAAATGTGATATAATGTGTTAGTCACATTTTGACTAAAACTAATCGATAGTTAATAAAATTTGAAAATATGAGATAATATTTTTACCCTAAGGAAAAATATTATGTATCGAGGCAATAATAGCATTTGCATTTTATTTAGTGATTTAACATGCTCATGCTTTATTTTTACTTGCCATATTTCTTATGAATTTTATGCATAATATTAATTATTATTTATTTATTCATTATAGCATAATATCTTCTTTTATGATTAATTTACTCGTGACTGAAAAGTTGACTGGCGATAATTTCATCAATTGGAAAAAGAACATAAATATGATTCGTGTGCACGACAACTTGAAGTTTGTCCTGACTGAGGAATGTCCTCTGATCCCCACTGAAAAATGCAACAAAATAGAAGAGAAACTGTAAAAAGTATCTCAAGGAACTAAAACAAAAGAAGACAAGTAAATCTGATTCACTTGTTATTGAATCTTGTTTAGTTGAGAATGATTTATCACCCTGGATAGTTGATTTAGGTGCGACTAATCATGTTTGTTGTTCTTTACAGATGCTTAGTTCCTATCGGAATCTAGCAGATGGAGAGTTCACTATGAGAGTGGGCAATAGAGCACTAGTTTCAGCTTCAGCAGTGGGAGAAACAAAATTATATTTTCAAAATAATTTTTTATTATTGAATAATATTTATTATGTACCGGGGTTTCCTATAAATCTCATTTCTGTTTCTCACTTATTTGAACAATATTATTCAATTTCTTTTAATAATAATATTGTTATTATTTCTATAAATTGATTAGATATTTGTTCTGGTTTTATGGAAAGTGGACTTTATATGATAAGGCCAACCAATAAATCTGTAACGTCCCCGGTGCTCCCAGTACAATATTGTCCGCTTTGGGCCAAAGCCCGCATGGGTTTGTTCTTGGGGTTAGCCCAAAATGCGTTGTACTAGGTAGGGAGGGGCTCCATGCTTATATACCATGCATTTTTTACTCTCTCAAGCGATGTGGGATTGTGCCCCTGTGATATTGGCCGACCCACAACTGGGCTTTTCCTGGCCTTCATGGGGCGAGATGCCACAATCTCCCCCCCTTGGGGACCCGACGTCCTCGTCGGCCACACTTCCGGTTGTGATTTCGCTATGATACCATTTGTAACGTCCCCGGTGCTCCTAGTACAATATTGTCCACTTTGGGCCAAAGCCAGCACGGGTTTGTTCTTGGGGTTAGCCCAAAACGCGTTGTACTAGGTAGGGAGGGGCTCCATGCTTATATACCATGCATTTTCTACTCTCCCAAGCAATGTGGGATTGTGCCCCCCTTGATATGGGCCGGACCCAAAACTGGGCCTTTCCTGGCCTTCACAGGGCGGGATGCCACAAAATCACTGTTGAATAATGAACTTTTTAAAGTAGAATTGCCTAAGTCCAAGAAACTTAAAATTTCTCATGATGATAACACATATCTTTGACACCTTCTTCTAGGTCATATTAATCTAGATAGAATTGATAGACTTGTGAAGGATGGTCCTTTAAAAGATTTAAATGTTGGATCTTTACCAATCTGCGAATCCTATCTAGAGGGAAAAATGACCAAGAGACCTTTTTCTGCAAAGGGTCAAAGGGCTCAAGAGCCACTTGAACTCATACATTCAGATGTATGTGGCTCTATGACTACTCGGGCTAGAGGTGGTTATGAGTACTTCATCACTTTTGTTGATGATTACTCAAGATATGGTTATACTTATCTAATTCAATTTAAATCAGAAACTTTTAGAAAGTTTCATGAGTTTAAAGCTGAATTTGAAAAGCAATTAGATAAGTTAATCAAGTGCCTTCGATTAGATCGAGGAGGTGAATACCTTGATAATGAATTCAAGGAGTACTTGTTAGAACATGAGATTATATCTCAGCTAACAACACCAAGCACTCCTCAGCAAAATGGTGTTACTGGGAGGAGAAATAGGATTTTACTTAACATGGTTCGATCCATGATGAGTTACTCTGCACTTTCAAAATCATTTTTGGGATATGCCATACAGACAGCGACTTACAATTTGCATGTGGTCCTATCTAAGTCTGTTCCTAAGACACCTTTAGAGTTGTGGGGTGGTCACAAGACTAGTTTGAGACACTTTCGCATATGGGGGTGTCCCGCACATGTGCTAGTAGGAAAGACTAGAAAATTAGAACCTCGGTCTGAGGTTTGCATGTTTGTTGGTTATGCAAAAGGCACAAGAGGAGGTTTGTTCTATAGTCCTCAAGATAAACAGGTATTTGTATCGACAAATGCCACATTTCTTGAATATGACTATATGGCAAACTTCAAACCTCAAAGCAAGATTGTCTTGGAGGAAATTCATGCTGATGAGATCAGATCGGAAACAACAAAAGTTGTTGTTCCATATGGTACTCAAAAGACGACTACTTCTAGTCAGACCATCACACCACCTAGACGTAGCGAGATGGTAGTACGACCACCAGCTCAATATGGAACAACAACTTTTGTTGTTTCCGATCTGATCTCGTCAGCATTAATTTCCTCCAAGACAATCTTGCTTTGAGGTTTGAAGTTTGCCATATAGTCATAATGTGCCCAACAAGCAAATGTAATAGAACAATTTTATAATATATGAATAAATTTATATTGATTGATATTACCTTAATATTTTAGATTATGTTTTATAAAATTCATAGAAAATTTGTTGGTTGTTTTTGCTAACTTTATATTAACATATATATTGTATATATGTGAGATAAAATATAAAGAGTAATAACTAGAATATGTCCATGACTTATATTTGAAGTATGGAATCTTCAAATACTTCATAGTCATAAACATAGTTTATCTCATTAAGATAAATATGTTTTATATGATATGATTATATAGGACTGGACCTGATAAAATTAAATTGTTCTGATAATTTCTGTTAAATATCGAACAATTAATTTTATCATAATGATGGTCATATATGCATGATTTTAATTCGTTGTATTTAATAAACTCCTATTTTATTTTAATTTATTCTTTGATTTACTCTGTAAAGTTTTGTACGAGTTACGATTCGTATACCATGTATATTGGGAGTAAATTAAAATAAATAGCTGAGAATTTTAATATCGATACAATGAAATCCATTTCTATAGATTCTCTTGTTTGTTAGTTCAATGATCGAATAATTAGCGCGCAATTCATAATCGTTATGAATTAATTATTCAATTAAGAACTAATGATAGTCAAGGATAAAGAAGCAATATGAAAGGTTAACAGATTATAAACTTAGCTCTATTGTGAATCTAAATGGAGGGTTAATACATATGTAATGACTATATCAATGGATATTACTTTAAGTAAATATACTCTATAATTTTGAGAGTGCAACTCTAAGTATTTAGTGGAATTACTTTAGAGTTAATAATTATGTTACTTAATATAAAAAGTTTATATTAATTAATGAAATATTATTGGATCTTAAAACTATAGGTCCATCGGTCCCTTCGTCACCTTTTATCATTATTCGAATAATAGAAAAATGAACAAAGAAAATTAAATAATTAATTATGAATTAATTATTTAATACACTCAATAATAAGTTTATTATTATTTTTTCATTGAAATAATTAAATTATTGATTATTCAATTAATTAAGAGAAAATGACAAAAGTTGCCATAGTTAATATATTTGTTATATTTTATTAAATGAAATAATTGAATTATTGATTATTCAATTAATTAACAAATATAAAGTAACTTTTAAAAATAGTTTTTAAAATGAATTTTGTCAAATTTGAATTAATGTCAAATTTGATTTAATGTGATGACCTTTTGTTTTCCATAACATTTTTGTTATAAATGTGTTATAACTTAAATGTGCCAAGTGTTGAGCAATGATGACAAGACTTTTGATTTCCATAACATTTTTATAAATGTATGAAATCAGTTATAACTTTAATGAGGAATTTGTAGTGTTTTTCTCTAAATGCCATAATGGTCATTATGGAGCAATACCACTACAAATAGAAGTCCAACCTTATTAGAAAAAGGTTGGAGAAAAATTTGAAGTTGAGGTTGAAATCTTTGAGATTAAGGAATCCATTTTGAGAGCAAAATTTGTGTTTTTCGTGTTGGCTTTAGAGAAGTGTTTTCTAAATCCAAATAGATCGTTTTATGTGTTGAGAATACGATCTATCATAAATTGAGTGTGATCTTGTTTCGTTCATCACGCCCACACGTGCTTATTCGAGGTGAGGAGGATGGGCAGAGAAGATCGAATGTTGATTTTGTACCCGTGTGAAGTAAGCTACAAAGGTAATATTTTTCCTCTTTTAGCTTAAATCTAAATATAGATTTTAAATACATATTATTATTAATATATTATAACAACGATCCATTTTATGTTCATGTTGAAATTGTTTTTCATGATACATAGGTTATGCACGTTACCGTTGTTATAAACATCGGTAATTTAGTTGTGCGAAGGAACCTAAAACCAACAGTAACCATATACGTTCCTCCACGGAATGCTAGTACTAAATATGAAGCTTCTTGTTTATTGTTCCTTCTCGGAACATCATATGTTTCTCTACGGAAAGTAGGATGTTTTGCTGTGGAATGCCAACTATCTACAAAGAAACGATTACAAATAAACGTTTCCCCTTGTTTGTCATTCCCCCACGTGGAACATCATACTTTCCACCACGGAATAACAACTTTCCACGGCAGAACATCATACATCATTCTACTTTCTGTTGCCCTAGTATATATAATTGACATTCCGCGGGCCAGTGAGATCAACGATTTCCTCAGTGAACCTTGAACCCTTAGTAGTCTTAGAGCGATTTTCTCATTGTTTCATTCATTCGAATGGATTCTAGGATGACCAAGTTGACTCTCAAACGTAATGGTGCTCCATCTTAACCTCTACTGGAAACACACTCAGCTCGTGATTGAATACGAAGTGCAACTGAGTTCATGCACGCTTAGTTTCAGCGAAACACACCAACCGAGGTTGAAGCACAAGCCTAGGTTGAAGCATAACCCCAATCTCAACCTAGGCCTCGACAATGACTAGTAGCTCAAGTGGTCCCTTTCGAACCTGTTACATATAGGTTCCACTCCCTACTCTTTAGAACTACGACAACAAACAATAGGTATGAAGGTGATATTAAATATCGTTCAATTATTGTATCTCAAATAGTAGACTTTGAGTCATTGGCTGATTTGGAAATTGAAAAATTGGTTGAGGGGGCTGAATTAACTGGGTTGTGCAAATTGGGTGAAAGTTTTTGTGAACAGATTGTGAAACTATTTTGTGCCAATTTGGAACTGTCTACCCAACCATTAGAGGTCCAAACTTACAAGTTTGGACGAGAGTTGAGGCTGGCTGCCAACAATCTTAACGTGCTCCTTGGATATGTCATGGAGGAACCAAGGGAGGAATATTACCATGTGTCTCGGGAGCCAAATTTCATTAGACGAGGAGAAGGTCTCACAGTGCTTAGACTGTTACACAGTGATCCCAAGATCGCAGCATCCAAGAAACCAAAGTCCAATGACTTGAAGCCAAAGCCCGAGTGATCCACACCATCATGTTGAATGACTTCATTTCCTTTAGAGTGTTTTTCTCTTTGTTATTTTATGATATCTTTAACTCTTGTTAATCACTCTGTGGACCCTAATCCATTTGTTTTGGGTTTTGGGCTTAGTTTTATATTAAAACTTATGTTGACATCATAACTTTGGGTTGAGCAATCAGGTCCTCTCCAAATATCTGGTTATTTGATCGGCGTTTCTATCATGTCCATCTTTAGGTCGTGATAGTTGTGGCCTATGGCATTACTCTTCAAACGCCATGGCATAGAATCCATGAAACATTGGGCCATTATTCTTTACACACATTGGTATTTTGTTCATCTGGACAACGTGGCATTCTTTCCTAACATCGTGGTATCCTAAAGAACTATGTAGAATTCTCGAATATCCACAAAAATGGCATGACATAGAACACTATGTGGCAACATCGAGCGTGATTCCTAGACACCCACGTTCAGATGCTGACCAATCAAACTTGAAATGTGTTTTTTATTTTTTGTGGAAATCCAACTATACCAATACATTCAGTAATACTCTTACAGTAATTTTGCACCAAAAACTATAGTAAAAACATTTGCTAACTAGAATAAAATAATACGCATCCAAATCCAAAAAGTTACTATTTTTTTTTTATCTATTTTGCCATTTCAATGCAAAAATCATATACCGCTTGTTTCGTCTCACTGCCATGAACAACTTTCTTGTTGAGGATTTCTCCAAATTCTTGTTGAGTTGAATTTTCTTCTTCTCCAACAACCCTTCATACTCAACTCTCCTTTCAACACTTTTCTCTTGTTATTCTTTGATTTTTTTATTCAATTTCTTTAATTCAAAGGTGCATTGAAAGAAACATCTTATTTTTCTTTTCAAAAATTACCAATTTAATCTTCAATAAATTACAAAATTATTAAATTTGATTATGTTTTAATCATAATTAATTTTTTTAACTAAACCGGTGACATGTGTCAATTTTTTATTAACATAATATACTCTGCACACCAATAATTAAACCACATTAGCATCATTCATTCTATCATGCTTTATGTTCTTCAATTCTCCCTCTTGTGTTAGTTAACAAATTTCCAAAGCTAAAGACTCTAATCTTGGTTTCTCAATAATTAATGTATTAACTTCAAATTTGCACAATTTTTTCCTTTCAAAAACAATTAATTTGATTTTATTGTCAATGAGTTTTTTATTTCATCATCTTTCAAACTTTGCCTTTCAATTTAAAATTTGAGTACGGTGACATTTGTTTCAATATATAACAAGAACATCCAACCGAATAGTTTCAATTTCATAATAATTAGTATATAAAATCTACTCAAAATAAAATTAACAAGGTATTTATGCATTGAACCATTACATCCTGGATGCAAATATCGACTTATTTGAGTATACAAAGCAGAAAAAAATAGTTGGAACATATCTGTTTGTCCACAATCTTGAACCAACAACACATGACAGAATAAATAAATCACAAAGCAGTGATGAAACAGTACAAATTCAGAGAAAGATTAAGAATAGCATGGACGAAATAACTCTACCATTAAAGAATTATTTTCTAACACATGCTTAGGTTGTTTTATAGAGAGTAACTTCAGCATTCAAATCACACCGAATATACAGACTAGAATTTTTAAAATCGAGTAATTTTCCACAAGATAACAGTCAATCAATATCAATATTTAGGTTCTTTGAATTAGATAAAGATTCTAAAAATATATTCAAGAAACCTAAACACATCAAGAAATGAAAAATACAATTCTTATTAAAATATAGTGACGGTTCAAGTTTATGAACAATAAATGTCACTCCTCGAAGGAGACCAGAGATAAATCAAAGGGTAACTCAACTTGAGAATGGACCGAACTACCTGATCCTTAACTTTAATTATCCAATTTAGTAGGGGAAGATTTTAATAAAAACAAAATTATGGCCCCAGCTAAACTATAAGTTCAAAAATCTGATAAGGTAAATATCGATAGGTATCTTAATCTCAGAAAAATAAACTCTCAAATGAAAGATAAAAAAAAAGGAAATAACTTGTCGAACCTACTACACCTGAGCTGACAATAGAGATCTTTCAAACTATGACTTGAAAGGGGGTGTCGTTTGAGGTTAGTTGACTAAAATTAATAAAGGATATAGTTTTACATTCAACATTTAAATTATGATAAAATAAAGAGCATGCTGTATGTTAAAATATTAGTATGAAAACTTGTTATAAAATAAACAATAGTGCAAACATAAAAAATACTCCAGTATAGTGTGGTACATTGTGGCAACCCGCCCTGTGAAAGCCAAGATGACCCATGTGAGGGTATGACTCATATCAGTTGGGGTGCAAATCCCACATCGCTTAATAGATTGGAAAATGCATGGTTTATAAGTAGAGTTCTCCTCCCGACCCAGTACAACGTGTTTTGAGCTAATCCCAAGAACAAACCTATGTAGGCATGGATCCAAAGCGGACAATATTGTATTGGGAGGACTGATGAACCTTACAAATGGAATTAGAGTTAAATCTCATCTGGAAGTGTGGTCGACAATGATGTCAGGTCCCCAAGGGGAATTGATTGTGGCAGCCCGCCCTGTGAAGGCCATGATTGTCCATGTGAAGGTCCGACCCATATCAGTGGGGGTGCACAATCTCACATTGCTTGGGAGAGTACAAAATGGATGGTTTACAAGTAAAGTTTTTCTCTCTACCCAGTACAATGCGTTTTGGGCTAAGCCCAATAACAAATCAGTGCATACTTCGACCCAAAGCGGACGATATTGTACTGGGAGGACAAAGGGATGTTACATACATATAGAAAATAGACCCCACTGTATAATATGAAAAACTCAATAAAAGTGGAGCCCCTCACAAACTATGAACACACCATGCCATAGACATATATAACAACTTCAATACTTGACGATTGTTAAAGCAATAAAAAGAAGACTCCGATCATGTTTAAGGTTTTGCATCCAAAGATATGGTACGGTCAATTGTCACATTACTTTAGTTAATACAAACAAACATATTTTCCAATTGTCGAATGTACGTAAAGAAAATATAACTCTTTTATTGGTCGATCAACAATCATTAACCCAATAAAGATGATCAATGAAATAATATGCACGCTCAATATAAAATATGTCCAGTGAAAATGCATAATAGTATAAAAACAAATGGCTATAAAATGAACACATCATTTTATATGATAACACGTCTTAAAATACGATTTTTTAAAGCAATATGATGAAATCTCAAGCAGACTTATTAATAACCAAGCTCAATCCACATCCAGGAACGTCAAATTAAATATTGATCTCAAACTCTAACCCTTTAAACCTAAGGATAACGGTATCACAAAATTAATATTGAAAATCTTCGCTCATATTCAAAACTTTGGGCTAAATGAAATAATTTATTAACGATTGAGTCGGGAAGCCAAAATACTTTCAAAATAGGCTCTGAAACGACCAACAAATATTTGGGTTTAAAGTATAAATCAGATCCAAAATGGGGTTGCAAGCAGCTAGGTCATGGCCCAGTGTCGCCTTCTTTAACGTGCCTTGCACAGTTTCTCTAGATTCCCAAATATGTCCCCACAAAAATCAAAATTGAACATCTACCAATAATACGGTCAAAACATTATACCATACCAAACCATAAATCGGAAATATTGAGTTTAATTATCCAAACTAAAAGTTAAAAATTAAATATAATTTTGAAAATACAAATGATCATAAAAATGGAACTCGGATTTTATCTCTCTAAATCATACAAAGAATTTCAGTTTTCGAACTCCAAACTTGCAAGAATTCAACCTGATTGATAGCGTGATAAACACATATCAAAACGTTTGTCAAAATTTAATTTTTCCCCATGGAATTTTATTTGGAAAAGGGAGAAGTCGGCTTACCAACAATTTTGCCACTAAAGGCTACCAACAACCTACAAAAGTTCTCCTTTAATGCACACACCTTCTTTGTAAATTCTTATGTTGTAGATAGGTACAATCCAAAGGGAAAGTCACCCTTAAATGAGGTGTAAATTTGGAAACTAAAAGGTTATGGTTATTGCAACATTAAGGAGTACCATTAAGGAATAAATTTGGAATTTTTATAGCAACCGTTATATTCTACTCTACTTAGAAAATTTTGTCCCCAAAATTTAGAACAACATCTAATGTTCCACCAAACAAGTGAGGGTACTTCGTCGCCATCTCTAATTTGATTTTCCAAGTAGCTTCTTTTTCACTATAATTCTTCCACTAAACTTGAATCAAACGAATTTCACGATGACGTAAAACTTTGATCTCCTGGCCCTGACATACAACCATATGAGCATGTATTGGTCATGGGTATCTCCTTCATTTATTTTTCTTGCCACATTTTTTTCCCTTCTAGTAAGACTGAGTGTAATGTTGACATGAAAATTTTTCCTAGCTATCTCAATTATGGAACGAAGATCCCAGTCAGCCTGACTTTTCAATTTGTCCAAGTAATACGTTGCCATGCATTTGACAAAGGCATGATGGTTTTCCATCTTTCTCAATCAAGTGTGAACGTCGTTAGAGCTTTTTATTTGAAATGTCATTTCACCTTGCATTTTTGGGCGCGCATCCATCACTTGCATCCTTCTTGGTAGGCAACCCTCAACTAATGAGAGTCACTGTGGAAGAATTTTCTCCCATGCCCATTCTTCAACGAATGATCGACGATTTCTTCACTAATTTTATTCAATTAACTATACTTCTTGCCAAGACCCATACCAATGAACGTGCCTTCTACTTGTAGTGGTCATCGAGGCCTACTCTCGGCCATGTCCATGTCTTCATCATTGGATTCGCATAGTGAACGGAGCTCCTCCTCGTGCCAACATGCGGTACACTTTAGCTCTCAGAAAGTTCTAGGGTTCGCTAATCACTAACAAAATCACTGAGAAAATCGCGATGACTGTAGTGTTAATTTATACAAGGGAGACAACGCACGATTATCAGCAGTGGATCATTATCAATTTACCGTGAACCATAGTCAATCCATGGCAGAACGTATCTCGATTCGCCGCGGAATGTGTCTTGATCCGCTGTGGAACGTCAATATTATAACGTTATTTTTAAATTATCATTCCATGGCAGAACAATACATGTTTCGCTGCAGAACAAAATCAATACGTTTAACGGCAAACGTGATAGCGATGTCTGCGGTGTTTGTTTTCCATAGTTCAGTGGTTAATTTGTTAGCAAAAATACTTTAGTGGTTGATTTGTCATTTATCACAAAGTACGATAGTTGATTTGTCATTTTCCCATTTTTTATCATATATTCTCTCCATCAAATTGCCCGTAAATAGAGATTTTTTTTTTGTGACGTTATTAAAATTGTCATTTTAATTCCAAAAAGAGATATCAGAGGAATACTTTCATTAAAATTTAGGGAAACCCATCTCCTTACAAGAAAATAAGTATAGAGATTACATAGGAAGCCATATAAAACTTATCCATCACTTGATCTCCTTTTCCATTGAAAGGTTTGCAACCATTTGAATGAAGACCAGCAACATTTTAAAACACAAAACATGATGATAACAAGAAAACAAGAACACTAAAATAACAAATACACAAACACAAACACAAACGTGACATTATTATATTAAGCATCAGACCAAGTGATGTCAAGGCCGCCCCAATCGGCCTTTGGAACACCCAAGGCCTTCCAAACAGCCCTGGACGCATCAACAATATTGTTGGGACATGGGGGCTGATAATCATGGTCATCGTCACAGCCCATGGTGGAGTCACATTCATCCACCACCATCGCCACCACGCTATTACCATTGCCATTTATGGTGATGTTGTGAAAGCACCTGCTCATTTTGGCAAACCAGCCCGTTGAGAGCGCAACGATTGGAATGTCATCTGAATGGTACTTGCCGTCACACTCGGATGGACCCCCTCCATCTTTACCTTTTTCAAAGCCATTGATAGTGAGGAGAGCTTTCGTCTCCTCAGTAACAGGAGGTGAGCATTTGTATGTTGTGTACATTTTGCCTTCCTTGCAACAATCGGAGTCGTTATCTCTATTACATTTGTTCGGGGGAGGCTTTCGTCCCCTCAATCTCCCACTTGGACTACAATTAGCTTCAACCTCAAAACCGGTTGTTAAAACGAGTGCCAGCAAAAGAAGAAAGGATGTCTTCATCTTCTCCTTTTGGCTTCAAATTTTACTTGGGGTGATTGATTATGTTAGGTGTTCATTTGTGGGTATTTATAGAACTTTTGAATGGAACTAAAAACAAAGTGCTTGGTAAACTTAAATTTAGAGGTCATATGTAAACCTATTTTTTCTCTTATTTTAGGGAAATATTCTATGTTCATAACCTTTAGGCAGTTGTAGAGAATCAAAATGAATAAAGCAATGACAAAAGAGTATCCTTGGAATCCTACATTTGATTCTGGGGAGCGTTGATTCCTAGTTGGTTTATAGAAAGTGGAAGCAGCCGCATAGGGTCGCATTCAACAGCATACAGATTAGTTTGTACATTTCATTCAGGAAATTTAAATTGCTATGTTCCACAATGTCATACTATAATTTTATTATCTTCCTTAAAACTATTCTTTTGAAAACAAATTTCATGAATCTCGGGCAAACATTATTTTGTAGACTAGACTATCATCATCACAAAGCACTAGCAGTGCCTGATGGCGTACAAACCAAATCTAAAGTTGGCCGATTGGTTGTTGAAACAAAGTCCTAATCAAATTTAAAAACTAAACCTATATTAAAAACTTTCCTCCTTGTTTTTCACTTTTTCTGCCGACTTCTACCTCACCTGGGCCTATCCTTAAGTAAATAAAAATTTATTTAACTAAGTTATTTTAATTTGTTTTACTTTCAAATTATAGATTATATAAACTTATTTATATTATAATAATATAAATATTTTTTGTGCATATGATTTGTCAAAAATCTAAATAATATAGAACGAATTATGCAAAATGTTATCCGCAATATTATTTTTTTCAAATTACGTATATGGTCTAACCAATGAACTCAAGTCTATTAATCACCTGATTAAGAATCACTCTCACGGACAAATCATTATGTTTTTGGACATAGGATTTTTTTTATTAGTAATTAGTGATAAGAAATGTTATTAATTAATATTTTAAAAAAATTTAGTCATGGCCACTTACGTTAAAAATACGTATCTTACCCAACAGCTCATTGGTTTATGGTTTAGACAGCAAGACCAAAGTTTTGTTTCGTCTTTCGGTGGTGGCCCTTTGTATCCCAAAGAATCTCTTAGGCGATACAAGATATAATTTCACTTAAAACACAAAACTTCTTAGTACATGATCATTTTTGTATTTCTATGCGTAACTTTGTTTACTTCTTCACAATATTTGATGGATTTGAGAGAATAAATAAACAGCAGCCCTGATTGGGTAGAATCTTGCTACTTGCTTTTATACATAGAATGTGTTTATTTCTTTCATATTTTTAGGAAAAATGACAAATCAACCATCGTACTTTGTGTGCAATGACAAGTCAACTATTAAACTATTTTCGCTAACAAATTAACCATTAAACTATAGAAAAAGGTCCCTGCAAATATCGCTATTATGTTTGACATTAAATGTATTGACTTCGGTTCGCAGCGGATCGTCTACTGTTCTACCGCAGATCATTATTTTTAAAAATAACATTATTATATTGATGGTCGCTGTGGATCAGGACACGATCCACATTGGATTGACTATGATCCGCGGCAGATCCGCGTTCATATTTCCTAATATATAAGATTCGACTATACACTCTGACGAGTTCATCGCAAACTATGAAATACCCCGCCAAGGTATAGATTTCTTTGTGTAGAATCTTGCTACATGCTTTTATACATAGAATTTGTTTATTTCTTTCATATTTTTAACTTTTATCTATAGAAAAAGATAAACAAAAACTTACTACATCCAATAAAGAAACTAAATTGTTGCCTTCTTTTTTCAATTCTTATAAATACAGAAATGAAAGATGTGAACGGACTTGAATATTATATTTTGAAATTAATGTAAAGTTGATATGTGTAAGAGATTCCTTCCACAACCCCTTAATATTTTTTTAACATGTTTAACATTCTATTGAAATTATATCATAGTAGAAGACTTTTCTTTCAAAATAAGAGATTCATTCATTTCATCCAAAACATATTTTACAAAACACAATATAAAACTATTCAATTAAACAACACATAAACTTTGTTTTTAAAACCTTTATACAAGTATAATGTCAAGAGTCATAACCCATCAATCAAAATCACCATACAACACAAGCGTTTGATGTAGCTATGCTCCTTCAGCTACGGTTCCATTATCAACAGTCAACATTATCTTCATTCACATAACATTTCTCACATACATCACAAAATTTATCTATGAATCTAATGCTCAGTAAGAAATAAAATAGATTATTAACAATGATATGCTCGTGTTATGCAATTTTAAAAAATATGCATTTTCCATTCAGTCTTTCTTTTCTATCACATAATAGCCTAGCCACTAGAGTACATCAGTCTAAGGAAGAGTGATGTCCTTTGGTCCACCTTATACACTATAGTCCCTAATCCACAACGTCTACTTACGTTTATTCAGTTCTTTTTCTGTCTATCAATTATAAGCATATACATGAAAATATTTTTGTATACTTTCTTGAAAATCATTATGCAAAAAATATGCACGTGAACATAGAGCGTCGTCGTTTTGGGCAAAGTGTCAGCTAAAAGGGAAACCCATGGAAAAGAACATAGCTGCAACAAATAGTGGAATGTGTGATATGTTGACAACTGAAGAAAATTATTACCTTTTCTTCGTTCCTCTTTTTTCGTTGGAGGAGCTTGTTGAACTTTCAGGTTATGAATCTTATGTCTTCATCTTCATCCTCTTTCCTGGAATCCACTTGTGTGCTTGAGGAGGCTTTGAAGACTATATTCATCGGTTTGTAGGTTTCTTTTTCTTTTTGCTCCCTTTTCTCATTGCTCATCATTGTGATCTTGTGTGTCATTAGGGAGCCGATTAGTTCCTTCATCTTTAATATCTTGAGATCACGTGCCTCTCGGATTGTCGTCACCTTCGATTGCCACGTCCTTTGTAGACACTTTAGAATTTTCTTAACCAACTCTTTGCTGGGATAAATTCTACCAAACACTTCCATACCATTAGTAATGTTAGTAAAATGAGTAAACATTTGGATAATGGTTTCATCCTTTTCTATGATAAACAATTCATAATCATGAATAAACATGCTTAATTTATTCTCTTTAACTTGATTAGTGCCCTCATGTGTAATTTCAAGCAATTTTCAAATCTCATAGGCCATATCGCATGCTTGCATTCTATTGAACTTATCTCTATTCAAAGCACAATTTAATAAATTTATAGCCTTAACATTTTTGCATAAATTCCGTTTATCAAGCTCACTATACTCATTATATGATTTGGGAACATTTACACAATTTTCAATTTTAGTAGGAACATATGGTCCAATTTCAATTACATTCCACAAATTATAATCTCTAGATTGAAGAAAGATTTTCATTCTAGACTTCTAATACAAATAATCATTTCCATCAAAATAAGGAGGTTTAGCTAATGATTGTCCATCACCATGCACATTGAAAGCCATAATAATTTATACAATCCAAGAGTTCAATCAAATTTATTACAGTAAACTTCAACAAGAAAATTAACTCAATATATGCAATTTAAACAAAATTTAATCCAATATACACAATATCACATAAAAAGTGTAATTAACTCTACTCTAATATCAATTGTAAGACCGATGCAAGCTTATAGATTGGGGGTGGGGGAGTGAATTAGGAGGGCTAACTTTTTCGTGCGATATTTTTATTCTAATTCCTAAGTGATTTAATACTAAACATGCATATAAATATAAGCAAATATAAGAGTAAGATATAGAGAAATTCAACACCGATTTATTCACATGGTTCAGCAAACCCGCCCATGTCCTCGCTCAAAGCTTTGCACTTGGAGATCCTTAATCAACTAACCTCCCCCGGTTAGTGATGATTGACTTCACGGGTGCCAATCAAACTTTTACAATAACTCTTCTTAGGGCGTCACCCTTTCCATTTGACTATTCTGGGGCGTCACACTTTCAATCATGCTTTAAGTACAAGAAAATGTAAAACTAAAATTCTAAACCTGAGCTCTCACAAATATAACTCTCAAGTTTGAAAGTAGAGAGAGCTAGGCTAAATGCATTCAATAAATGGAGAGAAATTAGAAATAAATTTTGCACCACTTTGGTACGATTTCTCTCTTGGTTTATCTTCAATTCAAAGTATAGAATCTGCTCGACCGGTAGACCACCTTCAAATCGGTCGACCGTTTCCCGACCGTTGAAATGTTACCGTTGCGTTGTACAATCGTATCGGTCAACCACTTTGTCCCCAATCAACCGATTCTTCACATAGCAAAAATCTGGCTCGAATATGTTTGATTTCGATCAACCACCTCTTCACCGATCGACCATTTTTCAGTATTTGAGAAAACCCGAGCTCTCTGCCTTATGTCGGTTGACCACCCTTATAACTAGTCAACCACCTCTTTTCCTCTGATGCAAAAATGGTCAACTGCCCAACTGCTTTAGTCGACCTATACTCTGTGTATTCTACTCTTTGAGGCTTCTAAGTCCAAATTATATATTCTTTCGCTACATAGACTTAAACAAAGATATCAATACATCTAAATACCCTTGTTAAAAGGTATTACCAATGAAGAACAATTATAAACTGAATGATAATCAAGTTAAACACATTTAAAACATAGATAACTTAATAAACTATAAATCACTCATCATCAAAACAAATAAGTCTGAAGTCTATTAGGCTAACAAAAACCTTCCTTTTTCTCTATTTCACTTGAGTCTTTAGATATGTTTCTTGGTGAGAATTCTTCCTTACAGGGCCTGTAGAGATTAGTTGAATGGTGTTGGTGTACTAAGATTCTACACGTTGTTTTGTCTTTATTTGTATTGCCCTATTATTCTTGTAATCACTATGCACATCTTGGCCTATTATATGTGGACTATGACTTTGGTTTTATTGAGTCTTTTGCTGCAAACTAGGTTTTAGGCTAGACGATAAAGTTTTCTTCAAAGATTGTGTCATTTGATTTGATATTTTTGTTACCCCCGTTTCCAAGTCATGACAGACACAACTTGGAGAGTCTGTATTGTAGTGCCAATGCAACAATGAGAGTGAGCCACCACACTGTTGAATTGAACCATGAGTTCATGTCAAATTTAAGGTGGCACCACGACACATTAAAGTCACGACACAAAATCTAGTTTTGCATTTCAGAACTTTTTTATTTTAAAATTTATCAATGACTATTAAAAAGTCATTTTTGGCTTAAATGACATTAAATTTTGTAACAATTTTCTCTTAATATTTTGAAAATCATTACAAAATTATTCTACCTTGATAGGAGAGGTTCCAATCTCATTAGTAGCTAGTTAAAATTTTCAGATTGGAGAATTAGTTTTTTAGATAGAAAATTCCAGTGTAAAGTACTCATGTGAAGTATTTCTATGCGTAACTTTGTTTACTTCTTCCCTATATTTGATGGATTTGAGAGAATAAATAAACAGCAGCCCTGATTGGGTAGAATCTTGCTACTTGCTTTTATACATAGAATGTGTTTATTTCTTTCATATTTTTAGGAAAAATGACAAATCAACCATCGTACTTTGTTATCAATGACAAGTCAACTATTAAAATCTTTTTGCTAACAAATTAACCATTAAACTATTGGAAAAGGTCCCTACAAGCATTGCTATTATGTTTGACGTTAAACATATTGACTTCGGTTTGCGGCAGATTGTCTACTGTTCCGTCGCAGATTATTATTTTTAAAAATAACATTATTATATTGATGGTCGCTGTGGATTAGGACACGATCCGCATTGGATTGACTATGATCTACGGCAGATCCGCGTTCCTATGCCCTAGTATATAAGACTCGACTATGAGCTTCGACGAGTTCATCGCAAATCATGAAATACCCAGCCAAGGTATAGATTTCTTTGTGTAGAATCTTGCTACTTGCTTTTATACATAGAATTTGTTTATTTCTTTCATATTTTTAACTTCAATCTATAAAAAAAGATAAACAAAAACTTACTACATTCAATAAAGAAACTAAATTGTTGCCTTTTTATTTCATTTCTCTTAAATATAGAAATGAAAGATGTGAACGGACTTCAATATTATATTTTGAACATTAATGTAAAGTTGATATGTGTAAGAGATTCCTTCCACAACCCCTTAATATTTTTTTAACATGTTTAACATTCTATTGAAATTATATTATAGTAGAAGACTTTTCTTTCAAAATAAGAGATTCATTCATTTCATCCAAAACATATTTTACAAAACACAATATAAAACTATTCAATTAAACAACACATAAACTTTGTGTTTAAAACCTTTATACAAGTGTAATGTCATGAGCCATAACCCATCAATCAAAATCACCATGCAACACAAGCGTTTGATGTATCTATGCTCCTTCAGCTACTGTTCCATTATCAACAGTCAACACTATCTTCATTCACGTAACATTTCTCACCTACATCACAAAATTTATCTATGAATCTAATTCTCAGTAAGAAATAAAATAGATTATTAACAATGATATGCTCGTGTTATGCAATTTTAAAAATATGCATTTTCCATTCCGTCTGTCTTTTCTATCACATAATAGCCTAGCCGCTAGGGTACATCAGTCTAAGGAAGAGTGATGTCATTTGGTCCAACTTATACACGACAGTCCCTGATCCACAACATCTACTTACGTTTATTCAGTTCTTTTTCTGTCTATCAATTATAAGCGTATACATGAAAATATTTTTGTATACTTTCTTGAAAATCATTATGCAAAAAATATGCACGTGAACATAACTATGCATATCATCTTCTAAAAAAAATCCTATAGTATAATAACATATCACATTTCAATATTTATCATTGCATGATACTATTAAAGAACCAATATTATTACACAACCATCAAACATAGTTAACACATATTTCACACTTAACAAAATAAAATTTCAGTGTATTACATTCCTACCCCATTAATTAAAATTTGTCCTCAAAATTTGATTAATTAAAAAGTTTTAGATATTTTGTTTCCATATCCTGCCGTTGTTCCTATGTAGTTTCTTCTGTTGAATGATTTTGCCATAAGACTTTCACTAAGAAATTATGTTCTGCATCTTGATTATTGTTGCTGGAAATGGAGCTATTGAACTGCTCTGTTAGATTGGGTGACTACTGTGTGATGGGTTGGATAAACATGTTGGTTAATCTGATGTTGTTGGACGAGCTAAGTATGGAGTTATAGTTTTGATGTCAGAGTTCTGAATGAATTTATTGGTGTAAAGAGTTGTTTGGTATCTCTTTTGGTTTCCTTTTGGGTGATGGGATTGAACACTTCTAGTTAATTATTGTTTGAAGCTAGAAAGTGGAAACAATGAAAAATTGTTGGGGAAAAATGCATGGTTGGTTAAGGTGGTGTTAATGGATAATGTTGACGGAAACAAATGGACCTGTAATGCCTAAGTAACGAATGTGTTGAGATTAATGAGTTGATTAATTGGCTATATTGATGATTAAGCATTATTAAATTTTGAAGGTACAAGGAAGAGAAGAATGGTAACGGTTGAATGCCAAAACGTGTTAAAGTTTGGAGGTAAGGATTTGGGTTGTCTTGGCCAGAGGAGGCCCTACACCCAAGTAATAGTGTCTATGTGAATTGTTTTGTGGTTGATTTCTGTAATGCTTGTAGTTATCTTTGGTTTCTGAATGATATAACTCTCACGATGTCTTATTAGTTGCTGTAGATTTATTATGTTAAGTGTGAAAGTGCTTGTTAAGCTTGAATGAACCAAAGAAATGATAGTTGAAGCTTGAATGAACCAAAGGCTTGATAGTAGAAATGAATGAGAAATGTGAAAAGGTCCTAGACAGATTTCTAGTGACGTTAAAGAAGTTATGAGGTTAGATAAAGACTCAATGCTCATGTTGTGATTTGGATAACTAGCTGCGTATAGTTTATAGTATTATGATATTAAAGTATTCAGTCTACTTAAGTTTTATTACTCTTGTCTTATATTTCTGCCGTAAGTATGCTTAGAAGTTCTGTTTTCTTTTACTGTTTCTGCCAGTTACTCAAAAGCATGTTTAACCATTCATTTTTACATAGAAACGTTGTTGTAGTGATAGGTCTAATGCACGTATAAATGTTCGTTTCACTGCTGTATTCAGATGATTAAAGCACGTTTTGCTGTATTTCTTTCGCTATTTTCTGTTGTGTGTAAATTGTTCATTAGAAAGAATGTTTAGTTATTGGTTCTTCCGTTGTTAAGTTTGATTAGAAGCATAAATTGTTGAACATATCCCTGCTGAATAGTCGATTAGAAACACGTTTTGATGCTTACGTATGCTGCTACATAGTAGATTAAAAACATGTCATTGCCATTGTAAATTCAATATGTGTTAGCCGCTATTTCTTGGGATTTACACCATCAAAAGAGCATGTTTAGTAGTTAGCTTCTTGTTGATTAAGTTTGAATGAGTTTTAACGTAGTTGTGGAAAGGTAGAGAATGATGAACTGAAAAAGAGAATGTATGATGAGCATGAATGAACTTTGATTTTCCTATTGACATTTCTTTTATTGTCTTAAATTCTAAGTGATAAATTTGATGCCTATTGAATGAGAATGTGATAGAAAATGTGTAATGAGCATGAGATGTGAACTATGATAATGGTTAACGGAACAAACGAAAGAAAAAGGTTTAGTTAACTAAACAAATGAAGAAAAAAGGTTTAAGAAATTAAGATGCATGAACGTTGAAAGTCGTTTTGGATTTCCATTGTTTTCTTTAAATGTGAGTTGTGAATTAGTTGATGAATAACAACCTTGAATCGTAAATGTTATTTCTTGGTTCTGGATAAGAACCTTCTAGTTTTGTCGTTCGATACCACAACATGTTTCCATATTTAGCCTAACTTAGTTCGATGAGCATGATTAGTTAATTATAATTGTCATACGTTACTTTATTGCATTTTTGTATTCGCTCGCTGTTACAATTCGATAGTATAATTGTGATTCTTTATATGCGCAAGTTCAATTATAGTATGTCTACTTCAATGTGCTTTTCAGTTACGTTAATGTACGTTATAATGCAGTGTGCTTCATGATAATAGAAAGCCGTAGGGAGTACCACTTTGGGTTGTACCACGCATGCATGTGATAGGCTCCAAGAAACAAATAGAGAACCTTAAAGAAATCTGTTCCGGACAACTGTCAATACCCGAGCTATTAGCAATGAAAAGGATGAAGCTCCAAATATACACGTGAACTAGAGCTGTATTTTGGAGGATGTAAACTTAATACATTCAGAAGAGTTGTGTCAAAATTCCAATCTAAAAACCACTCTGGATTAGGAGATATATCAAATTCAATATCAACCCGAAACTTGGGTTTCAGCAGGGCAGATTTACCAGCAATTATTAAAAACAGAATAACTCGAGTTACATACATCAAAGGAGGTTCAAATTTGGAAGGTAGCTCCCTGACTCTATCCTGAATAAATCACCAGAAGACACCAAACAGAGATAAGTGAGGTAAAAGCCTCAAACAGATACCACATTCAGCGGCAACAACAATCCAGCAAGAAAAACAGATTCAGCACTACAACAATAATCCAACTATGACCTTCTTTAATCAATAATCCATCAACGATTCCTTCAACCAAGAATAGGCAAACATTCACCCTATCATTGAAATATCCAGGAACCAAAAAGAACAACAAAACCTTCAAGAAGCAAGAGTAAATTCAATGGAGTCCGCGGACCTCCTAGTTAGAGGGGCAACTTTGTGGTTGGCCGAAAACCAACACTCTCCAAGGTTGGAATCTTCTTTTATCTCCACTCTACAATCTTTACCTCGAAGATAATGATTGAAAGAGACAATATCCCAAGGATTGCAAGGTTGAGAAGCATCAAGAAACCCTTGCTTGGGTGATGGAGGAAGACGGCGCTAAGGGGAGGGGGAGGCCGCAGCTATGTTTCTTCAAAGAAACAAATTTCTCTTCAATTCCAAAACTGATTTTTCATTCAGCAAGAAGGGCTTATAAAACCCTAATAGTTTTACAATAAAGTAAAAAAAGACCAAAATGTCCCTGACTTAAACAAATAGACATGACTTACACAAAATCAATTATCCGGAGTGGGATTTTTAGACTCTGTAAAACATACATTTGACATACTAAATGAAAGCCGAATATAACGTTCAAGAACTCGTTGGAAAGCTCCGTTTGTTGGCTACAATTCGTATGAAGGACAAAAGTTGAAACAACGCTTTTCTGATTGTCAAAAATCCACTTAAACTATCGGAGGTCAGAATCTAGGCTGAAATACAGCTCACAATTATTCCCCAAAGATTGTAAAATCTCCATTAGCCCAAATGCCAACTCCAATGATGTTTATTTGATTCAAAAATCTGCAAAATAAATAAAAAAAAGTTAGAGAATAAAAGAGCCCCTGGCTCAGGCTCAAGTTCCGGAACTTGGGGCACATCATACTCCCGGGGTTGAAAAGGATTTGTCCTCAAATCCAGGGAGTATTTATCATTATCTTCTTTGCATGCCTTCCACTTGGATCAAATGGAAAAGTTGGGATGTTCTCAAACCTGAAGATGTTCAACTTCGACGGTCCATCATACACAGTAAACCCACATTCTTCAATTAGAAAATTCTCGGTTTTATTACTCCCCAGAAAGTCTTCAATTTCCACTCTAACATATACATCTTCAGAGTCCAGTGTAAAATCTAAACATGTGTCACACTCAGTCTTAAACTGCTCAAAATAGGTAACAAGACAAGAGCTAGTGGTTTGAAGGCAAACTTTAATCTTCAAACCCACAGCTTGGCCACTCGGCCTCACGTTTCCACCAGGGTCAAATAAAAGATTTGGCATCACAATAGGCATTCTCCCCACTACAGACTGCTGCTCTGAAGGGATGGAATCATACTGCAAAAACAAAAGATCATTTGACAAAAATAATTAAAAAACTCCATAAGGCTCAGCCGTGACACCCCAATTGATCTTCCAATAATTCCAATAAATACTCATTGCAATGCAACTCTGAAAATTGTCCCAAACATAAGCAGTTTCACCATCAATATTCATACTAGTAATCTCAGAGCCATGCTCCCCTTTGGTTAGCAATGAGACAGAGTCACAATTTTTATTAACCAAAATATCCTGAGTAGTCATAGATAAAGCCACGACAAAATAGTAGTCCCAATTTTCAATGGGCCTGCTGCAAGTTTCTAACAAATTGGAGATGCCAGATGTGGAATTACAATGCACTGACACATCTTCATAGGGCAGCAATACAACAGAGTCACCATTAACCCAACTAGAACATCTAGAAAATGCATCGACATATCCACAATAGAGCAATATTCAGGTTCACCCCACACATAAACAACTCTACCATCAATCCCAGTCAGCATATCCAAATTTCTCAAAACAACAACAAAACAGTGCTCTAAGCTGTCTTTGGGCATGCTTAAGATTCTCATTATATTTGAAATGTCAAAAGATGCGAAATAACCAATAGAGTCACCAATAATAATATGTCCAGTCCAACAAAGTAGAAGAAATCCAAAAACAATATTACGCTTAGAAAAAATAATTTGGATTAGTAATATTGACTCCACAAAATTTCCATCCCAGTTGTTCAGAACAATTTCAATAACAACAATATTTCTAAACCATCCAATTTTAAAGAACCAAGTAATCAAAGTGTTTGGTACGATGTACCTCGACAAATTAGTTTTGGCTAGTATGTTTGCTTCTCCTCTATCGTAGACTAGCAAATAAAGATTCGAAGGTGGTAATGCACCCAAGCCCCAAACTTTATCCATAGGCATGTAAGAATCCATGTCAAATCTCCTTCCATTTGTGAATAAAAAATTGACTTCATCTATACCGCAACATACATCATAACAAGTCAACTTGCCATGAGTTTTCTCTTCTCGATATTCAATGATGAGAGGTCTTTCTATGGTCAAGAAACAAAATTCATCTTGAATAAGAGCTAACTCTTTAAAAGCATTTTATCCTTCAATGGTTGCTGCAAAGAATATATCTCCATGCTCCGCTATGTAAATTTCTTCCATTTTACAAAAATTGTTTCGGTTATGCAAAATTGAAGACTTTTCATCTTCCATGAGTGTTTCCTCTAAGGCCATGAGATTTTCCCTTTGAGGAGGAGTTTCTTCCTCCTTATTTGCTGCCATTAAACCAACTCCATTCTCAATATGTTCATCCTTGAGAATTTCAACTTGTAAACACTCATTCTCAACTACCCGGAAACAGTTTTCTTCAACCACTTGAGTATCCATCACGAATAGTGGCCCTTCGGGAGCATAAATAGTCTCTACTTCCAAGTTATCTTCTTCATTAGTGGCTGCCAAGGAGTCAACTTGGCTTCTCTCATCAATAAAAAATTCCTTTATAATAATATCTTTTTGATTTGGGCATTTTGAAGCATTGTGCCCAATTTTAAGGCACTCGGAACATCGGATGTCTTTAGCATTTAGCCGAGATGTATCAAATCTTTTTCTCATAAACCTTTTCATCATCTTCCAAGTAATAAGATCATCTTCCCCATCAATTTGACACTGAGCTTTTAAGTTATTCCACCAAGATTTAGCATAACCAACAAATGACGAGGAGGCTAGTTTCACTTTACCTTTATCCAAAAATTCGTGACCAACAAATATGCTTTCAACTTCTTCCAACCAATCCACACATGCAATATCATTGTTGAATCCTCTAAATGTGGGATGGATAAATATATAAGCTTCAAATAATTTTTTTCATGAGATCTTCTTCTCGAATTCGGAAGCCCTTCCATAACACTTTCTCTCTCACCCCAATCATTCAAGTTTTCATTTCGACCCCTTGACTCGGCTGATGTGTTGAATTTTTCCCTTCGTTTAGGAGTCCTAGGGCCCCTCACATGCCTACTAGAACATTTCTCTAGACTTTCTTGAAGCCTAAGAATCATGTCAAACAACTCCCGCTTAGTAGGCTTGATTTGCTCATGAGTTTCCTCGGGTGGTGGTGCACTTGAATTATTTCTCATCTCTCTAGGGTTGTGATAGTGAGCCCCACTTCTAGTACTCATAATAACCCTCTTAAATCATAATAATACAGCCAGAAAACGTGAGCCAAGGCTCTGCTACCAAATGATAGGCTCCAAGAAACAAATAGAGAGCCTTAAAGAAATCTGTTCCGGACAACTGTCAATACCCGAGCTATTAGCAATGAAAAGGATCAAGCTCCAAATATACATGTGAAATAGAGCTGTATTTTGGAGGATGTAATTCAACCCGAAACTTGGGTTTCAGCATGGCAGATTTACCAGCGATTATTCAAAATGGAATAACTCGAGTTACATACATCAAAGGAGTTTCAAATTTGGAAGGTTGCTCCCTGACTCTATCCTAAATAAATCACCAGAAGACACCAAACAGAGATAAGCGACGTAAAAGTCTCAAACAGATACCACATTCAGCGACAACAACAATCTAGCAAGAAAAACAGATTCAACACTACAACAATAATCCAACTATGACCTTCTTTAATCAATAATCCATCAACGATTCCTTCAAGCAAGAATAGGAAAACATTCACCCTATCATTGAAATATCCAGGAACCAAAAAGAACAACAAAACCTTCAAGAAACAAGAGTAAATTCAATGGAGTCCGCAGATCTCCTAGTTAGAGGGGCGACTTTGTGGTTGGCCGAAAACCAACACTCTCCAAGGTTTGAATCTTCTTTTATCTCCACTCTACAATCTTTACCTCGAAGATAATGATTGAAAGAGACAATATCCCAAGGATTACAAGGTTGAGAAGCTTCAAGAAACCCTTGCTTGTGTGATGGAGGAGGACGGCGCTAAGGAGAGGGGGAGGCCGCGGCTATGTTTCTTCAAAGAAACAAATTTCTCTTCAATTCCAAAACTGATTTTTCATTCAGCAAGAAGGGCTTATAAAACCCTAAGAGTTTTACAATAAAGTAAAAAAAGACCAAAATGTCCCTGACTTAAACAAATAGACATGACTTACACAAAATCAATAATCTGGAGTGGGATTTTTAGACTCTGTAAAACATACATTTGACATACCAAATGAAAGCCGAATATAACGTTCAAGAGTTCGTTAGAAAGCTCCATCTGTTGGCTACAATTCGTATGAAGGACGAAAGTTGAAAACACGCCTTCCTGATTGTGAAAAATCCACTTGAACTGTCGGAGGTCAGAATCTAGGCGGACATACAGCTCAAATTATTTCCCAAAGATTGTAAAATCTCCATTAGCCCAAATGCCAACTCCAATGATGTTTATTTGATTCAAAAATCTGCAAAATAAATAAAAAAAAAGTTAGAGAATAAACGAGTCCCTGGCTCAGGCTCCAGTTCCGAAAGTTGGGGCACATCAGCATGAGTGAGGAAAATGTTAAAAATGAGAATGTTTGGGATGGATGGGATACGCCCATCACCGAAGAAACCCTTCGGCGGGATACGTCGGAAGGGAAGAAACTCTAAAGGCTGGATACGTCGGAAAGAGGAATAACTCCAAAGGCGGGATATGCTGGAAGGAGAAAGAACCTAGAAGGCGGGATACACCTAAAAAAGGGAATGAATAGGGAGTTAGAATGGATGGATAGTCCGAATCTAGCCTAACTGCTAGGATACGCCCTCACCAAGTCGGGAAACAGACTAGTGTGCACACAAGAGGTTAGAATCCGAATAGCTATGCCATCTCAAAGGACAACCTCTAATCTCCAGCTCGATGTACGAGTTAAGAACAAACGTAATGAAAGAGTTTGGTTTGGGTGGCCCCCATTCCAAGAAGAACTAAAAGAGAGAAATGCATAAATTGTTTTCCCCCATCTCCTTACTGGGCGTAAGCTCACGTCCTTACTTGTGGTGTAGGTTCAACAACGAATAGATAGTAAATGGTTAAGAAGTAGATGAGAAATACGTAATGAAGCAGGGATGGATGATTTCACGTACACGGGATTCGGGCTGGCAAGGCAAGGACAAAGGAAAGTAAACAGTTATGAATCAACGAAGTTGAAGAAAAGTAAACTGTTATGAATCAACGAAGTTAAATGTCAAGTTTTAGACGTAATGTTTGAATGGCTTAGTATTTCTTATGATAGATTTCTTACGCTTCCACCTTGATTTACAAATGGTTATTTTATAACGCTTCCGCAAGACTTTAAACAGATGGCTTTCATTATAGTGTTCACGCTTCCGCATATTTAATAAGTTGATTTTTACCACAAGTTTTAAGAAAGAGTTGGTAGTGATTTGGATTTACGCACTCTGATTTGTTTCAAAAATAAATTTCAAATTTTTACGCCATTTAAATGATTTACGAAAATTCAGGTTGTTACATATGTCGATCTAGGAGATAATATGTGATGGTTCAAAAGTATACATTCTTAGTATACATACGTGAAAGATATTGTGAATATAGTTCAACTGTAGCAGTAATTCCAATCGATAAGCCACTGATCTAGCTCTCTTAATAATTCAAAAATATCCACTAAATTTTCAAGCTAATATGCTATTTACACCAAAATGACTTATATCATGACATAGTCAGACTTTAAATAAAATATCAAGTCATCAGCTACAAATTCAACTTCTTTCCTTAGAAGATGTGCATAACTCTTTTGACGATTTTGAGCAACTCTAAGTCTGTCCTTAATCACTTTAACCTTCTCAATCATTTCCTGAATCAAAGTAGGGCCAAGGCTTACTTACACCTCAGTCTCAGCCTCATATAGCGATGATTATAAAGAATCTCATAAGTTCAAATTCCAAAAGTAGCTAAAAGATGTCCTCACATACAAAGTTAACCAATAATAAATAGTTCTTCCCACCACCTTATAGGTCCAAAGCTCAAACTACCCATTTAGTGAGGATAACATACCACTCAAGTTAAACTCAATACTCAAAGATCTTTAAAGGGCTTTTCAAACTTAATTAAAATATTTAAATCTTTGTCAAACATAACACTGAAATAACATGTAAGGTCGAACGATGACTTCTATATACAATTTAGTCAACTAACACTTATAATAATCCATTGTTAGTCAATATAAAAGAACCATGCAGAAAAGCCAATTAATTTGTGACAACCCAACAACACTACACACCTAAAATGTCCCTAACAATTGGATCATAATGTCAATAGTTGTCATATCTCATTTTCACTCCTTAAGAGATAAAGTGTAATAACCTAATAGGTTTCAAATGCTCAATTTTTTATTTGCTAATAAATCAAAATCCAATCACACGCTATCATCATCTCACATCACATTAGCCTATTTACACTGACATTTCAAATCTTTGAACATTTGATATTGTAGGGATTGGAATTTCATAAAAAGGATTTATAGATATTTAATTTTTTTATACAATGCTATGAGATATGTTGGTTACCATGTGTTGACTTGTGATTTATGACATGTAGGATTTAGAGAGTGATTAGGGTATTTTATAGCGTTTTGAATTGAATTAATGATTTAGCATATGTTATAGCCTATGGAATTGGGATAGTGGACTTGTTGTGTTGAGAGGATGTTTATAGCTTTTTGAGTGAGATAATGACTTGAGATATTATGGTCTATTTGATTGAATTAATGGTTAAGGTTATTTTATGGTGTGTGGAATTGGGATAGTGGTTCAAGGTACATGCTTTGGTGAATAATAGTAGGCAATAAGAATCAGAGTGTATTTTATGTTAAAGAAATGATGGAAGGTTGTATAGTGAGGGAGATGGGAGATGTGGAATTTTGGCAATAAGGAGGGCATCTGTTAAGAAGGATTATGGAATGGGGATGCATCCATGGAAGGAAATTTGTCAACAAGGGAGTAAGTGGAGAGCATATAGCGTCGTCGTTTTGGGCAAAGTGTCAGCTAAAAGGGAAATCCATGGAAAAGAACATAGCTGCGACAAATAGTGGAATGTGTGATATGTTGTCGTTCGAGCAAAGTGTCCACTGCAAGGGGAATCTGTGGAAAGGAACGAGTATGCATTGAATAGTGAAACGTGTGAAGCGCTATCGTTTGGGTGAAGTGTCCACTAAAAAGGAAATCCATGGAAGGGAACGTGTCTGCAGCATGTAAATGGAACACATGGAACATCATTGTTTTGGAGAAGAGTACGCTAGGGACGATGATTTGTGGAAAGGAATGCGTCTGTAATAGAAAGGAAAATGAGTAAAACATCAACATTCACATGAAAGAATGTTGCAAACAAGTGAATCTGTGGAAAGGAACACTTCCAGTTGGATGAGTAAAATGAAACACGTTGTCATTTAGATTAAAGGTTTGCGTAAAATAGTGTATATCGTAGAAGAGTAGGTGTATGTAGAAATGAATGCGTCTGCAAACCCAAGGAAATGTTGTTGTTTAGATTAAGGGTTCATAGAAAATGGTGTATATCACAGAAGCGTAGACATCTGCGGAAAGGAATATGTCATCCAACAGAAGGAAACGATGTCGTTTAGATTAAGAGTTCATAAAAAATGATGTAATACCCGAGTTTTGGATTATCGTAAGCTTTGGAGGATAATGTTAATATTGGATAATAATAATTGAGATTTTTTGGAAGTTATGGAATGATTTTATTATTGAATGTCATATCCGGATAAATCCCTCTATGTATAATATAAAGAGTTTTCAAAATGTATGTTTTGTTTTGAAATAGTGTATGGTACACTAATGTGATAAATATGGGTATAAAGTTAAGTAAAAGAGGAGTACTAATTTAATTAAAATACAAAATAAATGGAGATAGAAGAGCAGGGGTGTGGAGAGTTTGGCATGGGAGGAGTTGATCAAATGATCGACCTTAAAGATGTAAAGTGTTATACACATGGCGGAGTGGTCGAGCATATGCTCAACCGGTCGCACACATTTTTTTTCTTTCAAAAATGCAGTTTTTCAATTGCGACCCAGTTTGTGGGTTTGAGGCATGAATCCCAAGTGGCAATGTTTTGTGGGATTTCTCCATGCGTCCTCCTTTGCAGATAGCATAATAGGAGATGGGGTAGGTGCGATTTTATGGGGATTCTATGAGGCTTACAAGAGACGCCTCTGTGAGAATAGAAACAAAGAGACAGAGAGAGACAGAGTGAGAGTTCTGTGCTTCTAGAGAGAAACTGAGCCATAGAAGCTCTGGAGAAAGGGTAGGGCGCCACGATAAAAAGTGAAAGAAGAAGAAGAGAAGAAGGAGAAGCAGAAGAGGAAGAAGAAAGAGGAACATATGGGGAGCTTCTGAAGGAAAAGTTGTTCTCTTCCCTCTAGTTTTATAGGTTACAGTTTGCTTCTCTGTTATTGGATGATTTTGATGAAGTGATAATCTATTGGATGATGGTTGTAAGGTATATTCAGTAAAGGGATTCTGCCATGTTGATATAGATTCTGCTACATGCATATTGATAATCGGGTGTGCGAAAGTTTTGGTTATTGAGTTTTGATTTTGGTTTGTATGTTGGGATGATTCTCTATGTGTTTACAGCTTCGATAAATATATATTCTGTTATGGATTTTATGAGAAAAGTTGTAGAAGATAAATGAGTAATGGATGTTTATGTTGTGAAGTATTAAAGAAGATGGATGGCAGGTGAAGTTGTTTATAGCTCTTAGTTTCTTATGCCCGATTGTGTTTATGATGATTAGTGCTTTGTTGTTGGTTAATACTCCCTAATATTTACTACTTCTATGGACTTGGTGAGGATAATGCTTTGTTGATTGTTTGGCTTCCTATTTTGTTACCAATGGGATAATTGTGGTTAAGGACTTTATGTTTGGCAGAGGGGAATATGTTTTGCTTATAGCTAAGTGGTTGTTAGTGAATGATTATTAATGATTAAATGTTGTTGATTGGTGAAGGTATTGTGGAGGCTATATCGGAGTGCTAAATGCATTAAGGATGCGATGTAAGTGATATTGCTTGTGTTTTACCGAAAGGCCGACATCGCAAGAGTTAGGATTTGTATGCTGACTGTCTTTATTATAATTAGGTTCTTTATGTTGAGAAAGTGGATATTGATTATGCTAATGTTCGAGGATGTATTGTTGTTTGATGCTGTGTTTATTAGAATTAAGTTCTTTTAATGATGTGTTTATTAGATTTAGTTAAGGATTTGATATTGATCATACTTGAGGATTATAGGATGTTGATATTGATCATGCTTTGAGGATTATACTAAGGATATAGAACTGTACGCATTCACGAGCATTCATGCATCAAAATGTTACGAAAATGGTTCTATGCATACTTTTTTTAAAAGGAAACGAAAACAGATATGAAATATGAATAGACATAAAGAAAATGAGAAGGGTTTGAGCAAGTTCACCACTCATTCCTGAAATGTTAACAGAAAAGGAAAATAGTAGAAGTTCATCATGATGGCCTAAGTTCATCAATCATTCCCGAAATGTTAACAGAAAACGAAAATGGTACAAGTTCATCATGATGGCCTAAGTTCACCATCATGATTCCGTTTGTGGTATAAGTTCATTATGCTGGTGCAAGTTCACCAGCATACTACAAGTTCACCGCGAGAGCCTAAGTTCACCCAATGCAGCCTAAGTTCACTATGAGAATTAAAGTTCATTAAAGTTCAAAGGTAAAGAAAAGTCAAGATAATAGTAAAGGAAAAAAGAAAACGAAAACAGAAAATTGTATATAGATTTTAAAAGCTACATAGCATGTGCATAGTTAAATTTTATATCGCTTATTGAGTCTTAGGCTCATAGTTTAAGTATTGTGATGTAGATACGTACGAGATTAGGTTAAGATGCAGTTGATGAAGGATTTGCACACTCGAATCTTGTGGCTTGCTAGGCTCATGGATTTAAGGAAAATGATTTTAAAGGGTTTTGTAAAGTTATGATTAAATATTTTAAGTTAATACAAGTTTTGTAGAAGATTTATTTATTGTATTCTTAAATGTTTTGTTTTATTTATAAAAGTCTTCCACTGTGTTTTATAAAAGAAGTTTTCCAAATTGTAAAGGTTTTTAAGAAAAAGATTTTAATTATTGTCTTTAAGTGGTTTTAACAACAAAACAGTCTTCTGCTACGCAACTGAGAATGAGAGAATTTAATTTTAAAAAAAGTTTTAAATTTACACATTTCAAAATGACACGTTTTAAGAAAGTAAAACCAGGTCTTTACAAATATGGTATCAGAGCACCTAAGTTTTAAAATCGATTATGAAGACTGCCTACCAGAACAAGCTTCGACGTGGAAATGCTTCATTGACTGTAAGTATATCTTGTGCTAATTTAACTGACACATGATTACTTTATCTATTTCTATGAATGATTTGCAAAAAGATAACATGGAGCGAGGAAGGAAGACGGGAGATGAGATCATTAGCCACTTGTTGGATCTTATGGAATGTCAGTTCCATTTCATTGAAAGGTTGATGGTGTAGTTTAGAGAATTCAATAAGAAATTTGTGGAAGAAATGCAATCACAACTGGGGGAATGATGAGGACCAAATACTAGTGGGACTAAGAGATCATTGGAGGATAGGAAGTAGTAGGGAAAGCAGAAACGTCTCCAAAGAAAAACTGCTGCTAAGAAACTAACGAAAGGGACACCACAAGAAACACTATATCCACAGTCTTCCAAAAGTCATGTTGAAGCATGCTTGGCAAGGTCAGGACAATGTTTCAAATGTAAGAGGTCTGCACATATGGCCAAGAATTGCCCCACTTTATCTGACAAGAAGAAAGAAGAAAGGTGACTAAGTATTTTGTATTTTGCATTTTGAGATGATGGAAACGTATGACTAAACTTTGTATTTTGAGACGGTAGACTCAAGGGTGTCTCATGGTGTGACGACCCGGTTTTTAATTACTTTAAAAATGCGTTAAATTTAAAACTTTTATAACACAACTGAATCCTTATTAAAATCTTTCAATTGAAATCAAAGTTTTTTCATTAAAAACCCGATCGTTAAAACATCTTACTTAAAATTCGTTATTTAAATCCTTATTAACAGCGGAAGACTTTATTTATGAAATTCATTTTTCTCATTTTACAGTAGAAGCATAAATCTTTCAATTTAAAAAGACAATAAAAAAATTATTAATTTATATTTATAAAACTCTTTTCTCTTTTACATTCCTTAGCCTAGCCAGCCACAAGTCCCTCCCATGCAAATCTTTGATCAACTGCTCCTTGTTCTGTTCATCATTTTCTCGTGCATGTACCTACACTATTAGCAAACTGTGAGCTGAAACCCAATAAGAAATGAGATATGCAGCATGTATGCCTCTAACTCATTATGTCGGAATGGGTCCGCCCCAACCGTTCTCTTCTTTATGTCAGAATGGGTCCGCCCCAACTGTTCTTTTCTTTAAGTTTCAATCTTTCATTCTTTCTTTCATAACTCATATGTCGAGTGGGAGATTGGAGGAACCTGTGTTGCAGGCATAGTCTTGGTCGGCTTCTAACCACCTAGAGTAGCTGGTCTCGTTCCCGACAAGGGAGGAGACTTAGTCCAGACTACTTGATTAGATCCGAACTACCCATCCATCCCCCAACACCCCATTTCTTTTCTTTTTATTCATTTCATTTACTCGTATATCGAGTGGAAGATTGGAGGAACCTGTATTGGAGGTATAGTCTTGGTCGGCTTCTAATCAACTAGGGTAGCTGGTCTCATTCTTGACAAGGAAGGGGCTTAGTCCACACTACCTGATTAGATCCGAACCACCCGTCCGTCCCCCAACTTTCCATTTCTTTCCTTTTCATTCATGTCATTTCATTCATCCATTTTCCTCACATAAATGCATATGAGCACCACCCCAGAGGTGCACTTCCTACTTGTTTCTATTATCATGATGCATGTCAATGAGAAACGTTATCGTGATGCATGTCAATGAAAAGCAGTAATCATAACAGTATAAAAGTATGAGACATAAAGCAGTAATCACAGCAATATGAACGTACGAGACATGGAAAATCTATACATGGCGATATACCTTAAAACATGATTGGCAATTACTAGAAACAACAACAATATAGGCATGCTTGATAATTTAAAGGAAGCAATAATAATGTAGGCATGCTGGGTAGTTTAAAGGAAACAATAATATCGTTAGCATGCTTGACAATTTAAAGAAAGTGATAACAATATGCTAACATCCTAAACATGCTTAGAGATTAACCTTATAACGTGCGAATAACATAGGCATAACAAATAAGGCAGCATAGTGGAACGTAAACAAACAATTATAGGAAAGGCATTACTAATGGTGTAGGGCCTCCACAAGCTAACGACTCTACTCAATTTCTTACCTCGAAGCTTTATCGTATATTCGTGCTTAATCTTTATCCTTCTTTTCCATTTCAATACATTCATATTTAAAACATTTACAACTTATTAATTTTATTTCCTTTTCATATTCTAAATTGCATAAAAATTCTAGGAACCCATTAACGCCTAAAACGAATATAACCCATCCCAATATCCATGTTTAACTAATTAGCAACTCATTTTCCAGCAACCTAACCAAAATCAAACAGAATATAAATATGAAGAGGTAATTCGTTTCCACCAACAACTTCACAGTTCCACATTATAACTGAGGCAATAATCATCCAACAACAACCAATAGAGTGCATATATTACTTAATCAACATCACAGAATATTAACCTATCCAATTAGAATAACACAGGATTCCATTCTAGTTTAACCCAACATATTCTTCACATCCAACAAAATCATCCAACAGAAGCATACATCTAATTATTATCAAAATCCGTAACAAAATAATGTTTATTCAGAGAGCACCATCACCCAAAACATTTCTCCTAAATGAATTAATTTAAAGAGCAAAACACCTGAAAACCACAGAGAGGGAAAATCCCTTACCAACGTAGCACAAGATATCATAGCCACAGTTTCACCATCTCCAAAACAAAGCACTCACTAGAAGCTAGGAGCTCAACCTGAAGAATCACAGAGACCCGAGAAGAGCAGCAGCTTCATCACTTTTATTTCCTTCCTCTCACTCGCAGCTCACAACTTCCAGAGAGCATTTCCCCCTCCATTCTTCCCTCTCGCAGAAGCTCACCTGAGAGCTTCTTTATGCTAGCCCTTCCCCCTCCATTGCATATCTAACTTACCAGATAATCACTCCTCACCTTGCCTCTACCACGGACACCCATGGGTGTCCTCCAAGCCATACCCTATCTCCACCATGCTTCTACATATGGCCACTTTGTCGCCCACTAGAACAAGAACCAAAGAAAAAGACCGGTCTGAACTGAACCAAAAACCAGACCCCAAGTTGCCCGAGTGGCTCCTTCGTGATGGCGGGCGTGCGAGCTGCAGGTTACAGCTTGCGAATGGCATCACGGGTCATGGCTAGGGCTCGAGTTGTGACTCACGAGTTGAATCCAGGGCTCCCGCAGGCTGCATTTCTAGCATCGAGTCGTGATGTGCTTGGGCGCTCTGTCGATTTCTGGTGGCTGGCGTCGATAAGGCTGCAATTCCAGAGACACGTCAAGTTAAGGAGAAAATACTGCAACTTCGTGAGTTAAACGGCGACTATGAAGTAACGTACTGAGGGGAAACATGGGTTTGAATAGACGAGAGTTACCATTCTACTCCCGATGCTTCGGTTTTGATTTAGGGAATAGAAAAATAGTTGTGTCAGAAGTGTTTTCTTCTGGGAAAGATGCAAATGAAGATGAAGTTTGATGGTTGGATGGACATTTCTAGTGCGATGGAGACAGAGTGTGGGATGCTCTTTGTGAAATGCTGAGGCCGTGAGCTGTGAAGGAGAGAAGCTCCACGGAGCGGAGTTGTGGGCCGAGAGATAATATAAGAGGAAGAAAGAGAAGAAAAGTGTAAGGGGAGAAAATTGCTCTTGGGTCTTTTCTGTCTCCAGGGTGGTAAGCCTCTGGAGAAGTTGGATTGCAGAGACGTTGGAAGCAGCTCTCAAGTGTCCTCTTGGTGAGTTACTTCCTTCAACCTTGTTATGGATTTTTGGAGGTTCCTGTTTTGTTAGTGGATGAATAATGTTAGGATTATACTCTGTTATTAGATGGAATAATCTGTTGGTTTCAGAATGCTTCTGGTTGCCTGCTAAACCATGGTAAATGTTCTAATGGATTTGTTCTATGTTGTAGTTGTTAGAAACTATTAAATGCTTGAGACTTTAATTGTTGTTGGATGTTGATAAGTATGGAGGTGTTGTGTTGATTGGAAATAAACCTGTTTAGTTACAACTTTGATGATATGCTCTATTGTTTAACTGATCCTTGGTTCCGTGAGATATTTAAATTGGATATTGGTTTGTGCACGTACAATTGTGGTTGGGTGATAGTAAATGTTCTTGGTTTTGGTTAAGGATATTTCAGATGAGGTGTGGGTTTGTTAATTGGTTAGAAAATGGATATTGAGTTTGGATTAGGAAACGCTATCAAGTGATGAATAAAGATTAAGGTATAGATAATGATGAAGTTGTTAAAATGAGAATGTTAGAATTGTTAAGCGTTATATTCCGTTTTAGGCATCAACGGGTTCCTAGAATTATTATGTAATTAAGGCAAGGAAAAGAATAAAATTAATAATTTATGATTATTAATGACTAAATATTTTTAATTATGAAGGTATTGAAAAGGAAAAGAAGGATAAAGATTAAGTATGAATACGCGTTAAAGCATTGAGGTAAGAAATTGAGTAGAGACGTTGGCCAGTGGAGGCCCTATACCATTAGTAGTGTCTTTCCTTTAACTATTTGTTTGCATTTCTACTATGCTGCCATTTTATGCCTATGTTGCTCGCACGTTATTAGTTTAATCTCTAAGCATGTCTATATCGTTATCGCTTTCTTTAAATTGCCAAGCATGCCTATGATATTATTGTTTCCTTTAAATCACAAAGCATGTATACATTGTTATCCCTTCCTTTAAATTAACAAGCATGCCTATATAGTATGTTAGTAAACTTCCATATCTCATACTTTTATATTGTTCTGATTACTACTTTATGTCTCATACTATTATTTTGTTACGATTACTGCTTTTCATTGACATGCATCCCAATAATGTTTCTCATTGACATGCATCATGATAATAGAAACAAGTAGAAAGTGTCACCTCTGGGTTAGTACTCATATGCATTTAGGTGAGGAAAATAGATAAATGAAATGAAATGAATGAAAGGAAAGGAAAGGAAAGGAAATGGGGAGTTGGGGGATGGACGGATAGTTCGGAACTAATCACGTAATTTGGACTAAGTCTCCTCCCTTGTCAGGAATGGGACCAGCTACCCTAGGTGGTTAGAAGCTGACCAATACTATACCTCAAACACAGGTTCCTCCAATCTTCTGCTCGACGTATGAGTTATGAATGAAAGAAAGAATGAATGACGAACAATATAATATACAGCACTTTGATTAGAACAGAACTACTATCCATGTACTAATTAACAGCTTATTCATGCGTATCATTTCATTGAGAAATCCTCAGTTCATCACTTTGTATCAAGTAGTAGCATTATCTATTCTTCTAGTAGAAAAAGCATTTAAATTGAAGTAAAGGAAAATACAGAACATCAACAAAGGGAACACACAGACTCTACTTGTGGGTCGGGCCTCCACTGGACAAGAGTCTACCCTAAACCTTACCTTAGTTGCCAAATGCTGAAGAAATTCTACACGGACCGAACAAAGCCAGCAAGTCTAGTTGAATCCTGCACTCCAGCTCACAAACTCCGCAATCACGTTTCTCTTCACGAAATTCACACTTCACACAACCCTCACACACTCGGGCAATTTCTTTCTCTTGCAGGGGATCCTCTCTCTTGCAGGGAAGCTGAAGATGAAGACTACAAATGACTCCAAGAGACTGACTTAAGCAGGGAGTCCATACCTGAGAGTGACAGACGTACACCAACCAGAGAGGGGGAGGCATCCTTCGACGTGGAAAGGGTGTGTCCAGGCATGGGGAGTCGTCTCCTTGGTCGATTTAGTGCGTATTTAATGACTACACGACAAGTTTTCCCATTATTTAAAAAATATTTTTTCACAGAACTGGGACTTTTTTAGATGAGGTCGGACGTTCTCACCACGTTCGCGTTTGGCCGAAATCCTCATTTCTCAGGCAGAGAAACGTTTTCGGACGAAGGAGGACGTTCTTGATGGTGAGTCACATGGAAATCAGTGATGAAGTTGAAAAGACACGTCAAGTTAAGGAGAAAATACTACAACTTTGTGAGTTAAGCGACGACTATGAAGTAATGTACTGAGTGGAAACATGGTTTTGAATAGATGAGAGTTACCATTTTGCTCACGATGTTTCAGTTTTGACTCAGGGAACAAAAAAATAGTTGTGTCAGAAGTGTTTTCTATTGGGAAAGATGCAAACGAAGATGAAGTTTGATGGTTGGATCGACATTTCTGGTGCGATGGACGCTTTGGATGCTGAAGTAATGGAACCCTTTGGAAGATTGGAGATATGTATGACGTAAGAAAATGTTTGGATACTTCTGTGTTAAGACAGTTAAGGACTATTTTGGGTTTTTAAGTCAAAGAAGTAATTCGCTGAGCAAATTTCGAGGACGAAATTTATATAAGGAAGGAGGAATGTAATACCACGATTTTTCATAATATAATTTAATACGGATAATTGGAACGTAATTAGGGGTATTTGAATAATTATCGGGGTATTACCAGGAACGTATTCGTAAGATTATAATTTAAGGAATTTATGTGATAATAATTAAGATAAATTTGGAAGGTGTATTTTGGGGTTTTCAAACGAACGCGGACGAAGGCAGGGATGCCTTCCTTCGTCCGAAATCACAATTCTGAAGAAGAGATTAATGGACTAAACTGGTCTGGTTAGGCTCAGTCCCAGAATATTGGGATGGCTCGATTTTTAGTTAAAGGATTAAATGGAAATTTAAGTAATTAAAATAAAAATTAATTTAATGAAGTAAATTATAAGGTTGGGATAAATTATTTAGATGGAATAAAAATAAAAAGAAGGGATTAGGAGAAGAGGGAGGAGTGAACCGGTTCACTCCGTGAATCTATTTGTCCGGAAGTAAAAAGAAACAGAATCGCTGATGGCCATTCTGCAAAGGGAAGAAACTCGAGAAGAGGGGGAGCGCCAGGAGGCGAGGGTGAAGTGACGAGAGAGGACGGCGAGCTCGAGTTTGGCTCGGGACGGCCGGGTCATGCATCGTCCGGCGTATGGTGAGCTGCGGGGTGCTGATGGTGTCGTGACTCGGGCTCGAGGTGTCGGGTTTGGTGGGTTGGAGCTACGGATTGGCGTCGGGTTATGGTGAGCCCGACTCTTTATCGATTTTTGGTGGCCGGTGATGATGGATTGGAGATCGCATTGAGGAAGCGATCGACGAGTAGGCTTGCCATCGGAATGGAGTTGTTGGGGGAACGACCAGCGTCAAATGGCAGGGGGCGACGGTTTGGACAGAAACGACTGAAGGCATGAGTGTCATGTTCATAGTTTAGCCAGAACTGGTCTGTTCTTCTCTGAAGAAACTGACAGAGTGGAGTACGTGGGGGAATGGTAGGGCAGAGGCAGTGGTAGGGCATTGCTCGGGCAGGTATATGGAGCACCTCTCTAGATGAATTGAAAATGTAGAAGAAAAGGGGAGGAGCTGGACAGAAATGCTCTCGGGTGATTGATGGCCGAGAGAGAGAATAGAGACAGAGAGGGCATAGAGCTTTTGGAGTGAAGGAGAAGGAGAACTAAGAAAGACTAGGAGTGAGGGATGAGCTCATGTTCTCGGGTGTTCTCTGGTAAGTGCATTCCTTCTCTTTATTCTGGATTTTTGGACGTAGGAAAATGTTAAATTGATGTTTTGAATCAACCTGTTGGATGATGGTTCTCTGATAGTTGTAATAATCTTTGTTTTGATTTTGCAACTGTGAATACATTAGATGTATGTTCTAGGAAATAAATGTTCTGATGCTTGGGTTAATATTCTATGATGATTGATGTATGGATTTGTGCACTCTGTTGGTTGTGTGAGCTACATGCCGTGAGTTCATTTGCAATGTTTACGTTCTGTTTATGACAAGTAATTAGTTAGAGGAAGATTTTGAGATAAAAGGGAGAAATATGTGTTGTTGAATAGTGTTTTCTGCTTGGTTTATAAATGATAAAGAAATGGAATAAATGTGGGAATTGTGCTCTAACGGTTGGATTGCTAGAGTTAAGTGGAATGTTGAGTGATGGACTATATTATCTGCTCCATTATGGATTTTAGTTGGAAGTTATGCTATATGGTTGGAGTCGATCTCTGATGTTCTACAAATTAGCTACAATTATAGAAGAATAATGAATGGTTATGTTCATTTTAGGCGCTAACGGGTTCCTAAGATTATTATGCAATTTAGAATAGACAATGAAATTAATAAGGTGTGATTATTAATAAGTGAATATTATTGAATTGTAAAGGTATCAAAAAAAAGAAGAAGGATAAAGATTAAGTTCTAATGTGCAATAAAGCTTCGAGGTAAGAAATTAGGATTAAGTCTTGGCTAGTGGAGTCCCTACACCATTAGCAGTGTCTTTCCTTTAATTCTTTGTTTACGTTCTACTATGCTGCCTTACATATTATGTCTATGCTACTCGTACATTATTAGTTTAATATCTAAGCATGTTTAGGGTGTTAGCATATCGATATTGTTTGCTTTAAGTTGCCTAACATGCTTAGAATATTCTTGTTTTCTTTAAACTGCCCAGCTTGCCTAGATTATTGTCGCTTCCTTTAAATTGCCAAGCATCCCTAGATTATTGTCGTTTCCTTTAAATTACCAAGCATCCCTAGATTATTGTCGTTTCTTTTAAGTTGCTGAGCACATTTTAGAGTATATCGCCATGTATAGTATGTTAGTAGGTTTCTCATGTTTCATGCTTTTATATTGTTGTGCTTATTGCTTTATGTCTCATACTTTTATACTGTTACGATTACTGCTTTTCATTGACATGCATCATGATAATGTTTCTCATTGACATGCATCATGATAATAGAAACAAGTAGGAAGTGCCACCTTTGGAGTGGGACTCATATGCATCACGTAAGGAAAAATGATAAATAAAATGAATGAAAGAAAAAGATGATGGGGAGTTGGGGGGTGGATGGGTAGTTCGGATCTAATCTGGTAGCTAGACTTACACCCTTCCCTTGTCAAGAACAGGACTATACCATCACACATGGGTTCCTCCAATCTCCTGCTCGACGTACGAGTTATGATGAATGAAAGAATAAAATGTAATGAAAAGATTGGTTTGGGGCGGAAACCATCCCAAAAGAATTAAAGAGAGGCATAATGATACTGCATATCTCATTTCTTATTGGGCCTCGGGCTCACAGTTTGCTAATGGTGTAGGTACATGCATGAGAAAATGATTAATAGAGCAAGGAGCAGTTGATGAAGGATTTGCATGGGTGAGGCTTGTGGCTGGCTAGGCTAAGGAAAGTAAAAGAGAAAAGAGTTTTATAAATGTAAAGTAATAATTTATTGATTATCTTTTTAAAATGAACAGTTTATGCTCCTGCTATAAAATGTTTTACGTTTCCGCTATTAATTAAGAAAAATGGATTTTTATAAATAAATTCTTTCACTGTTAATAAAGATTTAAGTAACGAATTTTAATTAAAATGTTTTAATGATTGTGTTTTTAAGAAAAGAACTTTGATTTCAATTGAAAGGTTTTAATAAGAATTCAGTTGTTTTATAAAAGTTTTAAATTTAACGCATTTTTAAAGTAAAGAAAGGATATGGCAGTGGAAATGCTCCATCAATTGTAAGTACTCCTTAACTTTGACGTGGAAATACTCCATCAACTGTAAGTACGTTAATGGAATTGTTTTAAGTGTTTTCCTTAGTTAAGCATTTTAACTATAACTGAAAGGATATCATGGTTAGAGAACGAGGCATAGATAATGTTCTATTTATAGATACAAAGATGAGTTTTTGTTATAGTGTATTGATGTATATAATAGAGGATAGAGAATACTAGAACTGCTTGGAATTTTATATAGGATGTATGAAATATAGCTTTGGGGGAGTGTAAAAACAAAGGAGACTCTACCCAAATTTTTAGAAAATAGAAAGGCGATAGGAGAAAGCAATCCTAGTATAAACCATGTTAATTAAATGATTAAGTGGGGTCACCTAGGTTGCAAAGGACTAGATAGATGATAGAATTGTTATGAGGAGGAAAAACATTAAGGACTAAGCCAAATTAAGAGGGCGATAATCCCAACAAGTGGAACAACAATCCCTAAACTTGGATAGGTTTATAAAAACGATGGAATAAAAGATAGATAAGAACAAAAATATAGAAGATAAAAAAAATAATTAATTAATTAATTATAAAAAATAAAAAAAGAAGAAACCAGATATGTATCTTAATGCGGATCTAGATGGTACGGAGGAATAAATCAGGACGGTGGAGGACATGGTTGCACATGCTGAAACATGAAGTGTTAGTATAAGAGAAGCGGAGAAGGGGAGCATGTCTCATCTCTATGCTGGTTAAGGACATGAGATCTTGGCAGGATCCCATCGGGATAGCCAAAATTGTGGTTGTAATGACTTGGACAGAATTCAAGTGATTTTCTATGACAAATAATTCAATCACACAATGAGCATGGGTACACTACTTTGTGCAATGACTTATGACAGAAATTCTCGAAAGAGTAGTGGTGTTGGGAATTCAAGACGTGGCTTATTTTGAAGTGGTATCAAAAGCTCTTAACATTGAGGAAGGGAAGGGTTAGAGTTCGAAGTGGAGTGATTCTGTCGTAAGTTTTCAGCCACCGTGGGACGAAGCAAAAACGGATACAGATACAGATACAAAAATGAGTACAGAAATGGAAACGAAAACAGAAACTGATATGAATATGGATACTGATATGGACATAGAAATGAAAACGGAGACGGATACGGAAACAGATACAGATACAGGTACAGATACGGATACGAAAACAGAAATGGAAACGAATTTCTAGAAATGGATACGGATACAGATACACATACGGAAATGAAAACGAGAATAGAAACGAAAACGGACATAGATACGAAAATTGAAACACAAACAGAAACAAAAACAGAAACGAAAGCGAATACAAATACGAATATGGAAATGGGAACAGATACGGAAATAAAAACTAAAACGAAAACAGACACGGATACGGATACGAAAACAGATACGGATACAGACACAGAAATAGGCATGGAAACAGATACGAAAATAGAAACAGATACGAACAAAAATAGAAACAAAAACAAAAATAGAAACGCGTACGAATACGAAAGGGGAAACAACACTAAATGAGGATCTAAGAGGCAAAATGAATAGCAGATTGACAAGAGTGTTAAAGCGTCCAACTCAAACTATGGAGTGGAACAGTTTATGATCTATCAAGCTAAGAAGGATGAATTTGGATGGTGAAGAGTATGTTTGAGCACACTGAGGTCGAAGAGTGAGAGAAAAGTTATGTGTGCCAGGTCTCAAGTCATGAAGTGCCGAGGACGTGATGGGAAGAATAGTGAAGGAGATATGATGTCAACGATTGATAGTTAGTCAATTGGAGATAAAGAAGATCAAGGAGACCCTTCCTTGATTGTGAATCACATGGAAATCAATGATGAACTTGAAGAGACACGCCAATTTAAGGAGAAAATGCTGCAACTTCAAGAGTTGGCGGCGACGATGAAGTAATGTACTGGACGAGAGTTACCTTTCTGCTCACAATGTTTCAGTTTTGACTTAGGAAACAGAAAAATGGTGGTGACAAAAGTGTTTTCTACTAGGTAAGGTGCAAACGAAGATGGATTTGATGGTTGGATTGACATTTTTGGTATGAAGGGATGTTTGGATGCTTTTCTGATAGGACAGTTAATGACTATTTTGGGTTGTTAAGTCAAAGAAGTAATTCGTTGAGCAAATTTCGAAGACGAAATTTATATAAGGAGGGAGGAATGTAATACCCCGACTTTTTAAATTAAAATTTAATAAGGATAATTAGAAAGTAATTGGAGGGTATTTGGATTAATTGGATAATTATCAGGGTATTACCAAGGACGTATTCGTAGGATTATAATTTAAGAACTTTATCGAATGATAATTATGATTAAATTGGAAGGGTATTTTATTGGGTTATTAATTTAAGGATGGAAATAGATTGGGGTTGGAATTAGAAATTTGGGATAATTAATTAAGTGAGGATTAATGATTATTAAGTGAAGGATTGAAATAATTGGGGATTAATTGGAAATTAGAAAGTAATTTGGGTTATTTGGATTAATTAAATAATTATCAGGGTATTACCAATGATGTATTCGTAAGATTATAATTTAAGGAATTTATTGGATGATAATTAGGATTAATTTGAAAGGTGTATTTTGGAGTTTTCGGACGACTGCGGACGATGGCGGACGAGGAGAGTTTGAATCTATCTAATTTATTAGACTTTTCGGACGATTGCGGATGAGGCACAGACACCTTCCTTCGTCCGAAATCACAATTCTGAAAGAAAAGATGGACTGAACTGAATTTGTTTGACTCGGTCCAGAATTATATGTGTAGCTGATTTTTAGTTAAAGGAGGAAAGAAGTAGGATTTATTGGGAGTAATATATGAAAGGATTATTTGAATATAAAATAAATGGAATTAGAATTAAAGAGGAATTAAAATGTAAAAGAAGAAAATTAGGAGATGAAGGGGGAGAAGAGAACCGGCTCACACTGTGAACCGGTTTGGCTAAAGAACAGTGAATGACCGCAGGCCATTCTGGAGTGAGAAAGAAATCGCGAAAGAACAGAAGGCGAGGGAGAGAAGGCGATCAGGAGGTGAGGGAGACCGAGTTAGGGACGATGGTGAGCTCGTGCTGCTCCTTCGTGACGGCGAACAGACGATGGTGACTCAGAGGTGACGAATTACGGGGCGTCTAGGGCTCAGGCGTCGAGCTCAGGTCGTCGATGTGGCAAGCAAATACGGGCTAAGGCTCTGCGGGTTGGCTACAATTTCTAGCTTCAGGTGGCTGGTGATGCTCATCGGCGGCGAGTTGGCGGCGCCAGAATTGCAATGGCAAGGAGGTAGCGAATGACGCATCGAATTGGAGGTGGCAAGGAGCATCGATTTGTGCTGGGAATGACCGAAGGTCTTATTATCCGGTCCAAACAGGTCTGTCCTGCTTTGATGGAAACAAAAGTGAAACGTGCGTGGACAAGCGTAGAAGAATGGTGGAGTCAGGGCATGGCCGTGGCAGGACAAGGGGTGCTCTCTAGTGGGATTGAAATGCAGAAGAGAGGTGGATGCAGGGAGAAGACTCTCAGTTGAGCTGAGACAGAGAGGGAGAGAGAGAACTCTCTAGAGAAGTTGAGCCGAGAGCTGGAAAGGATGGAGATGATGCTGGGCAAGATGGTGATGCTCCTGGAACTCTCAGGTCTCCTTGATTCTTCAGGTAAGGAGATTTTCCTTTGTTGTTCGTTATGGAATGCTGAGATAGTGTGCTCTGTGGGTTGTGGTCGATTAACTGCTATTCTGTTGATTGGTTTTGGGGGGTTAAACTTTGCTAATGAATGGTTTCATACACTAATGTTGAGTTGCTCCTGGGTTTTGTGAAATATTGTGCTTGAGGGTATTGTTCCATGGAATACACATTAATTGGGAGTTTGAATTCATTATGTGCTGCAATTATTAATTATGCTCTGTTCTGTTGGTTATTGGATAATGTTTTCTGCTTGGTTTATAAATGATAAAGAAATGGAATAAACGTTGGATACATACTCTGCACGTTTGGATGACTTTAACTGTTGGTGGACTTTACGCTTGACACGAAAACGATAAGGTTAAACGGTAAAGTGAGAAATCTGTTGGTTCGAGCTAGAATTGAGTTCTATATTATTCTACTTGAGATAGGTTATATTCCATTTTGGGGTGTTAAAGGAGTTCCTAGAATTACTACGTAATTAAGGATAGGAAAAGAATGAAATTTATCAGTCGTGATTTTAATGATAGATGTTTTAATTGTGAAGGTATTGAAAAGGAAAAGAAGGATAAAGATTAAGTACGAATATGCGTTTAAGCTTCGAGGTAAAAAATTGAGATTGAGTCTTGGCCAGTGGAGGCCCTACACCATTAGCAGTGTCTTTCCTTTAATTGTTCGTTTGTGTTTCTACCATGTTGCCTTATTTGTTATGCCTATGCCATTCGCACGTTATTAGTTTAATATCTCAGCATGTTTAGGATGTTAGCGTATTGTTATTGTTTCCTTTAAATGGCCAAGCATGTTTATGTTGTTATTGTTTTCTTTAAATCGCAAAGCATGTCTACATTGTTATTAGCTTCTTTAAATTTATAAGCATATCTATATCGTTATCGCTTTCTTTAAATTGCCAAACATGCCTTTGATATTATTGCTTCCTTTAAATTGCAAAGCATGTCTACGTTGTTATCGCTTCCTTTAAATTAATAGGCATGCCAATATAGTATGTTAGTAGACTTCCATATCTCATACTTTTACATTGTTGTGATTACTGCTTTAGGTCTTATGCTTTTATACTGTTCGATTACTGCTTTTCATTGACATGCATCACGATAATGTTTCTCATTGACATGCATCATGATAATAGAAACAAGTAGGAAGTGTCATCTTGGGGGTGGTACTTATATGCATTATGTGACGAAAACAGATAAATGAAATGAAAGGAAAGAAAATGGGGAGTTGGGGGACGGACGGGTAGTTTGGATCTAATCAGTTAGTATGGACTAAGTCTCCTCCCTTGTTAGGAATGGGACCAGCTACCCTAGGTGGTTAGAAGCCGACCAAGACTATACCTCCAACACAGGTTCCTCCAATCTCCTACTCGACGTACGAGTTATGAATGAAATAATGAAATGTAAAGAAAAGATTGGTTTTGGAGCAGAACCCATTCCAAAAGAATTAAAGAGGCATGATCATACTGCATATCTCATTTCTTACTGGGCCTCAGGCTCACAGTTTGCTAATGGTGAAGGTATACGCACGAGAAAATTATGGACAGGGCAAGGAGCAGTTGATGAAGGATTTACACGAGAGGGACTTGTGGCTGGCTAGGCTAAGGAAAGTAAAAGAGAGAAAGGCTTTTGTAAATATAAAGAAATAGTTTAATTATTGTCTTTTTAAAATAAATGTTTTATGCTTTCGCTAGAAAAATGGGTTTTGTAAATAAAGCCTTCCATTGTCAATAATGATTCAAATAATGAGTTTTAAGTAAGATGTTTTAATGATTGAGTTTTTAAGAAAAGAACTTTGCTTTTAATTGAAAGGGTTTAATAAGAATTCAATTGTTTTATAAAAATTTTAAATTTAACGCATTTTTAAAGTAAAGAAAAATCTGGGTCATCACACATGGTACATTTTGGAGTATATCTATAGAAATAGTTTAGGAATGATAGATGAATGATTTATCAAGCATAAGGTTTTAAGTGAAAGAATGGATAAAGGAAAATTAAGAAATTAAAGTATGTGTTGAGACAATGTGAAGTTTGTAGTGCATGCATTTTGTTGGTAATGAATGTAATGAATGTGAAGATGTAATGTAAATTAACTAGTGTTGTGTTTGGATTACTATATTTGATGTGAGCAATTGTGTTTCTTTTGTTGGCAAGTTTAAGTTATGCAATAGATTGATAATAGAATTTTCTAGAATTGCTTGGGTTTGAATGCAAGATGCATGGAAATAGCTTTGGGGAAGTAAAGAAACAGTGGAAACTCTGCCCAAATTTCCTAATATGAGAGAAATGAATCAAGCCTCGATAAGTAGGTGAGGTTGATAAATTGTTGATTGAGGTTTTATTATTCCTTTTGGTTATAGCTTGATGAGCTTTGTCGAAAAAAGTAATCTGATGAGTTGGTTTAAGTTTTTATCTCGGGCGCGGACTAATAGACGCCATTATGGTTTTGGTTTTGGAGTTGTGATTAGCATTGATGAGGATAGTGCTCTATTAGTTGGGGTTGTTCTTTATTTTCGCTACCACATTGTTGGATAGTAAAGAGGACTTATGTTTTGAGGCTTTGGGTTTAGGTTCTGTTTTGCCAATAGTTGAAGTTTTAATGGACTCTATTGGCCGAATAAGAACAAAATGGTGATGGAAACAAGACGAAATGGGGATCCAAGTGATGAAACGATTAGTAGACTAATGGAAGTGTTGGAACGTCATATTTAATTTATGGAATGGAGTAGGAAACTAGAAGAACAAAGAAACCAGTGGTTGATGATTCCCAAAGATTTAGAATGCTAAAGGTCTCGATGACTAAAGCTGCCATATTTTGAGAGAGATAATTATGATCCAACAAGCTTGAAAGGATGGGTTCGAAGGGTGGACAGTATGTTTGAGTACGCTAAGGTCGAAGAGCAAGAGAAAGTTTTACATAAGTTATGTGATGTCTAGAAAATTGGATAGAAGGAACTAAGTTTATTATGGTCTATAATTGAAGATTTGGAAACTATTGGTAGTTCAAAGTTAGATTTTGGAAGCCGATTAGGCTAAAAGTTGGATTTTGAGTTAGAACTTCTATCAAAACATAAAATCTGTTGATATGTGCAATTGACCACTACTTCAGTATTTTTGGAAATTATTATTGATGGATTTTTGCCTTAAGGTTTGGAGCTTTAAATTCCGTTCAATGATTTACAATTTGGAATCTATTTAAAGGTTGGAATTGTTGATTGTTGCGTATACCTCAAGTTTGCTTTATTTTAAAAGAAATTGTTGTTGTAAATATAGGATATGGGGCTCTCTGAAGTTAAGAGAGTTACAGTGTTATGTAAGCTTGACCTTGAAGTGTTTTATTGGATTGAATTACCATTGAATTTGTACATTCAATTCTTGATACAGTCCTATAAAGGATTTATTAAGGTCTTGGTTGGAAGTCAGTATTGGTTCGGAGTGAACCATTGACTCTAAAGGTTAGATGTTATCCTATTTTATATGTATGCTTTTTTTTTCTCTTTAAAACATGACGCAAGCATAATCATGACATAACCTTGAGAAATAAAATATCACATCCTTCAACAACATATTATCGAAATCCTTAGTTCTATCAACACAATATAACAAATCCTCATCAATAAAACAATCACAACTACTTAAATTCTAGAATCTTGTGATGAAGGCCGTTAGGCCAAGCATATGCGGTCATTTCTTATCACGACCCAAATGGGACCTGAGACAGAATGGGGAATGACCCATCCCAAAGGACCAAATCGTCCGACCCTTTTTCTCTTAAAGTTTTTTAATTGACAGCAGAAGACTTAAAATGTTACTTAAAAGCCAGGGCCTAACCAATAAGGGCTTATCAAGTCCAACAAGTGATATAAAATAATAAAGCAACATAATGCAAAATGAAAAGCTATGGAAAAATTTAGAATAAGGATTACAGTCATCCAGATAAAATATTACTCAAAAAAATCTCTCAAGGGAGAATACTAAAATAAAAATAAAATTTCGCCGGATCTAAACTTGACTTGGCAATTGAAATCCAACTGATAAAATCTTGAAAAGTGTCATTGGAGTGAGATGACTAAACTTAATAGGGATCATGTTTTTAAAGAAAAATTTAATTAAAATGATATTTAAGCATGCAAGAATTTGAAACCCACATTTTATAAATTCCTTTAACAAAAAGATGTACAAAAGGGCATGTGTGTGAAATCACCCACTAATATGTCGTACATAATTAACCTATTTGCACTTTAGGGATTCGAACCCAAGGACATTTGTAAAAATCTCCTATTACTCAATTCAATAACAAACAAACACTTTCCGCACTGTAAAATGTGTGAAAACAAAATTGACCCTAAATTGGGTCCATCAAACTTGATTTGCACGATCAAGTTGATCAACAAATATTTATAGGCATGCTTAAATGAAATGTGAATAGTAAAAATAAAATGTAATATAAAAATCCGACAGTCATAAAAATGGACTCGCGTTTTAATATGAAACTCGTCTCAAAATAATTATTTTATAAAAAGTATGCAAATGTAGTGCATAAATAATCTCTACCTCAAAATTTGCCTAACACTAGTCAAAGCCCAAAGGTCTCAAGAATCCAAATCCAAGTGTTTGCGGATTTTCAATTTAAATTTGAGTATCTATTAAAAAATTAAGGTATTAAATTTTTGTTGTAACTTTATAATTAAAATGTCCAATTATCATATAAAATTAATTCAAAATTTATTGGGTTAAATTATCCAAAATTTATGACCCACACTTGACCCAAAGTAAGCCCAAAACTAGGTTGGACCATAGCCCAATATGACCTTGGTCAATTTGGCCATTTGATTCAAGCCATACGCCTACATTGTGGGCTCAGAATTCTACCCACAACCTTCCGGGTTTGTTGTTCACCAAGATGGAGCTTTTGTTTTGAAACCATGGCTTCCATCCCTATTGCGAATGAACGATTTCGTCATTGCAGACAGGTTCACATCAAACCTAGACAGTCAGTCAACCATCTAACCAACCTAGAGTTAAAGATTTTGTGCCGCAACTCAGCCTCAGCTAGGTCGCATCTGCAGCTTTTCACAGTAGATGAATTCCCACAACTTAGTTCCCCGGATTCGTTCGATTTCACAACCAAAACCTATTTATAACATAATCTAGAATTCAAATAATTTAACAGATAGTTCTCAAGACAAAGATCAAATCCTTTTATATCTCGATTGATAGATTCCCAGCAAATTGAAAATAGAGATCTCAGAATCTCAACAAAAGAAGTGAAATTTCAATGAAGGAAGGAAGAAAACAACTTATCAATGGCGATAACTTTTGGCTCCTTTACAGTGTCTCCTAACCTCTCGCTCACAAAAACCAAAATATAGCACTGATTGACAGAAAAAAAATGCAATGGTGATAGAGCGATGCAGATAAGAAGGCCGAAAATAGTTTGCTTAAGAATTGAAGAAAAGGATAGGATTCTGAAGGAAATCTCTCCTTCTCCCGCAACGCATGCTCAAAATATAGATTCGGGGGAAAACGTTCTAAATTCATTTTCCCCAAATTAATGCCATAGTTAATTTTTTTTTTTATAAATTGGGCCAAATATGGGCCAGATACTACATTCTTCCCCACTTAAGAAATTTTGTCCCTGAAATTTAGAACGACTTCAAGAGTACCATTGAACAAATGAGAATACTTAGCCATCATGTCTGATTCAATTTTTCAAGTAGCTTCTCTTTCACTATGATTCTTCCACTGAATTTGAACCTGAGGTATTTCATGATGACGCAGAACTCTGTTCTCACGACCCAAAATTCTTTCAGGTTCTTCCTTATAAGACATATCCTTCTAGATAGGAACCTCAGTGTAACAAATGACATGTGATGAATTCGGAATACACTTCCTCAACATAGAAACATGAAAGACATTATGAACATAATTCAACTACGGCAGTAACTCCAACTGAGAAGCCACTGGGTCAATTTGTTCAATAATTCAAAAAGGACCCATATATATATATATATATATATACTAGGGCTAACTTTCCTTTCACACCAAAACTATTAATACCTCGATGAGTTTGCACCATAAGAATGCAAATCATTGGTTTCAAATTCCACTTCCCACCATCAGAGGTCTGTGTAATACTTTTGTCGACGATGAATTGTACTCAGTCCTTCCTTAATTACTTGAATTTTCTCAGTTGTCTCATGAATCAAAACAGGCCCAAGAGTAACACGCTCTCGGTTTCAGTCTAACATAGAGGCAATCTACACGATTTTTCATACAAAGCTTATATGGGAAAAACACCGATACTGGTGTGATAGTTGACGTTATAAACAACTTCACTAAATACAAATGACTTATCCAACTATTACTGAAATGCAGAATACAAGATCTCAACATATCATTGAGAATCTATATCATACGTTCAGACAGACTATCTATCTGAAGATGATATACAGTACTCAAATTAAGCTTTGCCCAAGGCTCTCTAAAGAGATCTCCAAAACTTCGACATAAAACTTGGATCTCTATTAGAAACAATACTCGAGGGAACACTGTAAAGACAAACAATGCCCTCAATATACAACTAACTTAACTTCATCAAAGACAAATCCATTCTGATGGGGATAAAATGTGCGGATTTGTTAATCTATCAACAACCACCCACACTACGTCAAATTTTTGTATCGTCCAAGGCAAATTGGTCACGAAATCCAAGATAATCTTGTCTCATTTCCACTCAGGGATAGACAAAGGTTGCAACAACCTAACTAGTCTCTAACGCTCAGCCTTAATCTGCTGACAAGTCAACCACCACGAAACATATACAGCAACATCCCATTTCATTTTAACTCATAAATACTGATGCTTCAAATCATGATAGTTTTTTGTACTGACGGGATGAATAGCAAAAATGTTCTTATTGCCTTATGCTAAGACTGTTTGTCTCAAATCCAACTAGAGACAACAACTCGATTATTGAAAAATAGGAATCCATAAGAACTGCTCTTACAACCATCAAACTGGTCACTAGCTAGAATCTTTTCAAATTTTTCTTTAACTCAACATCAAACTTCTGCAAATCTTTCACACGTTGCAAAAGTGTAAGGGTCGCTACTATATTAAAAACTTGAACTATTTGACCATCCTTTTGATATTGTAGCTTAAAATCTCCAAAAATAAGACATCTCTTCCAATCATCCAAAACAAGACAAGAAAGAGATCTTTTAGGATAATAACTCAAGACATCAACTACAACATTAGCCTTACAATGATAATAGTCTAGATTAAAATCATAATTCTCCATATACTTAACCAACAACATTGCCAGAAATTTAAATTACGCTGCGAGAAGAGATACTTTAAACTTTTGTGATACAAAAATACCTTGAATTTAGCATCATACAAATAGCTCCGCCAAATTTTTAAGGCGAAAATAATAACTGCAAGCTCCAAATTGTGAATCAGGTAATTCCATTCATTCTTCTTTAACTGTTAAAATGTATAAGCTATAACTTTATCCTGCTGCATCAAGACGCAACCCAAAACCAACTCTTGATGCATCAGTATAAACATCATAAGACAAACACTCATCAGGTACTGCGAATACGGAGCAGTAGTCAAATTTTGCTCGAATTAATCAAAAGTGGTCTGACACTTTTCATTCCAAAATAAATTTAATATCGTTACTGGTCAACAACATTAACGACATAACAACAAAAGAAAAATTATACACAAATCGACGATAATAACCATCCAAACCCAAGAAGTTACGTGCCTAATGACATTTTTGGATGGCTTCCAATCTAAAACGGCTTCAATCTAAAGAAACAACATGTCCATGAAAGGTTATCCAAAAAGTTCACTTTTCACGCTTTGCATATAACTAACGCTCTCACAGCCTATACAGAACAATTCTCGGATGCTCCAATATGCTCATCAAGATGTTAGCCTTTTTGTTAGGCTTAGTTTTATTTTGATGATGACCAAATGGTTTAATGTAATGAAAATAATAAGTTGGTTAATTGTGTTTTTATTGATAATGTATTCAATATTTTATTCATTATATTTATACTCAAATTTATCAAAAATACCCATATTGAGGGTATTAAAATGTGCTAACATGTTTATCTAAGTCCATGTAGTGAATACATATCGTTTCGGGACTTAGGAAAATCAAGAAGGGGAAAAAGGAGCAAAAGGTCGGCGAAACAACACAAAAGGTCGACCTCGATGGGCACCCATGAAGGAAATGGTGGACCATGAAGCAGAAAAAAAACAGCTTGCCAAAAATTTCTGCACTAAAGGAAACGGTCGACCACTTTGACAAAAGGTCGACCGCAGCAGTTGGAAACTCATTTTTCTCAACCGTCTTCAAAAGTCCACTGGAGGTCCATCAATGAAGGAAAGAGTCGACCGCAAAATGGACAGATTGCTCCAGAATTTCTGCACAAAGGAAAGGGTCGACCGCACGGTCGACCGCAAAATAGACAGATTGCTCCAGAATTTTTAAATGAAGGAAAAGGTCGACCGCACCATAAGTATTTTCCCAACGGTCAAATTTCAACGGGAAGAATTGCAACAGGTAGTTAAAAGGGTCGACTGTTTGGGCATAAGGTTGACCGTTTGCGCAGTGTCTATAAAAGTGAGATCACTCGAAGCTCTCCATAACGAACGAGGAATCGTGGAGAAGCCCTGCCGAATTTTATACACGATTCAATCATTGTGAGCTTTTAATATTGTTGTATATCCAATTCTCCCCAACCCATAAACGTGAGAGTTATATTTGGGAGAATTCGGATTAGTTAGATTGCACTTTAATTTCCATATTCTATATTTGCGCTTGATTGTAAAGGGTGATTCCCTAATAATTCATCAAAACACTCGAAACACTCCTAGGCTAGATTGAACGCCCATAAGTTCAATCATTGGGTGATGCCCCGCAATAGTCAAATTTAGGGTGACGTTTTGTAAGCGTCAAAGGTTGACGACCTTAGAATTAGTCAAGGGTGAAGCCCATATTAAGAGTCAATTTGTAAACGGTTTTATTGGCACCCATAAGCCAATTACTTAGTGTATCTCCAAGTAGAACTTGGAGCGTGGACGTCGGCGAGTTTGCCGAACCGCGTAAACAAATATTGTGTACACTCCTCTAACCCTTACTCTTTAATTTACGCATTTAATGTGATTGCATATTTAATCATATTCGATAAATCACTTAGGGTTTTAGAGAATTTAAATATCGCACAAAAATATTAGAAACGCTACATTCACCCCCCTCTATAGGCGTATATCGATCCTACAATTGGTATCAGAGCGGGTATTTAAATTTTTGTGTGATATTTTGTTGATTGTGCACATTGTTATAAATTGTTGAATTTCATTGTTGAAATTTACTTGAATATCATTGATTGGTAGTCATATATATATATGCACATTATGGACTCCAACATGTACGAATTAGGTCAATGCACGTCTACACCTCCATATTTTGATGGTTGTAATTATTCGTATTGGAAGTGTAAAATGGAAATATTTATACAATCTATTGATTACTTTTTATGGAAAATCATTGAAAATGGAATATCTCTTCCTAGACCAACGTGTGAATTCAATGATTTAGATAAAAAGAATTGGAACTTAAATGCTAAAGCAATGAATATTTTGTTTAGTGCATTGAGTAAAAATGAATTTGATAGAGTTCAATCATGTGTTAGTGTCTTCGATATATGGAAAATACTTGAGCGAACATATGCAGGCACAAATCAAATAACTAAAAGTGAAGTGAGTTCGTCCTCGGAAAAAGAGGAGGAAGAGACCAATGTATGCTTCATGGCCAAGAGTATTGAGGCAAATGACTATGATAGCAATTCGGATTCTAATGATGATGGTGGTGATGATTTATTTAATGAATTGCTAGATAGTTTTAATGAGCTCAAAGATAAATATAAATTGTTGAAAAATGAGAAAAACAATTTGATCAAAAAACTTGCTATTTTGAATAAATCTCTTGATGATCAAATTGTAGAGTTAAAGAGTATGATTGATGAATCTAATGCTTCATTTAAATCTCTTGAGCATGATAGTAATGATTTGAAATTGTTGAATGATAAATTATATACAACTATCAAATCACATGAAAATGAAATTGATTTATTAAATAGTAAAAATTGTGATTTGATTACTACTATTAATTGTCATAAGCATGAGATTTGTGATTTGAAAATTAGGAATGATGAATTGAATATTTCGATCAAATCACGTGGAAAAGAGATTAAATCTTTACATACTAAATCTAAATCTACATTAGATGCTAATGATACAATTAAATCTCTTGAGATTAATATTAGTGAATTGAAAGTTAAAAATTATGATTTAAACTTGGTTATACTTAAATTCACTAATGGGAGCAAAAATTTAAATATGCTATTGAATTCTAAAAGGGTTACTTTTGATAAAGCCGGTATTGGATATAAACCCTTTGAGAAGAAGAATTACAATAATTTATTTGTTAGATCTTCTACTTGTAATTCTTGCAATTGTATAGGACACAAATCTTTTTTTTTGTGCTTTAAAATTGAATGATAAATTGGATTCAAATGTTAAATCTAAATTTGCCTATCCTTTGCATTTGAACTCTAAATTTAAATCAAATGCTAATTTAAAATTTTTTTATCCTTTGGATGCAAAGTATAATTTAAATTCTAAATTTAATTTAAATTCTAAATTTGTGTGGGTTCCTAAAGGAACCAAACCTATAACAAATGGACCCAAAATGGCTTGGGTACCAAAATTTGCAAAATGATTTTTGTTGTAGGTTGGAGGTTCTCCCAAGAAGCTTGAAAGGAGATTAGATACTTGAATATCCAATCCAAAAAGGGAGAAGCTTTAAGAATGCCTCCAATGCTTTAAAAAATGGAAATAAACTTGGTGGAGGTACACAATTTGTTTTAATTGATTTAATTTGATTATTGAATTCTTAGTTTGGAATTGTGTTGAATCAATTCTATTTTCTTGGTTAGGTTTGAAAGACAATTTCATCTTGATTTTGGATTGAATTGATAGATATCATAGATTGTGATTTTCATTATTTCTCCAATTGGTATTTAGGATTTAAATTATCTATTATCTCTTGAATTTGTTAGTTTATCTTTGATTAGCTTCAATTGATAGGTGGCATATAAGTTGGATATTTGTTGTGATTTAAATGATAAGGTGTTGATTCATTCATAGCTTTGATTTATGACATCAATATGATGAATTTATATTCATGTCTTGGTTTAAAAGATCGTTGAATGCTATGAATCCTTTATTGAGTAGAATATTTTTTCTTAGATTCATTGTTAGCTTAATCTTTTTGTATAAATAAATTGAAATAAGTTTTATTCATTCACTTAGTATTTTGATGAATGGTTCCAACAATTTGATTATAAATTACATATCTTTGAATTAGGATTATATTGAGACAAATTGATTTTGTTTTTGGAGTTAATTGATAGATATCATAGGTTGTAAATTTGGTTATTTCTTCATTTGATATTTAGGAATTGATATGTCCTTATATTCCTTCAATTTATATTTTGAAGATTTGTAATCCAACAACTTAGTCTCTAAATTGAATATGCTAATTTGAACATTGGATTGTTGGATGACTAGTTGGATGATTATTAGGAATAAATTGTTTTGTGTTTTTGAGAATGTACTTCTCCCATGAATTAAAATTATCTTGAAATAAGGGGAGAAGAGTAGAAAAATTGTTAATTATGATGCCTTGTTGTTTTCTCCCATGAATTGAAGTTGAATAACGAAATAGGGGAAGAAAATAGAATTATTTAGAATTGATTAAATCATTGACTTGTTTCAAAATTGTTAAATTTCGACTTTGATGAGTGTGCTTCCGCTATGCCTATAAATTGTTTATCATCAAATGGAAGAAAAACTTGTCTATCTTCAATTGATATTTTGAGTTTGAAAATTGTATTCCAACAAGTGAACTTCTATTTTGAATATATTGAATTGCTTAGATTGTTGGATACTCAATTTTTAGACTTGTGTATTTCTCTCTTGAACTAAAAAATTAACTATTGAAATAGGGAGAGAAAATATAATTGTTGATAATTCTCTTTTGGGCTTGTTTATTATTTTGATGATTGAAGAATGTCTTCCAACAATTTGAATTCTAAATTACAAATTTTGAATTATTGGATAATCATGATTCATTTTGATGACTTTGATAGTCCTTCCATTGATTTGAAGTTTAGTTATTTAATTAGGGGAGAAAATAAATTGTTCTTGATTTTTTTTCACCTCTCAACAAGTAGTTTAATCTAAATGATCTTTTATATTTGAGAATACTTGTTGAAGTTTATTTTTATTTTTATTTTTTGCTTAAATTGTCAATTCTATTCACTTAGAGCCAATTAAAGTTAGAAAATTATTGGATAGACTTAGAACACTCAATTCTCTATTTTTGACTTGATTGAATTGATAGTGTGCTTATAGGGTGAAACTTTGTTTGTAATTCTTGAAATTGCATAATTCTTGAATTGGTTGGATTAAATTGAATAGAGTAAACTATTGATTGATCCAATTTTTTTCTTATGCTTGATTTAGAGTTTAGAAGATTAAAATCATGAATTGAATTTTTTAATAATCCTTGAAATAGTGTATCTCTTAAATTGTTACATGCATATTTGCTTGAAATTTTAATTCCAACAATTGGGTTTCTAATTTGAATATATGCTTGAATTGTTGGATCCTATTTTTGGATACATAGATGAATTACAACAATTGGATTTTTAGACTATTTTTTATCTCCTTTGGATTAAATTTGTATATGGATAAAAGAGGAGATAAAAGTTTTTTCTTTTATATTTGATTTGTTTTAATTTTTGAATTCTCCATTGTTGCTATTTAGATCATTGATATAGGGGGAGAAGATAAATTTGTATAGAGTTTATTGACTTTCTCTTAAATGTTGATTTTAATTTTTAGTTTTGATAAACTTGCTTCCGATAGGCTTAGACTTTGATAATTCTTCCTTGAATCTAATTGGATTAATGCAAAGAGGGAGAAATTTACATTGATTTGACAATAGTTTTTGCTTTGAAACTTTAAAATTCTCCTTTGAATTGAAACTAGTTAATTGATAAAATGAGAGAGTTAGTTATTAGGAGATAATTATGTGTATTGTTTCTAAGTTTGTTGATCATATTTCCGCTTGTTGGCTAAAACTTTGATATTTCTCCGTAAAATTGATTTGTTTTATGATGAAGGGGGAGATACATATTTTAAAGAAAATTGATTTGTTTTTAATTATGGATTTCCCCAAATATTTTTTGGTTTTGAGATTTATAAAGGGGAAGAAGTTTTGTATTTGATTTTCAAATTGATATCAATCTTTCTCCATTGATTTGAACTCTATAAATTGGTATCAATAATTTTTTTTTAAACTCCTACAATTGGTATTATATTGAATCTCCATCCCCAATATTTTGATTGTATGCAATGATTTAGGGGGAGAGGAATAAATTTTAACTTAAATATCTTTGAACGATAGATATATCAATTAGTATGTTTGAAATTAGATTTCATTTCATCAATTGGTATCCATAATGATTTTTTTTTTCAAACCTTTAAATTGGTATCAATCACTGTTTGAGTTTGAATTTTAACAATTATGTATCAATTCAAAAATTTGGTATCATTAGACTTAATTTTTAATTGGTATCATGTATGAAACTATTTTGTTTTGGTATCAATGAAATCATATTTTCTCTACAATTGGTATAATATTCTTTAGATTTTCATTTGGTGTCCTATTTGGATTCCCTAACTATTTGATTATGTGCATAACGATAGGGGCAGAAAATTTACATTTTAAAATTGAAACTCATTCATAGATTGTTTCTCAATTGGTATACATTTTGTTTAAACTTGGATGGTTCTATCTCTTGTTTAGTTACCCTCTTATATACTTGTTGAAAATTTTAAAGAGACAGAGAAATATTTAAATTTGTTTTATTGTTGTTCTAAGGGGGAGAGCAAATATTTAAATGTGTGAAATATCTCCAATCAATTGATTTTGGGATTAACATAGGGAAGAAGTATTTGAATTGAGTTTGATTTTATACATTGGTATCTTCCTTAGAAATTTCATTTTTGAACTTACAATTGATATCATACTTAGCACAAATGATTTGATTTTAACTTTGGATGTACAATTGATATATACCTTTGAAAAACTTGTTTGGCTTAAAATTGTGAATTATCATCCGTTATCCATTGTTAATTTCTTAACTCTTGAATTGGAATTACTTGTAGAAATTGAAAATTTGTTTACAATTCTTAATGTTTAAATGGATTCTAGTTCCTACATTTGATTTATATCTCTTGAATCCCATATTTTTTTTGGTATCTATTGTTTAGCTTCTAATGCTTAGAATTTCCTTCAAATATATTTAGGCTTCATGACGAAACGGGGGAGACTATATTTGATTGAATATTTCTTTGTGGTTGTTTTCAGATTAGTATAATATTTTATACCACAAATTGAATTTGAATGCTTAATCACTCCAATGAATCTTATATGCTTAATTGAAAAAGGGGGAAAATACTTTCTTGTTAGAAATCTTTATAGTGTGGTTATTCGTAATTGGCATCTAATTTTTAACCGCATAAACTTTATCTTGACTGTTTCTATTGTAATTTATTCATTTGATATCTTATCTTTGACCACAAGAAATTTGTATGGAATGTCTAGATAATTCCTTCCATGGTTTGCTTTTTGGATATATTCCTTAATTAAGGGGAGGATTTGTCTTGAAGAATATTCTTGAATGTTTTGTTAGAAATTTTTGTGATTGTGGTTCATTAGAATTTGATGTTTGACTTTTAACCACATGAAAGTTTCATTTTGTATCTCTTTTTAACCACAACTTAGAATTGAATGTTAATGCTTGATTCCCATCCTTGTTTGATATGTGGATAGATTCTTTGATTAAGGGGGAGAAATTTGTTTTTGGTAGAATTAATTGTTGAAACTATTGTTGAGATTGTCTTTGGATTCTAATACATATTCCCTAAATTTATTCATGTTGTTAATGTTTAAGGGGGAGAATTTCTTCGCTGAATCTTTTGATAATCTTATTTTGATAACATTTGGACTCCCCTCCCCTAGAATTACTTTTTGATTATGACAAAAAGGGGGAGAATGGTGTATAAGATGTGATATATTTTAGGGGGAGTTTAGTAGCATGTTGCATGAATTAATTGGTTGATAAATTGCATAACTTAATTAGATAAATCTAATATCCAATATTTGATGCACATGCTTAGATTTTAGTATAACCAACTTATAGGATTTTGTCATCATCAAAAAGGGGGAGATTGTTAGCCTTTTTGTTAGTCTTAGTTTTATTTTAATGATGACCAAATGATTTAATATAATGAAAACAATAAGTTGGTTAATTGTGTTTTTATTGATAAAGTATTCAATATTTTATTCATTATATTTATACTCAAATTTATCAAAAATACCCATATTGAGGGTATTAAAATGTGCTAACATGTTTATCTAAGTCCATGTAGTGAATACATATCGTTTCGGGACTTAGGAAAATCAAGAAGAGGAAAATGAGCAAAAGGTCGACGAAACAACACAAAAGGTCGACCTCGATGGGCACCCATGAAGGAAAGGGTCGACCATGAAGCAGAAAAAAAACAGCTTGCCAAAAATTTCTGCACTGAAGGAAACGGTTGACCACTTTGACAAAAAGTCCACCGCAGCAGTTGGAAACTCATTTTTCTCAACTGTCTTCAAAAGTCCACTGGAGGTCCATCAATGAAGGAAAGGGTCGACCGCAAAATGGACAGATTGCTCCAGAAGTTCTGCACAAAGGAAAGGGTCGATCGCACGGTCGACCGCAAAATGGACAGATTGCTCCAGAATTTCTAAATGAAGGAAAAGGTTGACCGCATAGTCGACCGCACCATAGGTATTTTACCAACGGTCAAATTTCAACGGGAAGAATTGCAACGGCTAGTTAAAAGGGTCGACTGTTTGGGCATAAGGTCGACCGTTTGCGCAGTGTCTATAAAAGTGAGATCACTCCAAGCTCTCCATAACGAACCGGGAATCGTTGCGAAGCCCTGCCGAATTTTATACACAATTCAATCATTGTGAGCTTTTAATATTGTTGTATATCCAATTCTCCCCAACCCATAAACTTGAGAGTTATATTTGGGAGAATTCAGATTAATTAGATAGCGCTTTAATTTTCGTATTCTATATTTGCGCTTGATTGTAAAGGGTGATTCCCTAATAATTCATCAAAACACTCGAAACACTCCTAGGCTAGATTGAACGCCCGTAAGTTCAATCATTGGGTGACGCCCCGCAATAGTCAAATTTAGGGCGACGTTTTGTAAGCGTCAAAGGTTGACGACCTTAGAATTAGTCAAGGGTGACGCCCATATTAAGAGTCAATTTGTAAACGGTTTTATTGGCACCCGTAAGCCAATTACTTAGTGTATCTCCAAGTAGAACTTAGAGTGCAGACGTAGGCGAGTTTGCCGAACCGAGTAAACAAATATTGTGTGCACTCCTCTAACTCTTACTCTTTAATTTATGCATTTAATGTGATGGCATATTTAATCATATTCGATAAATTACTTAGGGTTTTAGAGAATTTGAATATCGCACGAAAATATTAGAAACGCTATATTCACCCCCCTCTATAGGCGTATATCGATCCTACACAAGAGTCTTAGAATATATCAGGAAATCATCAATGAAGGCCACAACAAATTGGTCAAGATATGGTCGAAAAACCCAATTCATGAGATTCATAAAAGCAGCTAGTGGCATTAGTCAGATCAAACAGAATCACCATAAATCCAAAATGTCTATAACGAATCCGAAAAGATGTTTTCAAAAAATCTTTTCCATGCATTTTCAATTGATGATAACCAATATCAAATTGATTTTCGAGAAGTACATAGATCCTCCAAGCTGATCAAATAAGTCATTAATCGACGGATAAGATACTCATTCTTGATTGCCACAAGATTCAAATTTCGATAATTAATGCATAGACGAAGTGAACTATCCTGCTTCTTTGGAAACAAAACGGGCACACCCTATAGTGAAATACTGTTTCGAATAATCCATTTTTGCAACAAATCATTCAACTGAACACTCAGTTCATTCAATTCAGTAGAAGCCATGTAGTATGGAAAAATCAAAATTGGAGTAGTGACGAGCATCAAATCAATGCAAAAAATCAATCTCACGGTCGGGTGGCAACCCAGACAAATCTTCAAGAAAAACATCAGGGTAATCACAAACCACTAGCAAATTAGAATCATGTCTGATCATAACAATTTCACCGCTAATAACAAAAGTATCATCATACAGCTCCAATCTCCTCCGACCACACAAACAGGCTCATAAAACAGGCTCACAAAACATACAGATATTACATGGATGTACTAGGATCTTTCCATTTTCTAATGTATGTGTAATATTCCTCCAATAACAGAATTTTAGTTTTGTATAAGCTCAACCAATTGATACCTAAGATTATATCAAATAGATCCATAGGTATAACTATCAGATCAATCAATAGTTCGTGCCCGCCAATAATAAGGGCAGCATATCGAAAAAATGAGACAAATTTATATCTCTTATTTAGGGGAAAAACTCAAAATTAGGGAATTTTCTAGTTTCTTAATAGTCACACTCTCATGATCCAAATTATGATGAACACTGATCATATGCTAGCGATTATCAGCGTTGCAATAGTTGTTTCTAAACATTATCTCAAACTTAGTCCATGTAATCAAATCTAATGGTTAATCCAATTTAAGAGAGTTGCACCATACATCAGCCCCTTTCTCAAAATAAAATGTTGTAAACCCAACCCAATACTCTGTTGGGAATTTAATAGCAATCAAATTATTTTGTATCACTTTTGACCAATTTTCAACACACATTGGGCATGCTCCGCCCACAAACATTAGACTTCAAATGTTTTATAATTTCATCTGAAGTGATCTCAATACAAGCCATTTTCAGAAAATTCTCTATTGAAGTCATCATTTCGCTTGAACAACTCAAATCTTTAGTCCAAATATTCTCAACTGCTTACGCAGAAACTTACACTAGTGCCGAATTATACAATTCCAATACTAGTTAGAAGTCTTTACCATTAGTTTTTGAATCAGAGTCTTCAAATGCAAGGTTCAAACATAGACTAATAGATTCCAAGTATGATAGAATAAGCATTGAGTTTTGAAAGAAAATTGAGGCTTTGAATTTCTTTCTATGATAGGTTTCTTAGTTTAAACTTCATAGACCCACACATATAATAACAAGAGTTTGCAGACTCATAGGTTCAATAAGGTTGTTGTTAATCATTCACGAAATGTATGCTTCATCATTTCTAATTAAATCTGGACCATTCCAAATTGCTAGTGTCCAATTAGAAAAAGGTCTTCATCCACAAGCAGATAATCTCAAGATGTCTTTCTAGCAGCACTTTAACACATTAATTTTCGTACTTTGTCCTTAGGCACATTATTTGTAAATTCTTGTATATTACTATACTATCTATTTTATAGATATCACTTTTCAAGATGGAACTTGGCTCTCATACCAAAAATTCTATCACGACCTAAATGGGATCGGAGACAGAACGGGAAACGACCAGCCCAAAGGACCAAATCGTCTGACCCTTTTTCTCTTAAATTTTATTAATTGACAGCGGAAGATTTAAAATGTTACTTAAAAGCTAGGGCCCAACGAATAAGGGCTTATCAGGTCCAAAAAGTGATATCAGATAATAAAGCAATATAATCCAAAATGAAAAGCTGTGCAAAATTAAGAATAATGATTACAGTCATATCGATAAAATATTCCTCACACTAAAATAAAAATAAAACTTCGTCGAATCTAAACTTAACTTGACAACTAGAAATCCAACTGATAAAATCGTGAAAGGTATCATTGGGGTGGATTGACTGAACTTAATAGAGATTATGTTTTTAAAGAAAAATTTAATTAAAAGAATATTTATGCATGCAAGAATTTGAAACCGACATTTTATATATTCCTTTCAGAAAAATATGTAAGGGCATGTGTGTGAAATCACCCACTAATATGTGGTATATAATTAAAATAAGCTCTTGTTGTACAAATTAAAAATCAAAGTGAAAATGGAGCCACTCATGGACTCCGAGCACACCACGCCATAGACATATAATAGAATAAAGGCAATACTCAGTGATCGCAAAAACCAAATAATACCCTGATCAGGTTTATGGATTCGCAACCTAAGGACAAGGCATATACAACTGTCCTATTACCTATTTGAACTTTAGGGATTCGAACCCAAGGACATTTGAAAAAATCTCAATAACAAACAAACACATTCCGCACGGTAGAATGTATGAAAATAAAATAGACCCCAAATCAGGTCAATCAAACTTGATTCGCATGACCAAGTTGATCAACAAATATTTATAGGCCTGCTTAAATGAAACGTGAAGAGTGAAAATAAAATATAATATAAAAATCTGACGATCAAAAAAATGGATCCATCGTTTTAATATGAGACTCGTCTCAAAATAATTATTTTATAAAAAGTATGCAAATGCAGTGCATAAATAATCCCTACCTTGAAATTTGGCTTACACTGGTCAAAACCCAAAGGTCTCAAGAATCCAAATCAAAGTGTTCACGGATTTTCAATTTAAATTTGAGTACCTATCCAAAAATTAATGTATTAAATTTTTGTGGTAACTTTATAATTAAAATGTCCAATTATCATATAAAATTTATCCAAAATTTATTGGGTTAAATGATCCAAAATTTATGATCCACACTTGACCCAAAGTAAGCCCAAAACTGGGTTGGACCACAACCCAATATGACCTTGGTCATTTTGGCCATTTGATTTAATCCATACGCCTACATTGTGGGCTCAGAATTGTACCCACAACCTTCTAGGTTCATTGTTCACCAAGATGGAACTTTTGTTTTGAAACCATGGCTTCCATCCCTATCACGAATTAACGATTTCATCATCGCAGACAAGTTCGCATCAAATCGAGACAGTCAATCAACCATCTAACCAACTGAGAGTCAAAGATTTTGTGCTGCGACTCAGCCTTAGTTGGGTAGCATCTTCAGCTTTCCAAAGTAGATGAAATCCCGCAAATAGTTGCCAGGATTCGTCCGATGTCACAACAAAACTAATTTATAACAAAATCCACAATTCAAATCATTTAACAAATAGTTCTTAAGACAAAGATCAAATCCTTTATACCTCAATTGACAGATTCCCAGTTGCAAGGGTATTCCAATTGACCAAAAAAAATCCAATAGATTGCTTTCCCGATTCCATTCAAATTCCTTCCAACAAATTCAAGTATAGAATCAACCAAATCAACAATTCTAACCTTCAGATTTCAACCATCAGAAAATAGAGTTATAATTGAGGAGAAAAGATTGGATTTTTACCGAAATCTTGCCTTCCGACTTTTTGACCTCAAAATCCTCGATTGTCTTAAAAAATCCACACTGTTCCTTTACATAACCTGAATTAATCCATCCAGCAAATTGAAAATAGAGATCTCAGAATCTCAACAAAAGAAGTGAAATTTCAATGAAGGAAGGAAGAAAACAACTTACCGCTGGTGACAATTTTCGGCTCCTTTACACAGTCTCCTAACCTCCCTCTCACAACAACCAAAAGATAGCACTGATTGACAGAAAAAATGTGATGGCGATAGAGCGATGCAGAGAAGAAGGCCGAAAACGGTTTGCTTAAGAATTGAAGAAAAGGAGAGGATTCAGAAGGAAATCTCTCCTTCTCCCGCAACGCATGCTCAAAATACAGATTCAGGGGAAAATGTTTCCAAATTAATGCCATAATTAATTTTTTTTTGTTTTTTTTTTAAATTGGGCCAAATATGGGCAAGATACTACATTACTTATCTAGTAATTATTCGATTTATCTCATTTAGTTAAAGAACCTAAAACAGATCACAATATTTGTTATTATCCATATTAGCCATCTATTACTTTGTATATTCTTAAACTCCCAGTTTCCTTAATTAATCATGTTAAGTCAATTTATAAATTCAACCACATTTGTTGTGCTTATATCATCCAAGATAGGCCATTATTATTGTCCATAATACTTTTACCTCATTATTTTATCACTAAAATTCTAAAATCATAACTTGAATTATACATATCTCATTGTCTTAATTTCAATATCCAAAGTTTCATTTATTTTTCCATAATAATATATCAAAACATTTTAGGGATTGAAAACCATTCAAATCAATTTGTAATACCCAGAATTAAGTTTCGACTAAGAATGAGAATAATCGTGAATTATATTAGAGATTATAAAGTGATTTTATTATGGATTGTAATACCTCGAATTTTGAGGTATATTATTTTATGATTAAGAAAAATTAATTTAGGAAACGAAATTGAAGAATTTAAATTGGACTGGTAATAATTGTTAAGTGATATTTGGAAAGTCGGGAGTTGGAAGATTGACGATTAATATATAGTATGTATATTTGATATATATATATATATATATATATTCATGTTAAGTAAATAAAAGAGGAAAGGAATGGATTCAAAAAGAAGATTTAAAATAAGGGGGAGAAAAAAAGGAAAAGGGGCAAAAACATTTTTCCCCTTTCCTTCGGTTGAGTGTTTCGCGAGAAGGAGACGCTCGCGAGCGACGACGAAATGCGAAGGCGGGAATCACCGATTCTGGCAACGGGGTGACTTCTTCCGGACACTCTGATGGAAGTCACGGGAGCTGTCGAGTGCGAGTAGTGGTGCGCTCCGTCTGTGGGCGTTCTGAGCGTCCGAATGAACAGGGGCGGTTTTCTTCCGGGCTACGAACGTGCAGGGACCGTCAACCGTGGACGACGGTGAGGCTTCCGGGAGCATTCCGATGAGGCAGAGCCGAGCTGGGCTTTCCTCCACTTCACTGGTTAAGGTGAGTACCCTCAGTCAAATTGGTTTGTTACGGTTTTGATGGACAATGTCAAGAATTTCTGCCCGATAGACACTATCTGTTCGTTGATTTTGGGTTTCTAATTTAGTTGTTGACTTTGAGAATTTTGTTGCAGTCTTTGGGAAATTTGTCTGCTGTTTTGGATGAAAAGGATGCCAATAATTATGCCCCCTGTTTTGATGCAATGAAACCCGAAGAGTGGTTCTGTTTTGATTTCTGTTGTAGATTTTGGTTCTGTATGTTGGATATGTCCTCTGGAAATTAAAGTTGTTTTGATAAAGTAAAGTTTGTGCTTTAGTTTTGTTACTGCCGAGTCTATTGGAAATAATATTGTGTTATTTGGCTTAAGCCACTTGAATTATTGGTTAAGACTGGAACTATACTATGATGATTGAGGCTTAAGTTGTTGAGGTTACTCTGATGATTTGACAAAGGAAATCCTAGTTGGATTTTGGAATTTGAATCGGTAATTCTATATAGTCACTCTATGGATGGTTGTTAAGTTGTAAATATTGAAACAATCAAGTGTTATAGAAGTCTGTAAATAGTTATTGGAGAGTAGGTGTTAATGATTAAATGTTATTGACTTTGAAGGTATTGTGAATGATAATGTTAAGTGCTAAAACTCTATAAAGGCACGAGGTAAGTGATATTACTTGTGCTTTGCTGAAAGGCCTACACCGCAAGAGTTAGAGTTGTTTGTTGACTACATTTACCATATTATAAAGTTAGCTTGTGATCATGTTCTAAGGATGTATTGATGTTTGATGCTGTGTTTATTAAAAATAGGTTTTTTAATGATATATTTATTAGATTTTTAATGATCATGCTTGAGGATTATAGGATGTTTATAATGATCATGTTTCGAGGATTTTACTGATGATATAGATATTGTATGTCTTCACGAGCATCATGCATCATGGTTTGCAAAATGATACGAAAATAGTTTTCATGCATGATTTTAAAAAGGAGATGAAAAATGATAGAATGGATGCTGATACATACTAAGTGAACGGCGTTCTCAAGGAATGATCACCTGAAGTTGACAACCATCATTTCCGCTGTAGGAATATCCATTTTATCATTGAATAAACATAAATAGGTGTGTGGTGGTTCAGGAGAATAGGTGATGGTTCATTGGTGGTGACACCTCTAATGGATGTATATCCTTCTAAGTAGGGAAGGAGTGACGGTTAAGCCACATGGACCATAGGATGTATTTTTTATCTTGTACAAGAAATCCCCAATGCTTGAATTGAAGAGATTGGTCATAGTCATTGATGGTGACATGACCATAGGATGTATTTCCTCATCGGAATGACGGTTAGCCACATGACCATAAGATGTATCATTTATCTGGTAACGAAATGTAAAGAAAGGATAGGTTCCTTTCTAGAAATGAAAACAGAAAATAGAAATAGAAACAACATACTGATTTTGAAGTGGCATTGCATATGTATATTTATTTCATATCACTTACTGAGTGTTAGACTTATAGTTTAAGTTTTGTTGATGTAGGAGTATGTACGAGAATAGGAGAACAAGTTAAGGAGCAATTGATAAAGGATTTCCACACACGGGTCTTGTGGCTAGATAGGCTAATAAATAAAAGAAAAGAAATGGTTTGTAAACGTTTTGTAAATGTATTTAAATTGAAAAAGGAAAGAAGTTATTTATCATATTCTAAAATAATTTGTTTATTCATTTAGTCTTCCGTTGTGTTTTATAAAATAATTTAAGAAAATTATTTATTATTATCATCTTTAAATGATTTTAAGAACAAGAAGTCTTCCGCTGTGTTTGTAAAAGAAAAGTTTTAAAATTTTATACACTTTCAAAAGCAAGTAAAATCGGGTTGTTACAGTTGGTATCAGAGTACTCGGGTTTTAAAAACGATTCTGTAGACTGTCTATCAACACAAGTTTCGACATGGAAATGATTCATTCATTGTAAGTTATTGATTGCTACTTTGATTTTATGTTTTGATATTGAGTAATAGAAAATTTTGCATAGGCTTTGCGATGTATGGATACCAGTTAAGATGTAAAAAGGGAAAGGACATTGTGAGAAGTTAACAATTAGAAACTATTAATTGGAAATTGCGTTTGGATGTAATACCTTGAGTATTTAGATTAAGTTGAATGCTGTATGTGATAAAAAGATAGATGATTCTGGAACTGTTTGAGTTTTAGTGTAGGATGCATGAAATATATGCTTTGGAGGAGTCAAGAAATAGGGGATACTTTGTCTAAAATTTTATAAATTGGAAAAAGGGAAACGGTTAAAAACAATTCAAGAATAGACTAAATCAAGTAGACAATTGAGTGGGGTTGCCTACGTTGCAAAAACTTAGATAGATGGTAGAATTTTCATGGAAATGAAGAGCATTTGAAGGCTATAGACTAAGTTGAATTTTGGGGACATATTGACAAGTGTTACCTCACTTTGTCTAACAAGAAGAAAAGGGAATTGGAAAAGATTGCTCCTCGTATCACAAATGACGAAGAGGCTAGTTAACCAAAGCATGGTTAAGTGTTTTGTGTTACGATATGGTGGACTCAAGGGTGTCTTTTGGTGCGTGAATGAAGTTATGGAAAAAGGAGCAGTTTAAAAAGTTTTCTTTGGTAATTATACTTGTGGTGTAATTATGATTAAGTGAGCGAAGAAATTATAGTTAAGGATTATTCGAAAATGTAGATGAGCATCACTAATTAGATTTAAAAGGGCATTTTGGATTGATTAAGTATGAAATTAATGAATGTCGGGGATTGAAAATTTTAAAGAAAAGAGTATGGAGAGACTTTAGATAAGTATTTGATCAGCTGAAAAAAGAGACCATCAATTGATTGACCATATTAGTGGAACGACAATTTCAACACTTGGAAATATTATGGAAAGGGCCGAGCAAGTGAAACCCGAGAATTTTCAAGAGTAAATTCCACGTGTAAATTTTTCGCATTAATATTTGGTCTTAACGTTGGAAAATTGACCCAAATTGTCGCATAGCGACCGCATTTGAAATTTTGGTTAATTAGTTAAATCAACGAAATTGGAGAATTAAATTGGACAGATAAACGTCGTTAGGTAATAATTAGAATAAATCGGGATTGAAGATGAGATTTTGGAGATAAGTTAAATTAATATATGAAACATATATATATATATATATATATATATGTGTGTGTGTATATATATATATATTAAATGAATTAGAGGAATAAGGATATGAAAGATTAAGGTTTAAAATTTAAAATGGAAAGTTGGAGGAAGTTTATTTAATTGATAACACATGTATGACAATATGTTATAATTAAATAACACAAGCTAAGGATTATTAAAGTAAAAGGAGCACATGAAAGGATGGGGTTTTAAATGAAAAAAAAAGAAAAAAAAAGAAAGTAAATTCGCAGAAGAGGAATAGGGTTCCTCTTCTTCTCATTTCCACCAGCCGACAGAGCCACATAGGTTGGGGTGGGCAAGAACCGACCAGAACTGATAACCGAAACGGAACCGACAGTCGGTTATGGTTCGGTTCTGGCTCTCGGTTCTAAAAAACAAATCGGGTTTGGTTCTCGGTTCTGTGTTTGGAATCGGGTTCGGTTCTCGGTTCCTTAAGATAAGAACCGAGAACCGAACCACCCCTAAAATACCCCGTCCCTAACCCTAACCCGCTAACCAAATACCCTGAGTGCGATCGGCGAAGTGCGAAGGTGACTGCGAAGGCGACGACGAATACGGAGGTGCGAAGGCGACTGCGAAGGCGACGACGACTACAGAGGTGCGACGACTACAGAGGTGCGGCGACGACTACAGTCTGTTTGATTAGTCTGTTTGATTTCTTCGAATATAGACTATATAGTTGGATTTCTGCTCCTCTGTTTTATACTTTGATTGTTGAATGTTGTTGAATGTTGATGAATGACATATTTGCAATCTGTAAATTGCATTACAAATTGAATCTGTAATGCAATTTACAGATTGCATTACAGATTGCATTACAGATTTGCAATCTGTAAATTACATTACAGATTCATTACAGATTTGCAATCTGTAATGCAATCATTTAGAGATTGCAATTTATAGATTGCAACTACTTTGACTTCTAAAAATATTTTTATTCTGTCTGTTATTGAGAATCATTCGTTGCTCTTTGATTTTTCAGGATACAAATAAAATGGCAGAAATGACACAAAATGTTTCAAAAAAACGCACAAGGAGTTCTGATGTTTGGGAGCATTTCGTCCACGTTGAAAGTGATGATCTAGATAATAGTAAAGCACAATGCAAGTATTGTCAGCAAATCCTTGCGGCGAATACAAAAAAGAATGGAACATCTAGTTTGTGGAAACATTTAAAAGTTTGCAAAAAGCACTTGACAAATTCAGATAGCAATCAAAGGAAGTTGCCGTTTACAAAAAAAGAAGAGGGACAATGCTCCAGCTCCAATAAAGGAGAGACAATCAATAGCTTAATGGAGAGACAATCGATAGCTTAATGGAGCAATGCTCACTTGGCTGGGAGATTGATAAAGTTTTGACGGTAACAGTTGACAATGCCTCATCAAATGATGTTGCTATTTCTTACTTGGTCCGAACTTTGAGAAATTGGGATGGGTTGGTTTTAAATGGAGAGCATATGCATGTTCGATGCTTTGCCCATATTTTGAACTTAATCGTTGCTGATGGGCTTAAGGAGCATGAAAATTCCATTGTTCGAGTCAGAAATGCAGTGAAGTATGTTAAATCTTCTCCTCAAAGACTTAGGCTCTTCAAGTCCTGCATCGATATTGTAAAGATTACATTTAAAGGCAATGTAACTCTCGATGTGCCGACTCGATGGAACTCCACATATTTGATGCTCAATAATGCCGAAAAGTATGCTGTAGCGTTGCATAAAATGAAAGAATGTGATAATACTTACGCAACAGCAATAGAAGAGGAAGGTCATCCTACATCTACGGATTGAAATAACATTCAACTATTTGTGAAGTTTCTAAAGGCCTTTTACGATAGCACTATAAAAGTTTCGAAATCTTTGTCTATTACAGCTCACCAATATGTCACGGAAGCTTGCAATTTGAATATGATCATTTATGAGTATGCCAACGGTGACAATGTATTGTTGATGCACATGGCTTTTGGAATGATGACAAAGTTGAAAAAGTATGGGGGACATTTCGATACGATGAACACATTTCTATTCGTGGCAGTCCTTCTTGACCCCAGAGGCAAATCAAAGTTTCTAAAACATTGTATCTCAATTCTAATTGGACCCGATAAAGCTGATCAATATGTGAAAGCAACGGAGAATGTTTTAGAACGATTATATTTACAGTATAAAGGTGATTCAGCTAATGATGTGGAGATTCATAATGATATTAATATTGCAAATCCCTCAAATGAGGTATACATGGTTTATGCACAATTCTATGATAATTCAATGGAGAGGTTTGCAAATTCAAATAATATGTCAGAGTTGGAGGAATATTTGAACGAGCGAGCTGAGAAGTTTGCACCTAATTTGGACATATTAAGGTGATGGAAATTAATGACACATAAGTATCCAGTGTTAAGTAGAATTGCGAAAGATATATTCAGCATTCCAATTTCTACTGTCCCTTCTGAGTCAGCTTTTAGCTGTCGGGGTCGTGTTATTGATTCATCACATACTGCCCTCCAACCGGAAACAGTTGAAGCTATCATTTGCACACAAAGTTGGATTCATAATCATACCCAAAGTCATTTACATACGTCGCAACCAACAAATGACTACGACACTATTGATGAAGGTGCGTTCATTTGATAAATACTTTTCTATATTTGATGAAACTTTTAATGTTAAATGAATCATATAATTGTTCTTTTCTGCAATTATTGCTTACGACCAAAAAGAGAAAGACGACGAAGAAGGAGATGATCTCTTGGCCTGACCAATTATTACTAGTCTCAAAGGTGATCTCTTCAACTGCATAATATTTAGTTTAATGAATTAACTTTATATGGTGTGTTATTTTGGTTGCCTCTCTGATCTGGTTTTGGTTGTGTCCTTTAATGTTTTATTTTGTGAAACACTATCTTTATTTGATGTGAACGATTGGTTTGACGATGTGCAGTGTCGAAAACGATGTCTCAAGGAGAGCTTGCCTGTATGTACTCTTCTCTGAAATCCTTTTCTTGCTTTCTTCTTATTTGTTGTGATTTTAATTATTTAGTCTACTAGAAACATATGAATGAGGGTTTGTGCCGTGGAGATATTAAGTTTTATGAACAATTCAGTCAAATAATGATGGTTGATAAGTTGATGGAGTGTGTATTTAGGCAGGACACTTCTCGGAACCGAGAACCGCCGGTTCTGGACCCGGAACCAAGGTCGGTTCCGAGTTCGGTTCCGTTCCCCATCAGTTCCGGGTTCGGTACCGGCTTCACAGAACCGAGAACCGATTATTCGGTTTCGGACCGTCCGGAACCGACCCGAAACCCGAAATGCCCACCCCTACACAGAGGGAGTCTTCGAGAAGAGAGGAGATGCGATCAGCGAGCTCCACGAGGGGGGGAGTGAACATTCTGAGCTGCAATCACTGATTCCGGCCGAAGAGACGTGCGGATGCTCCAGCATTTATGATGGAGCATTTATTTGTTCATGATACTGTTTTGGATGCCATGGAAACTGATGCTCTGATTTTTGGTTGGTTTATTGTCTTGATAATGGGTTCCCGATTTTTGTTGTTGTTTTTTTTTGGGATGAGAAAATGTCGAGAATTCATGCCCTGTTTTTGTTTGGGAAAGATGATGATAATAGGCTCCCTGTTGTTGCCACGGTTTGAGCTGTGTTCTGCATTTTGGTTCACGGGTTAGTGTAAAGTAATGGTTATGCCTTGCTTGTTCGTTATGAATTTCTGATTAAGCTGATAAAAAACTTCTGTGAAGTTCATTTGTGCTAAAGTTCTGTAGTGGGTTATGATTGTAGTTGGATTGGGTTCTCTGTTTAGATTCTAGGTTGAAGAGTTATCAGATTTTGTTGAGGATATTAATCTGGGAACATGATATAGTTCTGTTGTTAGATGTTGTGGGATATTGTATGGTTGTTCAAGGTTAATATAATGGCTGAATTGGTTTATTTGCATTATTTGGATGTTTATGGCTCTCAAGGAATTAAACTATTGTTGGTTATGTTATCTTTGCTATAGTTTGAATGTTGGAATTGTGAATATATTGATAAATGTTAGAGGATGTGGAGGACTTGTTAAATTAGTGGGTTTAGTTCTATTTTGATAGACACTGTTGGGAGTTGGTTCTATTTTGGACTTCAAATTTTGGATGATGAAATTATGAAGTAATGTTAATGCTTTGTATGGAAAAAGATGTAGAAATTGCTCATCTCATATTTGTCGGATGTTACTAAAATTGTTAGACTCTGTTAAAGTGTTGTTTGTGAGATGTTACTTGGAATGGTTAGTGACTCTTAAGGTGGAGTTGACAAATGGTTAATTTTTATGAATTAAGTATGTGATGATACCTGTGAGGTTATTCACAGATCAATTGAGCATGTTGAGTCATAGTCTATAGTAACATAGAGATGGATTTTAAACTTAGTCCCGACCTAGGATCTCCTAACATTTCCTTGAGACGTATTTATGAGATTTTTTCATGTTTGACATGTTGTAGGCTTGGACGAGTTTGAGGACTTCGAGCAGGTACCTACGGTTGCTACTCCTTCGTATACGAGCAAGGACTGCCAACCAAGTAGGGCTTTATACTTAGTTGCTTGCATCGCATTGCATAGTTTTCAAAATAAAACCGTATTTTGTGGAATACCACACATGAAAAACCTGACGGGGACTGTTCGACAGCACGTCAGCTTGTTATACTATATATGTACAAAAGTTTTACACATCTACTTTTGACATTGGATTTCATGTTTTTATATGATGATTATAACCTATTTGGGATGAATTCCCCTGACCCTTTGGACGATCTCGGCGTCAAAGTATCAAAGGGACACCCCCGATACATCTCCTGCTGTGTGGAGATGTTTTGTTTGCGCACTGTGTGAAATAGGAGAATTGGGAAGGTGATGACTGCTTCCTTGGGTTGCAAAAAGTTTAGGCACGATTATAAAGATATCTATTGTGTATGGTTTTAAAGGCACGGTTTTTATGCATGATCCAGTTTTCTAAGAATGGATAGTTAAAAAAAAAAGTTTAGGCATTGAGGTGTTACACTTATATCAAATTGCCATGGCTTTCCAAGCAAGTTGTGACTAAGGTCCATAGGGATCACATCACAAATTACTTCATCATGATATTTGCCTATAGAGAAAGGAATCATCACCTGCTTTGTCACTTTTAAGTCCCCTTTATTAGTAAGCCAACTTAGCTTGTAAGGATTTGGGTGTACAAATATTTCTAAGCCCAACTTTTCCACCATATCCACGGAGGCTATGTTGACGCAACTACCACCATCAATAATCAAGGAGCATACCGTATCTTTGACCAAACAACGACTATGGAAGATATTTTCTTTCGGTAAATGTCATCCCAACTTTGTCTCTGCAGAACCATGAGGAGAGGACCCTCTTGAGCATAAACCACTTCCTCTTGTGATTCCTCATCTTTTTCTATAGTGGCAAATTCTTCTTCTTCGCTTTTAACTTTGTTGGACCGATCTCTTAAGATTATTACTCTTTGATTTAAACATTGGGAGTCTATGTATCCAAACCCAAGGCACTTGAAACACTTGATTTCTCGAGCCCTTGTTCACATTGCATCTCCACTGATTTTCTTTTCTTTTTACCTTTGACCCATTGTGATCTTGTTTGAAAAATGCTTAACTACATGCTTAGGTGGATTTTTACTTGCCATGTGGGCCTTTGGTGTTGACTTATTATTGAAAAATTTTGAGGCTCTCATGCGTTGTTGTACAACCTTAACAGCTAATTGGATTACTCCATCCAAGTGTACATACGACTACAATTCTACTGCGTCTCCAATTTTCTTATTTAATCCCTTGATGAACCTAGCTATAGTTTGCTCCTTGGGCTCTTCAATCCCACTTCTGATCTTAAGAGTTTCAAATTTATAGTCATATAATCCTCTATGGATAGCACTCCTTGCTTCAGACTTTGCGTTTAAGAAAAGGTCCTACTTGTAATGGCTAGGCACAAACCTTCGTCTTATTAATTGCTTCATCATGCTCCACGTAAGATTTTCACCTTTGCCATTATGCCTTCTTTGAGTTCTATGACTTCCCACCAAAGATTAGCACAACTAGTGAATTCTAGAGAGACTATTTGAATCTGTCTTCTCTAAATAATAATATGAATAAAATATCTTTTCAACTTTCTCTACCCAATCAAGAAACTTTTCTCCATTCTAGATCCTTTAAACACCGGTATTGAAAGTTTCATGTGCCTCAAACCATCATAATTGTCATTGGCATACCTTGAACTATGCAAGCCCTCAAAGTCGATATCATCATCAACCCTTTTTTCCATCACATTTTCCATCTCCTTGACTTCTTGGTCTATAAAATCTTGGAGCTCTGTCATTCTTATTCATAAGCCTTTGCATTTGCTGACGATGAAGAGAGAGATTCTCAACTCATCTATTTGTCTTTGAGTGCTAGATTTAGCTTCCTTGGTAGGTGGTTGGGTCGGATGTTATACTTTCAAATCTTGAGTTTGAGATGTAATTACCTCGCTCATGATCATCATCTTTCAAGATAAGCTCTTATACCAAATGACATGCTTTAGGTGAATTTCGAAAGCGAGTGGATGATCGGCGGTAGAGAGGTAGTCAACTAGAAAACAAACAGTTTCTCTGGAAGTAGCTTTTGGAGTGACTGCAGTCAACTAGAAAATAAATGGCAGTCGACAAAAAACCTTTAACATTGACCATGTCAAATAAGGTCAATTGTACAAATAAGACCTATGTTCGTGGTTCTGCGTGTTGCACTTTTTTGGGAGGATTTTTTGATCACTTAAACCCAAACTTCGTCCTAAAATTCAAGGAGGCTTCTTCATAACAAATGGAAATATTTTTTAAGCACAAAAAGATTAATTCCATGAATCCAAAAAAAAAAGATGATTGAACAAAAACAAGAACAAGACAAGTTGGTCAGAAACGTCACTTAATTCTACAACTTTCTACTCAAAGGCAGTCTCCCAAACGAAGACAGCCCTCCAACTTGATGATTGGTGAGATTCAACAACTCCATAATGCAACTCACTCCACGAATGAAGTGAGGAAGCTGTAGTAAAATGATAACTAATCCAACTCTCACAAAGAATTAGAAACCAGAATTTGAGGGTTTTCGCTCGCTTAGAATAAAGAGAAAAGGTTGGAAAGCTCTGTAAATTAATGATTCAAAATCAACCAAGATGAGCCATAAGTTGAAATTAAATAGCTCCTCCAAAATTAGGGTTTACAATTCTGAAAATAAAATTACAAAACTAGCCTTATTAAGACACCTACTCACTCAAGGACAATCCCCTAGTCAAGTAAACTACAAAATTTTATTGATTAGATAAATAACTAAATATTATTTAAACTTCACACCCCATCTTTTATTGTATTCACCTTCAACTCTGATTTAGAATAAATATAATTCCATATGATAACGTGCTTCAACATTCCTTCACCCTTGTTGCTAGGAAGCTCCTCCAAGCCCTCTTGCCATCTGTTCTCTACAGCATAAAGTGAACTATAGTAATTGGTTAGCTTTCTTGATTGAGATCTCATGATTGGTTAGCTTCCTTGTGGCACATCAGCGCAGCTCAAAAGGTGCTAAGCTGTAGCTCGGCCAAGTAGGGCTACGACCCAGAGGCCTTGACCTGGCTAGGCTACGACTCAAACCTATTGGGCCACAACCCAGGCCTAGTTTTCGGTTGTGGTTCCAAATCTATTTTGAGCCTAATTTGGACTTTTGACTCAATTATTCTTTGGAGCTTTCAGAGTTTCTTTTGGGACCATTTTAGGCTTTAAATTCAATCGTTCTTGAGTCATTTTCTTTAGCCTAAGGTTTCAAATTTAAAGTTAAAAAATTTGATGTTAATTTTGTTATGACATTATGGTTAGGTATCGAGAATTAGATTTTGGAGACGACACTTTATTGGACTTCGTTGGTATTACTTGGGCTTGATTATTGGTAGGCCAATTTTGAGGTAGTGATTTATTTTATGTCCAGCGTTATATCATTTTCTAATAACCTTATTTTGAGACATGTACTCATATATATTTATATGTCCATTTTAAGGAGTGTTGGCTTTCATATTATATAAGTATTTTTCAGTGGATATATTTTATTTTAGAATGCATTTTACTTTCATTGATCATGTTGGTCATGTGAATGAAGTTTGATCGACCCACGTAGGGGTCTTGTTTTATTACGCATATTTGACCATTGGAGGAGAAGCATATATACATATACATATATATACGATGCTTCTTGTCCCGATCCAGTGCTGTTCGCAGTGGCTGGAAAAGTCACTAGCGGCTGTCACTTGAGTCGCTGATGTGGCATTGACATGATGAAGTGGCCTTGACTTGTTGACGATGCGTTGACTATTGTCGTGGTAGGGGAGGGTGTGTTGACTTTGACTTTGACTTTTTGATAGAAACTTTGTCTACAATTTTGGAATGCTTAATGACATTGGAAATTTTAAAGAACTCCATTTTCTGACTTGTTTCAACGTTTTGAATGTGCTAGTGATCCTCATTTGTCAAAATTCCTTCCCGATGGTTTGGCACATATAATGAGGTGATGTTAAAAAATTTATTTTTGAATATTTAAATTGGAAAATTTTACATTTGGTCAATAAGTGTTTGACATTACGTAAACTATAAATTCCTAGTTTTAGAAATTTTTGATGTCAAATATGTAGAATTGAAACTTTCGAGTTTCATTGTCGATGCATGTATGACTTGTCTAGGTTCGAGGTCATTTGTAATCCTCTGAGGCATTAATCATCGTTCGTATTTTTTTTTAAAAAAATGGTAACACTTCTCTAAAAATATCAATGGAAGACTTTCCAAAATCTTTCATAAAATCCAAGTTGAAATATTTTAAAATGGGATAAAACTCACTTTTGAAAAGGATTAGATAAGTGGAAGACATTTTACAAAATCTTTTATAAAATTCATGTTGAAATCTTTTGAAATGTGATAAAACATACTTTTGAAAAACCATTTAATTTAACCATAAAATGTCCCATTCATTTCTTTAAAAGAAATAAAATCCATCCATGGTTCACAAAACACACACACATAAAATTTAAGTATTTTATACCAAATACATCTCATGAGCCATCCACAGGTCATCATTACTTTGACAACGCTGCAACCTCACCCATAAGAATTCCTCTTCAACTGCGACCTTTACTTGTTGCTTTCATCAGGTATGTTGTCAATAGCTTCCTTACCTATATCACAAAGTTCAAATATGAGCCTAATGTTCAGTAAGAAATGTCTATAAATAATGAGCATGAAATGTAGTTGTAAAAACATGTCTCTTTTGTTTTTAGTCTTTCATTCATTCTTTCTTATTCTTTTCTTTTTTATTCTTTTCTTTCTCATGATGACCTTGGAACCTTTGTCAAGGTCGTTATATGCGACAACCTTGCAATCTTTGTTGAGGTCCTTTTACGTTAACGACTTCGCAGCTTTTGTTGAGGTCCTTATTGGACGACCTCACAACCTTTGTTGAGGTCCTTATATAGGATGACCTTGCAACCTTTGTCGAGGTCCTTATACAGTACAAACTTGCAACCTTTGTTGAGGTGCTTTTCATGTGATGACCTCACATCCTTTGTCGAGGTTCCGTATACAAGACAATCTTCACAACCTTTGTCGAGGTCTTTTTATGTGAAGACCTTGAAACCTTAGTTGAGGTCCTTTTATGTGACGTAGTTTCAAGCCCTGCCCATACAAAGCTTCTTTACAGGACGACATCACAACCTTTGTCGAGGTTCTGATTGATATTGACTTTTCAACCTTTGTCAAGGTCTTTAAACATGGCTACCTTGCAACCTTAATCGAGATTCTTATACATAACTACCTCGCAACCTTTGTTGAGGTTCACACACATTAAGGTTGACCTTGAAACCTTAATCGAGATTCTGTCATTCTTATTCATAAGTCTTTGCATTTGTTTTGGTATTGCTTCTTGATGATATGTAAGCTAAACGGATTCTGCCATGTTTATAGTTACTGCTTCGATGAAAACTTGCTAACAATAATTGATAGAGTCCAAGACTCTATGGAGTTCAACAAGTGCAATCGGCTAAGCTTTAACAACAATTCTGGTCTTCAATTTTCAAACAAGTATAACTTCAGAAGCGTAGGGGATCAAGAGCTGAAATTTGCAGAGGCTTCTATAAACATTCTAAAGATAAACATATCCAAAATTCAGTTACAAACTCGATCAGAACACGGAGATATGATTGGACAAATATGATCCTCGGATTAGGATTTTTGGGCATGATTCTAGCGACCTGGAATTAATCAACAAGATCTCAACGTGCATACATCCAATCAATGCCAAATTTGGAGGAACATCACACAACAATAGCAAAATTATCTCTGCCAAAATTGAGCTTTATCCAAAGAATAGAAGTAGATCAAAATGTAGTCACAAAACAAGGCCGAATATGCCCAGCGCCCAAACAGATTCTCAGCCAAAAATAGTTCCTTCCAAAAACAATCCTTACCACTTCCAAATCCAAACCAAACCACAGCAAATCCAAAATATCACAAGTAAAAATCAATAACTTCAAGAATTCGAAATCCCCTTTCAAGAGATGGTACAAGAAAACAAGTAAAAATCCAAAGGAGTTAGCAAATCTCCAACACTAGAGGGGCGACTAGTTCGGCCAACACCAAGGAAGGCTCTCTCCAATGGGGAATGCTGGTTCTTCTACCTCAACGCCACGAAGGACCACCACACAAGGAGGAGGAACTGGAAGAGGTAGCACAAATCGACTCACCTAAGATCCAGCAAGAACAAGTGAGCCGATTGGAAAAGATGAAGTCGACCGAGGGCAGGGGTTCTCCACGAGTTCTTCCCGCCAAAGCTTGGTAGCAAATTTTAGGGTTCTTCAAAAGTGACTTCCATATTTCATTAGGAGAGGCTAAATATCCCCAAGGGCCTTACAAAAGAACAAAAAAAAAAAATGCCCTTGGAAGTACAAAAATTGGGCATGAGGGCTCGGTTTACATGCAAACCGAGCACCTCCTAAAACAAACCAACAACAATGTAGAAAATGCAAAACATAAAAATCCCAAACATAATCCAATATCTTAATCATAAAAATTGACGTAACGAATCCACGAATAACCTTTAAATCTTCCAGTTATTGGGGCTCCTCCAAGGCGGGAAATTAATGAGTCAATCAATTGGATTGACCTGCAATCCAATAATAGCGAGTTAGAAAAGAGATGAGCTTCTTAGCTCGAGAGCGTGTGATCGGTCCACGGGGCACATCATCCTCCCGGGGTGGTTGAGGATTTGACCTCAAATCCATTGTTTGTTCCATACTATCCTCTGCGGAATGTTCATCCTCCCTAAGGTATGGCGATAAATCTTACACATTGAAAGTAGATGAAACCCCAAGTCTTTAGGTAGTTCAATACGGTAGGCATTATTGTTCATGCGTTCGAGAACTTTGAAAGGTCCATCGGCTCTTGGTAACTACTTACACTTCCTTTGTAGTGGGAATCTTTCTTTCTGTAAATGTAACCATACAAGGTCACCCACTTCGAATATAACTTCTTTTCGCCCCCGATTAGCAAGCCTAGCATATTCCATATTCTTTTTCTCAATGCATTTCCGTACTTCCTCGTGTAGAGACTTAACTCTTGCAACTTTAGCAGCCCCATCTTCACTAACATAATCGGTTATCAGAAGGGGAAGGAGATCAATTGGTGTAAGGGGATTAAATCCATATACGATTTCAAATGGTGTGTGTAGTGTGGACCCATGCACACTTCGATTATACGCAAACTCAACATAAGGCAATTGCAAGTCCCAATCGTTCAACCTCTTGCTAAGGATAGTTCCGAGTAATGCTCCCAAAGTTTGATTTACCACCTATGTTTGCCCATCCGTCTGAGGGTGGAAAGATGTACTGAAAAGCAACTTAGTACCCAATTTCCACCATAAGGTCTTCCAAAAAGCACTTAAGAACTTTGTATCACGATCCAAAACTATAGAACGGGGCACACCATGTAAACAGATGACCTCCTTAAAGAATAATTCGGCCACATGGTGCGCATCATCTGTTTTATTGCAAGCTATGAAATGGGTCATCTTAGAGAACTGATCTACCACGACCATGATAGAATCTTTGCATCTTGGTGTCCGGGGAATGCCTAAAACGAATTCAACGTTGATTTCCACCCAAGGATGTGAGGCTACGGGGAGAGGCATGTACAAGCCTTGTGGAAGGACGCGACTTTTAGCTTTCTTGCACACAATGCAATGTTCTACAATCTTTTGAACGTCTCGGCGCAAATGAGGCCAATGGAAATGCTCTTGGACAGCCTCCAACGTCTTCTTACAACCAAAATGGCTAGCTAATTCTCCGCAATGAGCCCCCAAAACAAGAGTCTCCCGAAGGCTACAAATAGGGATGCAAACTTTACATCCCTTGAAAAGAAATCCGCTCTCCAAATAGAAAGGCAATTCGAACCTATCCATGCATTTATGATAAATACTTCCAAAGTTTGAATCACTAGCACATAACTCCTTTATCCAGTTGAATCCAAAGAGTCATGCATTAAGTTCCGTCATTAACACAAACCGTCTAGAAAGGGAATCGGCGACTAGATTGGTTTCCCCTTTCTTAGACTTGATGATATATGGGTAGCGCTCTAAGAATTCCACCCTTTTGCCATGAAGACGGTTTAACTTTCCTTAACTACAAATGTGCTTCAAAGCCAGATGGTCGGAATGTATAATAAACTCTTTTGACAACAGATAGTGTTGCCACACTTCAGGTGCTCGAATAACCGCAAAAAACTCTTTATCATAAGTTGAATAATTTAGAGTAGCCCCCTTTAATTTCTCACTGAAATATGCAATTGGCTTGTGATACGAACCTACGAATATGAGCAATCCGACACTCGACAACAATGCGGAATAATAACCAGGATGCCTTGGAGATTCAAAAGAAAATAGGAGCTCGACCCATTACCTATAAAGAGGTAGGAACCGAAACTTTCAAAGAAAGAAGCTTGACCCGAACCACACCTGATGGTTGAACCAAAGCTATAAAGTTCAATCTTTTCAAGCAAACATTTGAAGAAGATCAAGTTCTCAAAGAGAACTCAAGAAGAGAATCACTCTCAAATTTCAAGTTGTGTTCTTTGTTCTATGTTGTATTTTTACAAAGAAGAATTGCCCATCTATTTATAGGCAAAGAGAGGGGACATAGAAACAATAAAATATGTCCAAAAATGTACAAAAGAAATCATAAAAAATATTGTTAGTTGAAGGATTGCTGAGGTGGCAATCGGCTGGTAGCGCTGGGCGGCGGCTCGGGCAGGAGCAGGAGGCGGTGCGCCGAGGCCGATCATGTGAACTGGCGCAGGCATGCGCGCAGAAGGTCAAAGTTGGCGGGCGCCAGGTTGGTGCCGCTGGTGGTCACTGGCGGGCCTGCTGTCGAGGCAGTGCACGCATGTCGGAGGGCGCACTATCGGGCAGCTGTCTTGTCAGCGCGCCCGTTGACTTCTAGATGGGACGTTTGGTGGGCCTGGGCCGCGGGTTGGTTCGGTCCATCATCAATTTTATCCCATTTCTATTCAATCTATTTCTTCCTTGGGCCTCCATTGTACTTTCAATAATGCTTATTACCCTAGTGGACCTTTGCTTGCCATTTGTTGGGTCAAAACCTTGGACTTCATTCATTAAAGATTGTATACTTTGGTCCATCTTCTTTGTAATGGACTTTCCTAAAGTGCATTGGGTCTTGGCTATGGTTTGGCTTATGAAGGATCCTTGGATTACATCATTCCCTCCTCCTTCAAAAGATTCATCCTTAAATCTGCCGCATCATAAAAGGACGAGTTAGTAATATTAAAGATAGCATTTTCCTTACCACACTCACTGTCCATTCGTAGATGACTCCAAACCCAATCTCTAGGGTCAAATACAATTCTCCTTAAGCATCTCTTAGCTTGTTGTGCATAAGGCTCATTCGTCTCTTGAATAACTTCTCTTTCCTTTGCATGTAATCGCCTAAAATTTCCAACCTTTTTCTTTCCACAAAATTTATCAAACTCATTAGTGTGTAAAGATAATGGAAATGAAATATAAACTCCATAAGCAATTTCGAATGGTGTGTAAGATATGTTAGAATAAGCAATCTTATTAGATGTTAACTTATCACGTAGAAAACACTTACTCAAATTATCATATGAATTTAAATGTTCAACATGTATCTTCACAAATTTCCAAAAATTGAAATCAATAACAAGACATATAATAGCACATTTCTTAATCAAAATTTATACACATGACTTGTCAAATTCATAACAGTGTTAAAATAATTAGATAATCCATATAGCAAAATTAACCACTCATATAGCCCATGCTTACTCACAATTTTCTCATATTCATTTGTTAAATCAATCTTAGAATTCATGCATGGTTCATATAGCTTATGCCCAAAAAATTTTGAAAAATGTAGACTTTTCTCAATTATTCCAAAAATTTCCACAAAGATTTGTACATTCATTTTCTCCAAAGGCATTATTAAGTAAAATTCTAGTATTTCATACCTTAATAATTCAATTTGAAAAGTTAAAACATACCTTGTGGTGACAACATTGTCCTTACCTTCGTTATCATGTATGGTGTGAGAAATCATTGCTCTTGAAATGATGTCAATTTGATAATCTATCTCTCTTAGCGGTGGTAATTCTTCAAGTAACTCCGTTGGAGGTTCATCCTCATTTTCCTGTACACAAGAGATAAATTCCACTAGAAAAGAATTTGTTAGTTCATTAGAGATGATAGAAACATCTTTGTATAACAACGGTATTTCTTCACTTTCCTCACTTTTCCTCACAATTTCACTCTCTTCCTCCAAGTTCTTTTCTTCATCTTTGCCTTTTGTATTTTTCTCATTCTCGGCTTTTTCGACTTCCCTCTGTTTTCCAACTACTCCCTTATTTTCTCTCGATTCTTCAACTACACCATTATCAAAATTTTTCTCTACTTCCAAAATTTGTTCAACTACGCCAAGATCATTTTCTCTCGTTTGTTTGACTACTCCTTCATACTCTCTTGGTTGTTCATCTGCTTCTTCTTCCAAGTTTTCCTCTTTGATTTCTCCTTCAATTGGTTCCTTCACTTCCACATCGCTATTTTCCTTGAGCAATGGTGATGATTCGTCGTGACTAGAATTGACATGTTCTTCATTTCCAAAATTTTTCTCTTCTCTTTCAATCCGTTGTTCCACTCTATGGCTTTCTTCAATAATTTCATACTTTTCTTCAATGATTGCCTTTTCTATCGACTCCTCTTCTTTGTTGAAGTTGCTTTCTTGCTTCTCTGTATTATGAACATCATGCATCTCATTAGCACTCTATGCTTTGGTGGTACTTGCTTTCTCCTTCAAGCAAGACTCGTAAAGTTTGTCAAAATCATACTGTTCAACCTTAGGCTTTCTTTTATCAACTTCGTGGTTTCTATAGTAGTGTGAAAAGACAAACCTTTCTCTCATGATGTCTTTTAGGTCTCCCCAAGATTTAATTGGCGGTTCTCTACATCTCCTTTGATCCATCATGATCCGTGAACTTCATAGTGACCAACTTTATTTTCTTCTCTTCCGAATAGTTTTTGTTGATCAAATATAGCATCCACCTTTTGTTTCCAATCTAAGAAAGTATTGGGATCACTTTCCCCTCGAAAATAAGGAATATTTACCTTGATATGGCCTCGGTTACGTGTCTCTCAATCTACCATATCATACCTTTCTCGTCGGTACATTCCTTCTTTCATTTCAGCGTCCATTCTCCTCACACAAGAATAACTAGAAGATGGTGTCTTCATTCGATCCATTCTTCTAGCAAGATCTGGATATTGGTATTGCATCGACCTTATAAACATTTTTAGATCCATGTCTTTTTCTTTTCTACTCTTTTTTTTTTTGAAAGCAAATGATCACACTAAGTGAACATTAAAGAGAACAAAAATTACAACAACGTAATCAAATACAAAGTAAGAAGAAAAAATTGAAAGACGATAATTGATACGATAAAGTAAGTACGATAAAGTAAATGCAATAAAGAAAATGGTGCGTAAAAGAAAATAAAAGGAACTCTTTTTTTTTTTACTTACGTGTTTACTCTCCTTTTTTTTTGGGCTTTTACAATAGTTACTTGCACTCTTGCCTTTTATCACTCAATCTCTTCCTTAAGTTCTTTAAGAAAGGAGCTGAATCAAGATTTACACAAATGTTGCAAGAAAATTTCAAACTTTTCAAACTTTAAATCCAACGTTTAAGAATGACTAGAATACAAGCCATGAAGGTGTTTACTAGCACCAATCTTTGATCTAACGTTTCGGAAGAGTTTGATATTTGAAAATGGGTACGAAACAATCATCGAAAGGTCACACCTTGAAACAAATAAGGTACTTCACAAGAATCAAATTTTCTTTCGCTGAAATTTTAAAATTTGAAGACAAAGTTTTCAAGCACTTTTTTTTTTTTTTTGAATTGAAAGAAACCTTGAAAGAAACTTTGAAACTTGACAAGTTCAAAGAACACAAAATAAGAACAATTGATTTTTTGTTTTTTTTTTTACTTGAAGGAAATCTCAAAACTTGAGAATTTCTAAGAACAAACAATAACACCTTTATTATTATTTTTTTTTTAATTTGAATGAAACCTCGATACTTGAGAATTTCAAGAAGAAAAAAACAAGAATTTTTTTTTTAAACGGGAAGAAATCTCGAAACTTAAAGATTTCAAAGCACACACAAAAACAAGAACAAAATTTTTTTTTTCAAACGAAATGAAATCTCGATACTTGAGAATTTCAAACAACACAAAACAAGAATGATATATATTTTTTTTGAACTTTGGATAAGAAAACAAGAACATGAAAGATAGGATGAAAACAATAAAGTTATGTGTTTTGAATCGTAGGCAAACAATCTCTGATACCAAATGATGCGAACCTACGGATATGAGCGATCCGAGACCCGACAACAATGTGAAATAATAACCAGGATGTCTTGGAGATTCAAAAGAAAATAGGAGCTTGACCCGTTACCTATAAAGAGGTAGGAACCGAAACTATCAAAGAAAGGAGCTTGACCCGAACCACACCTGTTGGTTGAACCAAAGCTATCAAGTTCGATCTTTTCAAGCAAACACTTGAAGAAGATCAAGTCCTCAAAGAGAACTCATGATGTAGTCCAAGACTCTAAACTTCCAACACTTGAAATTTGCAAACAGCTAGAGTGATAAACCGAACTCACTTTTTAAAACTATGGAGATTCCACACGCATACAGAGTTTGAGGCTCAATTTTGCAGGTCAAATAGTCAGCAACCAAATCAATAGTATCTCCAAAAATCAGTTTCAAAAAAGTCGTAATAATCGAGTTATGCTTTAAGGAAAATGAACCTCTGATTGGATTTCAGAAAAACAGATTTTGTCCACTGAAATTGAAACAAATGAAACCAAACTTTCATACAGAATTAGGTGCTCAATTTTACAAGACTAGTAGCCAACAACTCAAAGAGCAACGTGTCCAAAAATCAGCATGAAATTCGTTAAGGTCAGCGAGATATGATCCAAAGAAAATCAAACTCGGATTAGGGTTCTGAAATCTGGGATCCGAGCAACGAGATTAGAACGATAACATCTTCCTCTACATACACTCAATCAATACCAAATTTGTAGGAGCAATTCATAACAATCCAAATAACGCCTCTATCAAATAGTAGCCCTAAACAGCATGCATACAGGAAGTTATGCTTGTATCAAATCGAAGATCAAATCTGGACTGCTCAAAAACAGTTTCTTAACAACAAATGCTTTCCTTTTTAAAACAACGTTTCCAAATCCAAATCACAAAGAATCTCCACCAAATCCACACCAATAAAGAAACTAACCAAGAACATCCAGAAACTAGAACCACTTCTCAAGAAGATGGACGAAATAGGGGTTACAAACCGATGAAGTCCGCAAATCCTCCAAAGCCGAGGGGCGACTTGTTTGGCCACTCGATTGAATGGCTCTCTCCACTGGGGGTTGCCAGTTCTTCTACCTCCACGCCATGAACGCCACTACAAAAGGAAGAGGAGTCAAAAGAGGTAGCAAGAGTTGGTTTGTCCAAGAAGTAGCAAGATCAAACAAACCGACTTGGTATGTTGAAGGTGGCCGAGAAGTTCTCCACGAGTCTTCACAAAAAATGTTGAAAAGCAATCATCTTTAGGGTTTTCCAATCTGGTTCGATTGAGGTTCATTAGAGAGGATAAAATACCTCTCTAATGGTAAAATTACAAGGTTGCCCCCAAAAGACAAATTACAAAAGAAACCCTAAACAGAAAATGACAAAAATGACCTCAAAATTAAAACATACTAAATAATTCCGTGGTTGGATTTTTGCCTCTGAAAATCGGACGTTGGACATAGCAAACGAATCCCAAATGTAATTGAAAATACCATTTTCGAAAGCTCTATGTGTTGGCTACAAAATGTGTGAAGGACTAAAGGTGAAAGGAGGTCTTCCCAATTGCGAAAAATGCCCTTGCACGCCTGGTGGTCAGATTTTAGACGGAAAGGAAAGCCCACAATTTTCTTCTATGATAAGCGTGACATCTACTAGTGCAAATGCACCCAATCCTCTTTGTGAAACTGATCAAAACTCTCCTCCAAGTTAGCTAGAGAAGAAACACCTACAAACTAAATAAAATAGGTTAGAAGATAAAGGAGCCCTTGGCTCTGGCTCAGGTGACGGGACCTTGGGGCACATCATAAATGATGTAGTCCAAGACTCTAAACTTCCAACACTTGAAATATGCAAACAGCTAGAGTGATAAACCGAACTCACTTTTAAAACTATGGCGATTCCACACGCATACAGAGTTTGAGGCTCAATTTTGCAGGTCAAATAGTCAGCAACCAAATCAATAATATCTCCAAAAATTAGTTTAAAAAACGTCGTAATAATCAAGTTATGTTTTAAGGAAAATGAACCTCAGATTGGGTTCCAGAAAAACATATTCTGTCCACTGAAATTGAAACAAACGAAACCAAACTTTCATACAGAATTAGGTGCTCAATTTTATAGGACTAGTAGCCAACAACTCAAAGAGCAACGTGTCCAAAAATCAGCATGAAATTTGTTAAGGTCAGCGAGATATGATCCAAAGAAAATCAAACTCGGATTAGGGTTCTAAAATCTGGAATCCGAGCAACGAGATTAGAACGATAATATCTTCCTCTACATACACTCAAGGAATACCATATTTGTACGAGCAATTCATAACAATCCAAATAATGCCTCTATCAAATATTAGCCCTAAATAGCAGGTATACACGGAGCTATGCTTATTTCAAATCGAAGATCAAATCTGGACTGCTCAAAAACAGTTTCTTGACAACAAATGCTTTCCTTTTCAAAACAACGTTTCCAAATCCAAATCACAAAGAATCTCCACCTAATCCACGCCAATAAAGAAACTAACCAAGAACATCAAGAAACCAGAACCACTTCTCAAGAAGATGGACGAAATAGGGGTTACAAACCGATGAAGTCCGCAAATCCTCCAAAGCCGGGGGGCGACTTGTTCTGCCACTCGATTGAATGGCTCTCTCCACCGGGGGTTGCTAGCTCTTCTACCTCTACGCCATGAACGCCACTACACAAGGAAGTGGAGTTAGAAGAGGTAGCAAGAGTCGGTTTGTCCAAGAACTAGCAAGAACAAACAAACTCACTTGGTATGTTGAAGGTGACCGAGAAGTTCTGCACGGGTCTTCACAAAAAACGCTGAAAAGTAATCACCTTTAGGGTTTTCCAATCTGGTTCGATTGAGGTTCATTAGAGAGGATAAAATACCTCTATAATGGTAAAATTACAAGGTTGCCACCAAAAGACAAATTACAAAAGAAACCCTAAATAGAAAATGACAAAAATGACCTCAAAATTGAAATATACTAAATAATTCCGTGGTCAGATTTGTGCCTCTGAAAATTAGGCGATGGACATAGCAAACGAACCCCAAATGTAACAGTAAATACCATTTTGGAAAGCTCTATGTGTTGGATACAAAATGTGTGAAGGACTAAATGTGAAAGGAAGTCTTCCCAAATGCCAAAAATGCCCTTGAACGACTGGTGGTCAAACTTTATAGGGAAAGGAAAGCCCACAATTTTCTTCTATGATAAGCGTGACATCCACTAGTCCAAATGCACCCAATCCTCTTTGTGAAACTGATCAAAACTCTCCTCCAAGTTAGCTAGAGAAGAAACACTTACAAAATAAATAAAATAGGTTAGAGAATAAAGGAACCCTTGGCTTAGGCTCAGGTGACGGAACCTTGGGGCACATCAACTCAAGAAGAGATTCACTCTCAAATTTCAAGTTGTGTTCTTTGTTCTATGTTGTATATTTACAAAGAAGAATTGCCCATCTATTTATAGGCAAAGAGAGGGGATATAGAAACAATAAAATATGTCCCAAAATGTACAAAAGAAATCATAAAAGTTATTGTTAGGTGAAGGATTGCCGAGGTGGCGATCAACAGGCAGTGCTGGGCGGCGGCACGCATGGCAGCAGGCAGCGGTGCGCAGAGGCCGGTCGTATGAACGCACACAGGCGTGCGCGTAAAAGGTCATAGTTGCCGGGCGCTAGTTTGGTGTTGCTGGTGGTCGCTGGCGAGCCCGTTGTAAGGGCGGTGCGCACATGTCGGCGAGCGCGCTGTCGGGCAGCTATCTTGTCGACGCGCCCGTTGACTTCTGGATGGCACGTTTGGTGGGCCTGGGTCGCGGGCTGGTTTGGTCCGTCATCAATTTTATCCCATTTCTATTCAACCCATTTCTTCCTTGGGCCTCCATTGTACTTTCATTAATACTTATTACCTTAGTGGACCTTGGCTTGCCGTTTGTTGGGTCAAAACCTTGTACTTCATTCATTAAAGATTATATACTTTGGTCCATCCTCTTTGTAATGGACTTTCCTAATGTGCATTGGGTCTTGGCTATGGTTTGGCCCATGAAGGATCCTTGGATTACATCAGTTGGCCTTCTTGCATGAGTACTGCACCTATACCCAATCTTGAGGCATCGCATTCAACTTCGAACACTTTAGCAAAGTCCGGAAGTACTAATATAGGAGCATTGCACAACTTTTCTTTGATTGAGTGAAAACTAAATTGGCAAGATGAAGTCCATACAAACTCTTTTCCCTTCTTCATACAGTCAATGATAGGGGCTGAATCATAACACACTTGACCTGATCCACTCATCAGTCGAGAAGATATAATTAAACTAATCAAGCCCAACCATGGTTGACAAGCCATCACAGTGGTCAACTGAGACCAATCAATAGTCGTTCAGGCAAAGGAAGGTCAACCTGGACTTTACAGCTTCGACCAAACTCAACAGCAGTACACCAGGGACATTTAGTGTCGACAAGACACGTCGACGATCAACCAAAACCACACAGCGGTGGATAAGACACGTTCGTAACCAATTAAGACTCGACAAAGGTCGAAAAGACCTAACTATCGTATAAACGGTTCAAAAAGATGACAATTTGACACTGTGTGGCTGACCCGAGACCTTTAGTGTCGAAATTGACCAGTTCACAGTCGACCAGGAATAGTTCAGCTATTGACCCGTGAACAGTGTCGTAAATAGTGCTGTGAATAGTGAACAATGCCATGAATAGTATCTAATTGACTAAATGAACAGTAACTAGTCGACCATTATACATTTGGTCGACCACTGTTTTTCGATGACAAAACACAACTGTTCATTTTAACCTCGAATCCGAAGTCAATAAATTTTCAAAACTATAACCCTAAAAATGGTCGAATTTGAGGGAAATAAATTTTCAAAACTTTAACCCTAAAAATAGAGTGGAAAAACTTAACGTTGCGCAAACCGCCTTCACAATAGTTGCTCGCGCGAATGACGAGAATACGAAACCGTCGTTGGAAGTCAAAATCGGTCCGATCGGCTCCTCATCCCCTCCCCTTCCTCCTCGGCCACGAGAGTTTTATAAAAAAACAATTTTAAAATAAAATAATTTTAATTTTAATATATATATATATAACTCTAATTCAAATTCTATTTTAAAATCTAACTCGTTCAAAACACTAACCAAACATAATTCTTTAATCAAAATAATTTATCAAAAATATTTCCACAATTTAATTACTGCTCAAAAAAACCCAATTTGACCATTTGACTGAAAAACGCATAAGTGGCCCCTAAGCGACAAAACAGACCAACTTCAACATTTGATCGAAAATTACGCAAAAAATTTACAAGTGAATTTTTAAAATCATTTAAAAATCACGGATTTTACACAACCTGGCCAGATCTATCTAGTGGTTGATCAAACAAGTCTAAAACTTGTTTTCAGATCAAATCTTTAGAAGATTATTTTATAAGTTTCAAAGAGTCTTAGATACCCACTGATGACGAGTTTATGATAAGTTTAGAGACTTGATGATTATTTGGACTTTCTAGATTTAGACTTTGATGGTTTAATAGTATTCATTTGTTGAGATTGAGATTTATTTATTATGTTCAATTATGCATATCATTATTTTATAAAATTATTTTGAAATTTATTCTCATACTCATTTATGACATGTCTTGCATTTTTGGCATGTCGATTTTTACTATACTTACATATATTTAACACGATTATAGTTACTTTGAGCATCTTTATTTTTCTTCATGATGATGACACCTGTCATGTGTACCGGATTTGATCGACCTAAACGAGGGTCCTTGTTTGTTTAGCAACTTCTATAGTGGAGAAGGTATTTGTTTTATGAAAATAGTGCAATGAGATAGCTGACTATATGATGTCCCTATATTCCAATCACTAAAACTTATCACGGTTACTGTTTCATTTTGCAATCACCGAGTTATCACCTTCTCTTATATGTATTATGACATAATATTCTCGGAAGCTATGAGTAAATCATTTTTCATTGGTGTTTATATATTACACTAGTAGCCTATTTTAAAATTTACCACAGTATAATGGATGTTTTCCTAGTTGCCCTACTATCAGTTCATGGGGCCTTTTTCAGACATGTTTTTATTGTAATTTTTTATACGTGCATTTTTCATGACGCATATACCCTCATATTTTATAAAACACTGGATATAGCACTTAGATCCTTATTTAATTTAGTCAACTCACCCGAAGTTGACTCCTCTCTTTCAAGTCATAGTTTGGAAAGTATGCAACAGCCGACTGAGAAGTTAGTTCAGCACATTTATTACTTTTATTTCATTTTAGTCATAAGTGACTTTGTTGGTGAGACTTCGTATTATCTTATTTCAGTTTACTTCTTCTTGGAATTAGTATTTCATATCATGGTGTGATTTTATTGTTGCACAAACTTTTATATTTTGAACTTTTATTTATTACATTATCTAATGTCACTAATGGACTTATTAGTATTCAATTCTATTTATGGAATTATCACATCCATTGCCAATAATGTGGCATTGCGGGGTATTCAAATTATGATCCACCACAACAATTTTAAAATTATGAGCTACTGCCATGACAACGATAAATGACTGACATGGTGCTAGATCATTATCTAGGAAATGCAATTTTTAACCACATTTCCCATGATGGCAAACTTTTCCACGCCACAACACTGAGCATGACATGTGGGTGAGCATGGGAGCATGATATCACAATGCCATGCGTTTAGGTTGTGAGTGTCACAACCTGGAGGTGGGCTAAATAGAATCATTGGGTCCAATGACCCGATCCTTAGAGTGAACCCGATCGTCCAGCCCAAGGCTAGGATGAAGTGAAATTCTTAACATGAAAAAAAAAAACAACCTAAAACCCAAATCACATGGGTTGAGATTCACATAGTGATCAACAAGAATGTAGATAGTATAATAATAAACAAAAGAATGTACTGTTCAGGAATCAAACTAACAACACCAAACAACAAATCCCATACGTACTAGAGATGAAAGGATTTGGACCGACAGACCTCCACCCACTCTAGGGGAAGCTGAAACGCCAAAGTGGAAAGCATAGGCAACACCCCGCAAATATCTTGTTCAGAACCTATTCACCTAACCTAGAAAAAATATAGTATAAGGGGTGAGTGACAAACTTAGTAGGGGAAATCTATACTAAATGCAATGCATGCAAAAACATTTTTTCTTTAGAAAACCAATGTCAGACTTCTCATTTACCGTACATGGATTTAAATCATAAATCTCTTTACCCTTTTATTAAACAAGCCCATGGCCATCGATGTGGCTTCATTAAAATCCATTGTATACATAAACAACTATACCACAAAATAGCTAAACATCTTTTTCCGTGCGAAAACATCATCAGTGAAAATGGATGGCCACACAAGGACCTATCCAACACAAATCACGGAAAAGTGGCTATAAAACCCGTGATCTTTACATAATTTTAAATTTTCATAATTTTAAATTTTCACATGTAAATTTTTTGCCTAATTTTTGGTCAAGTGTTGAAAGGTTGACCCGTTTTGTCGCTTAGAGGCCTCGTATAAATTTTCAGTCAAATAGTTAAAAATAGTCGAATGAGGTATTTTCGAATGGTAAATTAATCGAAGGAGTTAATTTAATAAATTATTTTAACTAAATAATTATTTTCGGTTAGTGTTTTGAACGAGTTGGGTTTAAATCAGAATTTGAATTGGATTTAATTAACATATAACATATATTTTAATATATAAATTAATATAAAATTTAAATTATAATTTTTTTTCTTAGAAGGGGCAACTCACTACTTTACAGGCGGTCGAAGAGGGGGAAGGGAGATGGTGAAGCCGGCGAGCAACCCTCGCCGTTTACCCTCCTGATTCTGGTTCCCGTTGTCAACACCAATAACATTTGTAAAAGTTGTAGGTGAGTATTTTCGTTTAATGTCTCCTCTTTTAGGGTTAAAACACAAATTCGGGGAAAATTTTGGTTTATATTTGTTGTATTAGATTTTATATAGGGTGGTCGTTTTATGGAAAAAAATGACAAAACTAGTGTGTTTTTTGGTGGAAAATTGCGAATGTTTGCCATCCTCGTCGACCACTATGCATAGTCTGGTCAACGGTGGCAATGTTCACTGTTCACAACATTGTTCACGAACTGTTCATGTGGTCGACCGGCACTGTTCATGCGGTCAACGGCAACAATGAAGATCGATGGCGGAAACATGCATGGTCAATCGTGATTGTCTAGAAAAGGTCCCAGGTCGATCGGTGGAGGTCCCTAGTTGACGACATATGCGTTTATTGTCCCATTTTTGAGTCGTTCATGCATTAGTTGGGTTCCTGGACTTGGTATAGGACCTTCACACCTATTCCTTGTGACTTAGTGATGGAAAATTCTTGTCTTTTCGCAAGATTTTAGGCTCGATTTGGTTTATAGAATTCGAGCTGATTCTTTCCACTAAAGTCATACCCGATTGACTTTAGATGAGTCTCATCGTCTTTTGAGTCTTACATGGTTGCGAACATGTCTTATCGACTGCTATGAGGTTTTGGTTGACTGTTGATGAGTTTGGTCAAAGCTGCAAGGTCACAGTTGACCTTCTCTTTGCCTCAAATACTATTGAATGGTCTCGGTTGGCCACTGTGATGTCTTGTCAACCATGGTTGAGTTCGAATAGCTTCAGTTATGTCTTCTTGATTGCTGAGTGGATCAAGTCGAGCGTATTGTGTTCTGTCTTCCGTCATCCTGTCTTGTAAACCAATGGGACTTTCTGGTTGTCTGTTGGAGTGTCTTGTCGATCGTGGTTGTGTTTTGGTTGACCACACTGATTGTTTCTCAGAGTTGGGTTTAGCGAACTCCATTCGGCTTTGTAAGTCATACCTTGTTCTCAATTGTGTAGACTATCAGCTCGAGGTGTAGGAAACTCATCATTCCTCGTTTGAGCTGGGCATTCTTGTGTTAGTCCTTACAGTCAGGGGTGGTTTCTAGTTTAGGATATTTGTTGTACCCTTTGTATGATTACTGGGATGTTAACATCGGCCTTGTTATAGGTTCTGGAGATGTCACTGGTTTGACCCTACCCTCACTTCCGATAGCACGTGGAGCTGGCTTGTCGGTAAGAGTGTCGTGGTCGCCAATAAGATAGGTATTTTTATACTTTTTGCACTGCATTGCATCATGTTTTCAAAAATGATATTTTATGGGATACCACACTTAAAAACTCGATAGGGACTATTTTGACAGAACGTCTTCTTTTACGTATATGTATGTTTTCTCATGTTTACATTATCGTACATGGTATTCCATTTTGTTATCTGTGGATATATTGGGAGGATGAATCCTTTAGATGCTTTAGGCACTTTAGCGCTACAGCATCACTCCTGTGCAATCTTCTACTGCGAGTAGATTAATTGTTTGTACGTGCAAAAGGGTGATAGGGTACAGTGGTAACAACCTGGATTTTCGTAAAATCCTTTGAAACGTGAGAAATTTAAGCTTTTGTTTAAAACCCTTTATTTTAAAGAATATCAGAGTGCAAGCTGAGCCGTTAGGAATACTTAAAACATTTCAAAAGTAAAACATTGTGGAAGCGTAAATCTTTTAACGAAAATAAACTGAACATTTAATTACAATTTAAGAAAAGAAAACTTAATTTTGCCCGCCAATCCCTCATCAACTGCTTCTTCATTGCACGAAGACTCTGCACGTACGTGTACCTACACCACAAGTAAGACGTGAGCCTAAAGGCCCAGTAGGAAAATTGGTTTATGTGGGATGATATGCCTCTCTTTAATTCTTTGGAATGGATCTGCCCCAAGCCAATCTTTTCGTATATTAGGTATAGCTCGTACATAGAGCGTGGGTTGGGGAATCCTATGGTTTCTAATTAATTATGTGATACGTCTTATAATCCCGATAAGTGAAAGATTAGTTCTTTTCCTCACTCAAGGCATGTGGTCACCCCGTGGTGGTGTTCCTAATTGTTTCTATCGTTATGATGTCTAAGCCTACCATAAAGTACATACGAGGAATTAACTAAGGGTTCATACATAACATACATTCAAAACACTAAGTGAGAGTTTATAACCAGTAAATTAACAACTTAATCAATAACTAGTAAATTAGTTAACTATTAATTGACATTTTTATTAAATTGAGTAACCCAACATGCTCAATTAGTAGATTCATAGTCAATCAATATATATAAGGCAACCAACTAATCATACGAGCAAAACCATCAACGAAAAAACCAACAACATCAACGAAGCAACCATCAACTAAAAACATCATTTCATAGAGAACTAACAGCACACTTAATAAGAAAGCAGTAAACTAACAACGATGGACATACCACAGAGCAACCAAAATCTATAGCCAGTTCATATAATCAGTTAAGCAAATTATCTACTAATCATCAACCAGGAATACACGTAAACAACCAAGCATAGAAACGTGCAGAGTATCAAGCATCGAAAACATACAACAAATAAGCATATAAAACACACAAATCATCCAAGCATAGCAAAACATGCAGACTCTACTTGTGGTGTAGGGCCTCCACCTGGCAAAGACACACCCAAGTCTTACCATCACTGAAGACGCACGTAGGGACAGCAACTCTAGTCCACCACAGCTCATGGCAGCAACAGCTCAAGCATGGACAGTTACAACTGCAGCTTTTTGACAGCAGCTCTAACTTAGCCTCCAACTCCTCACCACCTTACTCGTCACTTCTAGCTCACTCACATCAAACACACATTCTCACTCTCACGGTCTCACTCTCTCACTGCCCTCTCTCATCCTCTAGAGCTTCTCACGCAGGAAGGAAGGAGAAGAACTGAAGAATGGAAGAAATGGCAAGGAAAAGGGAATATCACCTAGTGGAGACACAATGAGTGCCTAAGGAAAGGAGACGCCATAATCACCATAATCAGGATATTAAATCCCTAAAATTACGTAGAACTGGGGACTTTCGGATGAGTGCAGACGCATTGCTCTCGTCCACAAGGCTAAAACCCCTAAGGCAGACTCATGGCTTCGGACGAGGAACGGCGTCCCCGTCTGGTCTGTACCGTCCGCTGACTACATTCAGACGCATTATGGCATCCGCACACGTTCGAATATGTCCATAAAATGGACAAATTCAAATCGGACGAGGCTGGTCCTAGTCCGCACACGTCCACGAACGTCCGGAAGTGTCCAGTTTTGGATAGATTCAATTCGGACGTGACTCATGGCGTCTGCATGCACTGTGTTGCATCCACAGTCTCGTCCAAATGACGAATAGAAGCAGAGGCAACTTTAGGATGCAAAGACATCGTCCCCGAGTCGTCCCAAAGTGCTGGGACATCATTCTACGCAATTGCGGACGAGGAACAGCGTCCGCAGAGTCGTCCACACTCATCCGCAAGTGCACAATCAATACTTTCCTCACATTTTCCTATTTAACTTCTAATCTTGTAACACTTTTCCCTAATTACATGTCATAAAATAATGTGTAACCATGCGAAATGTAATATTTTATCTACCCTATCCTGTACTTACACCGCATGCACAGGAAAAACTTTACCAAAAAAACCCCTAGACTTAACGCTCAGAACACGTCCTCTGTAAGACCCCGATATAAAAAGTCAGAGTGTTACATACTCCCCTCATAAAAATTTCATCCCCGAAATTTGCCCTCTTAACAAAAGCTAACTACCCATCCAAACCATTTTTTGCTAGCCACCCAATTGGTGTTCTTAGCTGACTTTAAGCTTCGGCTTTAACCCCTCTTGGACTGATGGTTACCTAGATATAACTAATGGATCGGCCTGACAACGTCCAAACGCATCTCTTTGCACCAAAGTTGATCCAACTACCTAATTCACTCTTCCACACTTCCGCTGCGCTACTCTGATACACCTATCAACCCATTTACCCCTCTTAGGTTTCTAGCCCATTTGTGCTTCCCAGTTTGTGTGTGTATGCCAGTTTCCATTTCTATTTCCATTCTTGTTCCCATATCCATCCCTAGAATTTTATTTCTAGAAACTTCGTTTCCGTTTCCGTCTCCGTCTCCGTTCCCATTCCCATTTCAGGTTATGTTTTTGTTTCCGTTTCTACCTTGGTATCCATTTCGGTTCCCGTGATCGTACGCATTTTCGTATATCCGTTTCTGTTTTCGTTTCTATTTCTAGAAACTTCGTCTCCGTTTCCATTCCCGTGCTCATACCATTTTCATTTTCGTTTCCGTTATCCGAGGTTTTTGTTTGTGTTCCTGTTTCTAGTTCAGTTTATGTGCTCATTTGTTGAAAGGTTCGATTGATTCCCTAGGCTACAACACTTAACCTGATTGGCCCTTACTATCACGTCTACCCTTTATCTGACCGTTGTATCCTCTCATCTTTTCTTACACTTTTATCTTTTACGCTTTAATTTATCGGTATATTTCATTTTTTCCATTTGTTACCTCCGGTATAGCAGCAATGACATAGTCTGATAGCCTGCTAACCATTGCCCGTTCTTTTCATCATTTGCCTCCGATATAGCAGCAAGGACATAGTCCAAAAGACTACTAATCATTGGTCGTTTTGTCTCTGGCATAAACCAGAGACTGTCCCAGCATAATCCCAGGACATTACAACAGATACGAGCAGCAATGACATAGTCCAAAAGCTTGCTAGCGATGATGGCATAGCCTGAAAGCTCGCTAGTGACCATGTCCATGAAGGACTTAACGGCCTCACCACATATCGTTGGTGTTTCCTTAATTCACTTTTTATTTCTTTAGTTCACTTTTTATCATTTATCAATTCTTTGTCTTTACTCTCGTTGCTCGTGATTCGTTCGTCGTTTGTGCCCCACTTGTGCATTCTCAACCAAAGTGCCCTCACTTAACTATCTGACTTCGTTTGACTATCTGACTCCATGTCCCTTCCACTTATTACCCCGTTCCTATTTCCAAAAATTTGGATAGAGTTTCCCTTGTTTTTAGACTCTCCCAAAGCTAAACATCCTGCATAAAAGTCTCGAACAGTTCTAGTATCCTCTATGCTCTATTACGTACCATTATCTATCTATGACTCATTCTCTACTATAAACTCTTTCTCGTTACAAAATAATCTTAACTAAAGAAAGGAAAACAACGATCAAATTAAAGTACAAGCGATTTAATTGACATACTTACAGACGATGAAAGATTTCCATGTCGAGGCTTGTGCTGGCAGGCAGGCTATAATATAAGTCTGAATTTTACAAAAATCATTTTAGCACAAGTGATACTTGGTTTTAAAAATGATATCAGAGCAATTTACAAAAATCGTTTTTAAAACCACTGCTCTGATACCAATTGTAAGACCCGGATTTTTGTAAAATCCTTTGAAATGCAAGAAATTTAAGTTTTCTTTAAAACCCTTGTTTTTTTTTATAGAATATCAGAGTGTAAGTCGGGCCATTAGGAACACTTAAAACATTTCGACAGTAAAACATTGCAGAAGCGTAAATATTTTAATGAACATAAAGTAAACATTTAAGTACAGTTTAAGCAAAGAAAACTTAATTTAATTACAAGTCAATTATCTCATAATTCTCATAGCCTGGCCAACCAGCTCGCACGTGCCAATCCCTCATCAACTGCTCTTCATTGCTCGAAGACTACTCGCGTACGTGTACCTACACCACAAGTAAGACATGAGTCTAAAGGCCCAGTAAGAAAATGAGTTTATACGGGATGATATGCCTCTCTTTAATTCTTTGGAATAGATCCTCCCCAAGCCAATATTTTATTTACATATATTCGGTATAGCTCGTACATAGAGCGTGGGTTGGGGAATCCTATAGTTTCTAATTAATTATGTTATAGGTCTTATAATCCCGATAAGGAAAAGATTAGTTCTTTTCCTCATTCAAGGCATGTGGCCAACCCGTGGCGGTGTTCCTAATTGTTTCTATCGTAATGATGTCTAAGGCTACCATAAAGTACATACAAGGAATTTACTAAGGGTGCATACATAACATACATTCAAAACACTAAGTGAGAGTTTATAACCAGTAAAACAACAATTTAATCAATAACTAGTAAATTAGTTGACTATTAATTGACATTTTTATTAAATGGAGTAACCCAACATGCTCAATTAGTAGATTCATAGTCAATCAATATATATAAGGCAACCAACTAATCATACGAGCAAAACCATCAACGAAAAAACCAACAAAATCAACAAAGCAACCATCAACTGAAAACATCATTTAATAGAGAACTAACAGCACACTTAATAACAAAGCAGTAAACTAACAACGATGGACATATCACAGAGCAACCAAAATCTATAGGCAGTTCATATAATCAGTTAAGGAAATTATCTATTAATCATCAACCAGGAATATACGTTAACAACCAAGCATAAAAACGTACAGAGTATCAAGAATAGAAAACATACAACAAATAAGCATATAAAACACACAAATCATCAAAGCATAGCAAAACATACAGACTCTACTTGCGGTGTAGGGCCTCCACCTGGCCAAGACACACCCAAGTCTTACCATCACTGAAGACTCATGCAGGGACAGCAACTCCAGTCCACCACAGCTCACGGTAGCAGCAGCTACAGCTCCTGCTCCAGCATGGACAGTTTCAATTGTAGCTTTTGGACAGCAGCTCCAACTCAGCCTCCAGCTCCTTAGGACCTTACTCGTCACTTCTAGCTCACTCAGATCACACACACATTCTCACTCTCATGGTCTCACTCTCTCACTTTCTCACTGCTCTCTCTCATCCTCTGGAGCTTCTCATGCAGGAAGGAAAGAGAAGAACTGAAGAATGGGAGAAATGGCAAGTAAAAGGGAATATCACCTGGTGGAGACACAATGAGTGCCTAAGGAAGGGAGACACCATAATCACCTAAGGGAGGGAGGGGAAGGTGGTTACGGGTAGGGGAGACGACTTTGCTTATTGAGGGATGATTTTTCGTGTCTAGAAATCACATAACAATGTACTAAACGACAAGAATCGGGATATTAAATCCCTAAAATTAAGCAAAACTGGGAACTTTTAGACAAGTGCGGACGCATTGCTCTCGTTTGCATTCGTCTGCAAGGCTAAAACCTTTAAGGCAGACTGATGGCTTCAGACGAGGAACGGCGTCCCCGTCCTGTCCGTACCCTGCACAGACTACTTTTGGATGCGTTTTTGGGTCCGCAAGACACATCTACATGCGTCGAAATATGTCCATAAAATGGCAAAATTCAAATCGGACGAGGCTGGTCCTCGTTTGCGAACGTCTGGAAGTGTCCAGTTCTTGACAGATTTGATTCGAACATGACCCATGGCGTCCACATGCACTGGGCTACATCCACAGTCTCTTCCGAATTACAAATAGAGGTAGGGGTGACTTTAGAACACAAAGACATTGTCCCCGAGTCGTCCTAAAGTGCTGGGACGGCGTTCTACCCAATTTCGGATGAGGAAAAGCATTTGCAAAGTCGTCCGCAAGTTCACAGTCTGCACTTTCCTCACATTTTCCTACTTAACTTCTAATTAACTTCTATTCCCGTTACACTTTTCCCTAATTACATGTCATAAAATAACGTGGTAACCATGCAAAATGTAATATTCTATCTACCCTATCTTGTACTTACACCGCATGCACGCGAAAAATGTTATTGAAAATACCCATAGACTTAACGTACAAAACACGTCTTCTGTAATACCTTGATATAAAAAGTCGGGGTGTTACAACCGGTGACATGTCCTCTAGTTTTGAGCCCTGGCAGTAAAAATGGAGATGGGACGGTGATGATGCAGCCTTGGGTTTTGATCCCCAAAATCTTGCATGGGTTTTAGTCACATGGATCAGAAAGTTTTCAGTTGTTAAGCTTTTCTAATCCTAATACCATTCCATTTAACGGGTGACGTGATGGCTTGTAGCTCTGCTTATCGGTAATCCTCATCAAATTGGAAGCTATAGGAATTTTAGTTAAGAAGCAATCCGTCATGAGCAACCTTATCTGTTTTATTTGATTGTACGATTTGTGTCGACTTAGAGCTTTAGCTCGTCGGCAACTCGGGTGACGCATTAGATCTCTGGATCGGCATCATTTCTATTTTCTCCACCTCATGAGGTGTTGCTATCAACAAATAGCCATCTATTCTATGATCAGTGCTAGATAGATCCTTGTGTGACCATCCATTTTCATTGATGACGTTTTCGTCGGATGGATTCTTGAGTGACCATCCTTTTTCATGGATATGATGTTTTTGCGTGGAAAATGATGTTGACATACTTTGCAATATAGTTGTCTATGTATATAGTGGGTTTTGATGAAGTCACATCAAGGGCCATGGGTCGGTTTAATAAAATGATAAAGAAGTTTTAAATGATTTAAAATCCTTGTACAGTAAATGAGAAACATGAAAATTGTTTTCAAAAAGATGAGAAAAATAGTTTTAGCATGCATTTCATTTAGTGTAGATTTCCCTACTAAGTGTGTCACTCACCCATTAGACTTTAATGTTCCCCAAGTTAATGTATAGGATATGCGTGGGTACTTTTAGGGTTGTCATGGGCCGTTGCTAGTGACCCCTAGTGGGTGCTTCGATCTTCCTGTGGATGGGTGGATGTTCATTGATTCAATACCTTCGTCTCTAGTACGTTTGGGATTTGTTTTGTTCTTTGGTTAGATTCCAGCACAGTACTTTTCTTTGTATATTGTTATACTATCTCGACTCATGTTGATCACTATGTGTATCCCCACCTATGTGATTTGGGTTTGGGTTTAATTTCATGTTAAGACTTCTGCTTCTTCCTAGCCTTGGACTGAGAGATTGGATTCTTTCCGAAAATCGGGTAGCCAGACCCGACAATTCTGTTAGGCCTACCTCCAGGTCGTGATAGTATGATGCACCAAAGGGTGCAATCAGGTCAACAACGGAAGTTGGCAGTTATCGGCTTGCACAAAAAACAGAACACAGATTTGCATATAGTGTAACTTCCTCTCTAGAACTCCAATCTTTACCAATTTTAGAATGCCACCAATATGACCAGATTGCAATGTCTTTTCCAAAAATCATGTAAAAAATCCAACAAAAACAGAAATTATGCAAAAAACAGAAATGAACTTCTCGGAAAAGCACCAATGAACAAAAACCGAACTCCAAATTGTTAGCAACATCACTTCTTCTCCAGAACTTCAAATAACGCCAAATTTGGAAGGCAATCACAAATACTAGTCTAAATTGTCCCTTCCAAAAATCACATCCAAATTAAAAAATAGTGGAAGCTATGAAAGTGAGAAGAACTTGCCTGAAAGGGTGGCAACAGATAGGTTTGAACCAAAATTGGAATCACACAACTTTGACGTTTCTAGCCAAAATGACACCAAATTTGAAAGACGCAATCTTGGACAATTGAATAAATAACACTCCAAAATTAAGAAACCAATTCGTTCAACAAAAAAAAATTATAATCGGAACTTACAAGTTGGTCCAAGGGTTGCTATTTTGGCAATCCTTGACTTCAATATGTCCTTTGTTGAGAAGAACAACTCTACTTTGCTTCACGACAATTCTTCCAATCTTCCACCCTGGATATCAACTCTGGGAAGAACTGATGGGAAGGTAAACAACAAAAATCCACTCCAATAAAAGTCAAGAAAATAGTGGATTCTTGGCACAAACAATTTCGGGTTTTACCCTAGAAGGTGATGACCAGTTTGCAAAGAGGCAACTCTAAATAAGAACTTTAGCTTCAGCTCAAGTTTTATCCAAATTAGGTTCAGACAAGACTTATAGAGGCTTATAAACTCCTCAAAGTTGCCCTAATATAAAAATTACAAAATTGACCTTAAAAATAAAACACACAAAAAATAGCTCTCTGTAAAAGGAGCGTTTGACATAGCAAACAAACTCCACATTTAACAAAAGACCACATTTGGAAACCTTGGAAAGTCAGTTACCATCTTCAAGAAGAACAATTTTTTATATAAAATCTTATAGAATGCCAAAAATGCCAATTACTTGCCGGAGGTCAAATTATAGGTGGATTTGTGAAGTCCACCACAACTCTACACTTGTACTTGAACTTCCATTTATGCTTGATCTTGAATAACTCCGTTTTATATTTGGAAGTCATTTGGATTCATTTGATATCTTTGGAGCACTTTCCTCCATAATGATCTGCAAAATGAACACTAGAAATATTGTTAGAAAATCTCCTTGCTTGAATGCTAGTGAGTGGATCTCGGGGTGCATCATCCTCTCAGGGTTGAAGAGATTTGACCACAAATCCAAGGAGCATTCTACTTTTTCTTCATGAGTTAGTGTAATAGGAATATCACAAGACTCAATCTTCATTTCTCTCAATTTGGAATCCAATTGGAAAGCTGAACTATTATGTGGAGAGGCAATCTTTTCATCTGATTTCTCTTCTTCAAGACTTGCTACCCTTAATTCAACAACACTTTCTTTAAAACATTCTTGTCGACTTTCCTTTTGGGTAAAAACTTTCTCCATAGGTTCTTCAACTAATTCCTTGACCTGGTGCTGTAAAGGAGATGAGTAGGTAAACTCTTGTTTTATCATCATACTATCCAGTACCTGTGAAATGTTTTTCAATGAAGCTTTAAGGTCAAAGACTTGAGCTTGATGACTTTGGGTGGCAGTGACTCTACCACAATTCTTCTTTTGCATAAGTCGAGGTTCGGTGGTACTCGACTCTCTAGGAATTAGCCAATTGATGTAAAATTTGGAAGATTTCTTCTCACCTTTAGAAAATGGTGGTGAAGACATACACGACTAAAATAATTTTGGAGCATACTTTCTTCTCATGAGTCGGTTCATCACACTTAAAGAATTTATGTCTTCTTCACCGCCTTCTCTTCTCTCAAAATTTATCCTTCTCCACCAAAGGGAAGCTTTTTCTTTGAGGCTTAAAGAAGCAACTGTCATTTTTCCCTTAGCTAAAAATTCGTGACTTAAAAAAAATTCTTCCAACTCTTCTTCCCAATTTAGGTAATCATCAGTCCATTTTGAACCATCAAAACTAGGAATAGAAGCCAAAAATTTAATTGCTCCTTCACAATAATTCATATTATAACTATAGCCTCTTGTCATCAAATGTAAGGTACAAGTCACCAAATAATAGAGCATAACCAAGGGAAGTGGCTTTGATATCAAATGATGTACCCAAGGGAGTAATCGGGTCAACAATGGAAGTTGGATGTTATTAGGTTGCACAAAAAACAGAACACAGATTTGCCAATAGTGTAACGTCCTCTCCAAAACTCCAATCTGTACCAATTTTGGAATGCAACAAATATTACCAGTTTACAATGTCTTCTCCAAAAATCACATCAAAACTTCAACGGAAACAGATATTATGCAAAAATAGAAATGAACTTCTCAGAAAGACACCAATGACCAAAAACAGAACTCTAAATTGTCAGCACGTAACTTCTTCTCCAGAACTCCACATAATGCCAAATTTGGAAGACAATCACAAATACTAGTCTAAACTGTCCCCTCCAAAAATATCGTCCAAATTCAAAAAATAGCGAAAGTTATGAAAGTGAGAAGAACTTTCCTAAAAGGGTGTCAACAGACAGTTTTGAACAAAAATGGGAGTCACACAACTCTCGCGTCTCTAGTCCAACTGACACACAATTTGACAGATGCAATCCTTGACAACTGAATAAATAACACTCCGAAATCCAGAAACCAATTTGTTCAACAAAAAAAATTATAATCGGAACATACAAGCTGGTCCAAGAGTTGCTATTTTGGCAATCCTTGACTTCAATAGGTCCTTTGTTGAAAAGAACCACTCCACTTTGCTTCACGACAACTCTTCCAATCTTCTACCCTAGATATCAACTATGGGAAGAGCTTATGAGAAGGTCAGCAACAAAAATCCACTCTAAGAAAAGTCAAGAAAATAGTGGATTCAGTTTTGACACATACAACTTCGGGTTTTGCCCTACAAGGTGATTGCCAGTTTGCAAGGAAGCAACTCCAAACAAGAACTTTAGCTTCAGCTCAAATTTTATCAAAATTAGATTCAAACAAAACATAGAGAGGCATATAAACCCCTCAAAGTTACCTTAATGTAAAACTTACAAAATCGACCTTAAAAATAAAATACACAAAAAAGAGATCCTCGGCTAGCACACCTAGCCGAGAACACTCCACGAAAAAAAACATTATCCCAATACAATACTCAATCCAAAAATAAACCATATGCCAACATATCATCATCCACGAAATAAGAAACCATAGACTAACATTGGAATAACATATCTTCAGCTGCAACCCTCCTAAGGTACGGTATTGGAAATATCATCATGATCCTCGATTTGAGGTTGTAGCTCTCTGTAAAAGGAGTGTTTGACATAGCAAACAAACTCCACATTTAACAAAGGACCACATTCTGGAAACCTTGGAAATTTAGTTACCATCTTCAAGCAGAACATTTTTTTATATAAAATCTTCTGTAATGCCAAAAATGCCAATTACTTGCCAGAGGTCAAATTGTCGGCGGATTTGTGAAGTCCACCACAACTTCTACACTTATACTTGAACATCCACTTATGCTTGATCTTGAATAACTCCATTTTATAGTTGGAAGTTGGTTGGATGCATTTGATATCTTTGGAGCACTTTCCTCCATAATTACCTACAAAATGAACACTAGAAATACTATTAGAAAATCTCCATGTTTGAATGCGAGTGAATGGATCTCGTGGTGCAACATCCTCCCAGAGTTGAAGATGATTTAACCACAAATCCAAGGAGCATTCTACTTCTTCATCACGAGTTAGTTGAATGGGATCATCACAAGACTCAGTCTTCATTTCTCCCAATTTTGAATCTAATTGGGAAGCTGAACTATCATGTGGAGAGGCAATCTCTTCATCTGATTTCTCTTTAAGAGTTGCTGCTTTTAATTCAACATCACTTTCTTTAAGACATTCTTGCCGACTTTCCTTTTGGGTAAAAACTTCCTCCATGGGTTCTTCAACTAATTCAACTTGACCCAGTGCTTGTAAAGGAGATAAGTAGGTAAACTCTTATTTTATCATCATACTATCAAGTAGCTATGAAATATTTTTCAACGAAGCTTGAAGGTCAAAGACTTGAGCTTGACAACTTTCGGTGGGAGTGACACTACTTCACTTAAACAACTCCCATAACACTGTAATTTTATTGGAAAATTAACAAAACAAACTCTAGACTTTGGGAACACCAATACGGCAAACCTTGAATAAATTTCACCTTGAATAAATTTCACGGATAACATAAACCTCGAATTATGGAAAAAGAACGACCAAATCCCACAGTCATGTTTTTTGTCAATATAGACGTTTCTCAATGTTAAACGACATTGTCTGTCTCAACATCAACAGATGTCCTCTAACATCCATAGACGTCCCTCAATGTTAAATGATGTCATAAGTGGAGGGACGTTCGTTGTTGGTCGAGGGACGTCTATCGTAAGTTAAGAGACACCCATCTTAAGTCGAGGGATGTTCGTTGTAGGACGAGGAATGTTCGTCTCAAGTTGAGGGACGCCCTCTTAAGTCGAGGGACGTTTGTTGTAGGACAATGAAGGTCTATCTTAAGTCGAGGGACGTTTGTTGTGTTACAAGGAATAGTTGTCTTAAGTCAAGGGATGTTTGCTGTGGAACGAAGAACGTTCCTCTTCAGTCAAATGACGTCCATTGTGGGACGAGGAACATCCATCTTAAGTCGAGAGACATCCTTTGTGTGATGAGGAAAGTCCATCGCAAGTGGAGTAAGTTTACTATAATTTAAAAAAGTGTCTTGCACGCGACATCCTTCAACATAACGTCCACCAATGCCCTTGGAGGGTGACCTAACTCTATTTTAGCCATTTATCCTCGTTGAGAGACATTTGTCTCTCAATCCAACGGGCATGACCCTTCGTTCGCTAGTGCCTTTTCTCTGTCCCTTCTCTCATCTTTGTAAAACCCGTGAACTTTATAATAATAAATTCCACTTGTTAATTTTTTGTGTGATTTCGGTCAAGCATTGAAATGTTGAGCTGATTTCTCGCGTAGTTGTCACATGTGAGTTTTCTGTCAAATAGTTATAATCGGTAAAATTGGGTATTTTTGAGTGATAAATTAATTGAAGAAATGAATTTAGTAAATTATTTTGGCTAAGAAAACGTTGTCGATTAGCATCTAGAACGAGTCCAGATTTAAATCAAAATTTAAATTAGATTTATTTAATATATATATAAAATATGAATTTGTCAACATCGTCTCTAGGGAATAGCATCACAATATCATTTCTTTTCTCCAAACATTTCATTTCATCGATTTCAATAATGTAATTTGCAGGAAAGTAATAAAAAAAGAAAATTAACAACCAAAGAATCATTTGCAGGAAACAACTAACAGTAAGGAAAACTCTACAACTCATCACTTGTGGGTAGGGCTTAGACGGCCAAGACACACCCAATCCTTACCTTCTCTTAACGCAATGTAACCTCAAGAACCAACTCCACACTCTGCACAACTCTGGATGCAGCAACTCTAGAGAAGGACTACACAAGGGAGAAGGTTTAAGAAGAGAAGGACTTACCTAGACGACAAGGGGAGACAAAACATGCTGGAGGGTGGCTGCTTGACGGGCTACGGAGCAGCTACGAGTGGACTTTGTGCGAGAAGTAACTCGCAAAATGTCAAAATTCGTCGAGTTTTCTGACTTTTGTTTCCTTTAAATTCGCAGATCTGGTGTCTTTCGGACGCTTGCGGACGCCGTACTGTCGTCCGCATCATCCGTAAGTCCAAAATTACACAGCAAATGGCATCCTAAACATACGTCGAACCATCCAAATTCTGGTTTCAGACGCCATTTGGTCGTCCGCATCGTCAACATGCTGTCGTCCGCGGGAATCAAAATTGGACAGATTCAATGCGGACTCCAAATCTATCATCCGCATCGTCCGCGTCCAGGGTCTAGTTGTCTGCAATGCCTCTGTTCCGTGACTTGAGGACGCAAACTGGCATCCCTATCGTCCCCAACGGCTATAAAGTCATCATTTTTTCATATTTTCTTCTAAATCTTACCCGTGTTAAATGCCTACGAGGGTATACGTCGCAACATAACGTCCATAGAACAATGTATTAACCCATTTTATTCTTAACGAAACAATTACATCGTTTTAACCAAAAATTAGGATCGGGTTGTTACAGTTATTGTTTCTTATTTAGTTATTTACTATTCTTTAGCTTGTAATTGGCTATTTATAGCCACCTTATGTAAGTGTTTAAGACAATCAAATTTAATTATTGAAAGCTTTTGCTTCTCTTTGAATTTGTAGTGATTCCTTATTCTCCTTTGGTGTGTTCTATCGAAATTTCTTTATGTGTGTGACATCACAAATTAAGGTTATTGTAAGTTGGTAACCTTTCTTATTAGCATCCGTGCTCTTGTTCCTTTGGAGGAAGAATGTGTGAAGATGTGTTCATCTTTCAAGAGGAGTTACATTGGAGTCATCCATACGAGGGTTCAACTTGTGACTTCTTGAATTTTTGGCCACTACTTCTTCTGTGCATATTTCCAAATCCGTAGTGATTCTTATCCTTATTTCTCGATGAGTTATTCTTCACTCATGAACGTGGTTGCTGTCAAAATTTCATAAATAAAGCTTCTAAATTGAGGGAGATATTAATTTCCAAAGTCAAAGTTTCCATAAAGTGATTTGCGACAAAGATAGAAAGTTTCCTTCAACTAGTCGATTGCCCCTCCTTCAGTTTTTATACGGCTATTCAACTTGGAAGTTGCAGACGATCGAATCTATCTTCATTGTGGTCATTCTCCATAGTTGTTGATCGACCGCCATGTTATTCTTTTGCAACCTATGGTCATTCAGACTCCTTCAAGTGATCAACCACTCACTGGTTATGTTCCTTACACTCTTTTGTTGGTGCATCACCCCCATTCTGTTTATGATCAACCACAAACTTGGAAAAATGTCTAGGAATGCTCTCAGGTCGACCGCAAGAGGTTCCTGGTTTACTGTACGGTAAATTTTGTCATGTTTTTGGGTCATTTGTGCATCAATCATGTTCCTAGACTTGGTATAGGGCACTTCCACTCGTAACTTGTGAGCCATTGATGGAAATTCTTACCATTTTGTAAGGATTTGGGTTCGGTTCAGTTTATGAATTTCAAGCCAATACCCAATAAAGTCATACTTGATTGACTTTAGATGAGTCTCCTTGACTGTTTAGTCTTGGATGGTTACGAGGGTGTCTTATTGACTGCTGTGAGTTTTTGGTTGACCATCGACATGTCTCTTCAACACTGAATGGTCCTAGTTGAGTGTCGTTGACATTGGTTGACACTGCGAGCTCTCAATTGACCTTTGCTTTGCCTCATCGACATTTGCATGGTCTTGGTTGACCACCATTGTGCCTTGTCGACCGTGGTTGGGTTCGAATGGCTTCAACGATGTCTTCTCGACTGCTGAGTTGTACAGGTTGAGCATGTCGTGTTCCGACGACTATCACCATGTCTTGTTGACGGTGGGTCTTTCTGGTTGTCTGTTGATGTGTCGGGTCGACCGTTGTTATGCTTGGATCAACCGCATAGTTTGTTTTAGGAAGTTTAGGTTTAGTGAACTTCACTTGTCTTCGTCAGCCATGTCTTGTTTTTGGTCATGTGGATTCTTGGCTTAAGATGTGGGGGACTCTTCATTCCACATTTGAATTGGGAAGTCTTAGATTGGTCCTTCTAGTTTGGTTAGGTTTCTGGGTTAGGATCCTTGTTGTATTCTTTGTGTGATTATTGGGATGTTGACACCGACCTTGTTATAAGTTCTGGAGATGTCTCTGGTTTCGACCCCCACTTCCGATAGCGCATAGAGCTGGGTAGTTGGTAAAGTTGTTGTGGTCATCATCAAGGTAGGGATTTTTATACTTTATGCACTGCATTGCCTCATGTTTTCAAATGATATTTTATGAGATACCACACTTGAAAAACCAACGGGGACTATTCGACAACACACCCATTTTTATCTATACATATGTTTTATCACGTTTACCTTATCATATATGGTATACTGTTTGATATTCTGTGGATATATTGGGAGGGTGAATTCTCTTAATGTTTTAAACAATTTTGGCACTAAAGCATCACAAGACTATCTCATACAATCTTCCATTGTGAAAAGATTGATTGTTGGTACATGCGAAATGGTGATAGAGCATTCGTGACATGACCTCGAGTTTCGAGTCTCGCAAGTCAAAAGGGTAATAGGGCGGTGATTACGCATCCTTCGGATTTGAGACTCAGAACTTGGCCAGGATTTTTAGTCACACGGATTGAAGGATGTTAGTCGTTGAGTTTTGCTCGCCTAGTACCTTTCCATTTGACGGGTGGTGTGATGGCTCGTAGCTCCACTTGTCAGCAACTCTCGTTAACTTGGATTCTATAGGTAGCTACTTAAGGAGTAATCTATCGTGAGCAACTTTATCTATTACCACGATTATATGAGTTGTATCGTCGCTGAGCTTGGCTCATCAACAACTCGGGTTATGTGATGGATCTCCGGATCACCGTCATTTTGATTCCTCTATCTCATGAGGTGTTGCTATCGACAGATGGCTGCCTTTATGTGATTTGTGCCAAATGGGCATTGTGTAACCATCTCTATTCACTGATGATGTTTTCGTATGGAAAACTGTATTGACATATTTGGTGGTATAGTTGTCTATGAATACAATGAGTTTTTGATGAAGTCACTTTCAATGGCTTTGGGCTTGTTTAATTATATGATAAAGAAATTTATGATTTATAATCCATGTACGATAAATGAGAAGCATGACATTGGTTTTCTTAAGGATGAGAAAAATAGTTGTTTTCATGCATTGCATTTAGTATAGATTTCCTTACTAAGTTTGTCATTCACCTCTTATATTTTATTTTTCTTAAGTTTAAAGTATAGGTTCGATACGAAGTTGTCATAGGACATTGCTAGTGTCCCTCTAGTGGGTTTTTCAACCTTCCCATGGATGAGTGGAAGTTTGTAGGTCCAAGTCCCTTCATCTTTGGTACCTTTGGGAATTGTTGTGTTGTGTTGTTTGATTTTAATTATGCACGTACTTTCTTTTGTTTATTATTATATTATATTGACTCTAGTTGATCACTCTGTGGTTCTCAACCCATGTGATTTGGGCTTTGGGCTTAATTTCATGTTAAGACTTCTACTTCACCCTAGCCTTGGGTTGGACAATCGGGTTCTCTCCGAGGATCAGATCACCTCACCGGGCGATTCTATTCGGCCCGCCACTGGGTCGTGTCAACCCTGAACGTCCATTCTCATTGAAGGATGCTCGTCTCTTTTTCCAGCGCCCAACAAAGACGTCCATCAGCCTTATGAAGGCCCCAATGACACCCCTCCTCGTAGATTAGCCTTGGACGTCCCTTGTTATTGAAAGACGTTTGTTGTTGATCCTTGGATGTCCCCGTTGGATGGTTCTTGACATTAACATGAATATGGTGTTTGCCTCGACATTTTTCAAAGTTTTAGCTGTCTACAAAATTTCTTCAAAGTTTGGCGTATTGTTGACCCATAATCCAGGACTTGTTTTGTTAATTGCCTTATTTTGTTGATGTGTAAAGTTAAGGTTTTCTCTCTTAAAACAAATTTAAGAGTTCCATATTCATATTATTTAATAGGAAAATTAACAAATCAGTCACTATACTTTCTGATCAACAACAAGTCAACTATTAACGTATTTTTGCTAACAACTTAACCACTGAACTATGGAAAATAGACGCCGCAAACATTGCTGTCTCGTTTGCCGTTAAACAATTAAATTTTTTTTCGTGGCGTAACTGTTGGGAGTAATGTGCCCAACAAGCAAATGTAATAGACCAATTTTATAATATATGGATAAATTTATATTCATTGATATTACCTTAACATTTTAGATTATGTTTTATAAAATTCATAGAAAATTCTTTGGTTATTTGTGCTAACTTTATATTAACATATATATTGTATATATGTGAGATAAAATATAAAGAGTAATATCCAGAATATGTCCATGACTTATATTTGAAGTATAGAATCTTCAAATAGTTCATAGTCATAAACATAGTTTATCTCATTAAGAATGTATAGTCATACCCTAACTAAATAAGTAGTGACATAAAATAAATAAGTTTTATATAATATGATTATATAGGACTGGATCAGATAAAATTATATTGTTATGATAAATTCTGTCAAATATAGAACAATTAATTTTATCATAATGATGGTCATATATGCATGATCTTAATTCGTTGTATTTAATAAACTCCTATTTTCTTTTAATTTATTCTTTGATTTACTAGGTAAAGTTTTGTATGAGTTATGATTCGTATACCATATATATTGGGAGTAAATTAAAATGAATAGCTGGGAATGTTAATATCGATACAATGAAATCCATTTCTATAGATTCTCTTGTTTGTTAGTTCCATGATCGAATAATTAGCGCGCAATTCATAATCGTTATGAATTAATTTTCAATTAAGAACTAATGGTAGTCAAGGTTAAAGAAGCAATATGAGAGGTTAACGGATTATAAACCTAGCTCTATTGCGAATCTAAATGGAAGGTTAATACATATATAATGACTATATCAATGGATATTACTTTAAGTAAATATACTCTATAGTTTTGAGAGTGCAACTCTAAGTATTTAGTGGAATTACTTTAGAGTTAATAATTATGTTAGTTAACATAAAGAGTTTATATTAATTAATGAAATATTATTGGAGCTTAAAACTATAGGTCCATCGGTCCCTTCGTCACCTTCTATCATTATTCGAATAATAGAAAAATGAAAAAAGAAGATTAAATAATTAATTATGAATTAATTATTTAATACACTTAATAATAAGTTTATTATTATTTTTTCATTAGATGAAATAATTAAATTATTGATTATTCAATTAATTAAGACAAAATGACAAAAGTTGTCATAGTTAATAAAAATAGGTTACGCACGTATATAGGTTACGCACGTTACCATTGTTATAAAAATTGATAATTCCACCGTGCAAAGGAACCTAAAAACCAACAGTAACCATATACATTCCTCCACGGATTGTCAGTACAAAATATGAAGCTTCTTGTTTATTGTTCCTCCGTGGAACATCATATGTTTCACTACGGAAAGTATGATGTTCCGCTGTGGAATGCCAACTATCTACGAAGGAATGATTACAAATAAATGTTTCCCCTTGTTTGTCATTCCCCCAAGTGGAACGCCATACTTTCCACCACGGAATAACAACTTTCCATGACAAAACATCATACATCATTCTACCTTCTGTTGCCCTAGTATATATTATTGACATTCTGCGCGCCAGTGAGATCAACGATTTTCTCAGTGATCCTTGAACCCTTCGTAGTCTTAGAGCGATTTTCTCATTGTTTCATTCATCCAATGGATCCTAGGACGACCAAGTTGACTCTCAAACGCAAAGGTGCTCCGTCTCAACCTCAACTAAAAACAGACTTAGCCTGTGATCGAAGACAAAGCGCAACTGAGTTCATGCACGCTCAGTTTCAGCGCAACGCACCAACCGAGGTTGAAGCACAAGCCTAGGTTGAAGCATAACCCCAATCTCAACCTTAGCCTCAACAATGACCAGTAGCTCAAGTGGTCCCTTTCGAACCTGTTACAGATAGGTTCCACTCCCTGCTCTTTAGAACTACGGCAAAAAACAATAGGTATGAAGCTGATATTAAATATTGTTCAATTATTGTATCTCGAAGAGTAGACTCTGAGTCATTGGCTAAATTGGAAATTGAAAAATTGGTTGAGGGGGTTGGATTAACCGGGTTGTGCAGATTGGGTGAAAGTTTCTGTGAACGGATTGTGAAACTTTTTTGTGCCAATTTGGAACTGTCCACCCAACCATTAGCGGTCAAAACTTGCATGTTTGGACGGGAGTTGAGGCTGGCTCCCAACAATATTAACGTGCTCCTTGGATATTTCATGGTGGAACCAAGGGAGGAATATTACCATGTGTCTCGGGAGCTAAATTTCATCAGACAAGGAGAATGTCTGACAGTGCTTAGACTGTAACGATCCGGTTTTTATTTGCTTTAAAATCGTGTGAAATTTAAAACTTTTTCTATTATAAAATCAGAGTACGACTTTTCTTTTAAAACCGAGTGTTAAACACATTACTTAAAATCTTAAAACATTTTAGCTGTCGTTAAAACTCTTTACTTAAAACATTTATCAATGGCAGAAGAAGTAAAAAAAATCCTTTTGATAAAACATAGCGGAATTTAAAACAAAGCATTAAAGAAAATTAAATAATTTACAAACCCTTTTTACAAATAAATTCCCTTTTAAATTCTTTAGCCTAGCCAGCCACAAGATCCACCCGTGCAAATCCTTCATCAACTGTCTTTGACTTGTTCACCTGTTCCTCATACGATATCTACATCCTAATGAGCCTAATGCTCAGTAAGTGATAAAAGAAATGCAATGCAAATGATATGCATGATCATACAATGCATTACAGAAGAGAACCGTATCTCTTTTGGAAGTCAGGGTGGAATACTCCCAGGGTCATGTGGCTGAACCATTTCACTCTGATGAACAGATATATCCATCAGGGGTGTTCTACATGCCGGTATCCTCACTTTTGTTAAAGACGTTGGGGGTTTCAGAACGGGGTAAAGGTGAACCCAGCTTCCACGTAGCTAACTCTTATCTCACCGCTCCCTATGTGGGAGTATACTACCATATGCAAGTGTCACCGATCACCCGAACCCCCACATACCTATTTACATATATTAATTATGTCATGCAATATGTTTGTGAATACATACAGTCCTAAATGATAAAAATGTCTAACAAACATATCATTAAAAGAACACACAGCATGCAATCCTAATTCTTGCGATGTAGGGTCCAAAGACCAAAACTCAGTAAGTATCAACTTACCTGGCGTCCGTAGCTTGCTGCATTTTATTCATTTTTCCTTTAATACCTTCAAAACCATTAAATAAGCACTCATTAATTACAGACTATCAATCTCACTTCTACGACCCATTATTTTAACAATTGCACTATCTGCACATGGACAACGGAATAGCAAAACTCACAATAGTTGCTCATTCCATCAATGTGACAAGATAATATTTCACAACACTAACTTTTCATGATAAAGTTCTTATGCAAATGTAATAGAGCTCAACCATAACTCCAACACCTTCATCATTAAAATCAAGACTCATAATACTATTCCAATTAACAGGGCATTACCCAATCCAGGTCTAGGAATGATTAAGATGCAAAACTAAACTTTAATTCACCAAAGAATAAGAATCCATCCGAGTCTAATGAGTGGGAACTAAAAGACAGAACCAATATGCAATAGTTCATTCTCTACAACAACAACTGAATATGCAGTAATTCACCTAACTAACTTAATGAATCAGAACCAACTCATGACTTCTTCACAAGTAGCAACAACCATACAACCAAGCTTCATCAACAATCAATAATTCATTATCAGCAGTAAATGAGACCAAAGACAACTCAAATCAAGAGGCATTATTTTCCAAGCTGCATAACGTATCTCATATGAAATCCATTATAGACAGAGAGCATTATCCAAATATTCAGAGCTAAACATCATTTGATTCATGTATCTTAGCAACAACATGTATCATTAATCCAAAAATAGAACATCAACGCAGCAGGATATCCCACTTAAACAATCAACAGCTTCCACATTTTCTTTTGACAACAACTAGAATATTCTCATTTTCTCACTTGACAGTAACAATCACATATTCTTATTGACACTAACTACAATATTTTTATTTGACAACAACTACAATAACATTTAACCACATGAAGTAATTGACAGCCCAACCTTGACAGTTCAAATCATACAGTAACACATTTAACATTCTATCATTCTCAACAAATCATACAACAAACAAAATGGAGACAAGCATCCAATTGGCAGAGCATAAATATTCCCAATGTCCATCATCCATCAACAAACAACAACAGAGCTCAACCACACCAACCAACAGTGCACAATATCCATAATTTCAAGTAAAAGACTTTGTATTACCTAAAAGCAGGAGTTCTCTTTTCTCCTCAGTTCCTCAGGGTTTGCTGTAGCACACATGACAGGAATGGAGAGTTTTCCTTCCTCCATTTAGTCATCGGGTGATTAAAAAGACAGAGCAGAGGATAACATCGAAGCTGGAGAAAGCTGGACGTTGCCCATTTCAATGGAGAGGGGTCCAATGCCCAGAATCCACGTGGACAACTTGCCAGAGGATCAACTGAAGGAACCTGCCCCGGTCTGGCCATTATGAACACGCGGTTCACACACCTCGACCATCATCAAATCGCCTCTATCAATTTTTACCTCTGAGATTCACCACTGCCTCCATCCATCCATTCGCCCAATTCAGAACGCTAGGAAGAAGAATTCAAGGCAGAAACTGGCATACCTTTACCGACGATTCACAACCACGCCGGGAGTCCCAATCCCAAGTCCAACTTTGCACCTCATGCCGAAGCTCCACGCGTGCCCAAAACCCACGACGCCGACCCCCAGTCCCGCCGGACACCATCACACGTAACCCGATCTTCGTCGTCGTCCGTCGCTTGTCGCCTCCCCCTCACTCAGTCCCGATCTCCCCTCTCATGCTCTCTCATCACTCCCTCACTCTCTCTTTCTTTCTCTCAAATGGCCAAAGGCCACATAAATTCCAAGCTGAACTAGTTCAGGAAGAACCGGTTCATCCCCCCTCACTTTTCTTTAATGCTTCTTTCCCTTTTTATTTAATCCATTTCCTCTTAATTTTATTTAATTTAATTAATCCTTCTTATTTATCTCTAATTAATTACCCATCTATATTTTAATCTCAACTAATTTATTATTTCTCTTCCCTTCTTAATTATGCCAATTTGATCCCATTATTTATAATCTAACAATTATGTCTTTGGTAATACTCTGATAATTATTCAACTAATTCGAGTACTCCCAATTATTTCTAATTTATAATTTTTAAATTGCGATATAAAAATCGGGGTATTACATAGACTGTTACACAGTTATCCCAAGATCGCAGCATCCAAGAAGCCAAAGTCCAATGACTTGAAGCCAAAGCCCAAGTGATCCACACTATCATGACGCACACTATTCTTGCTCGGGATGGACATCGAGACCATGTTAGCTGCATAGATCTTTACATGCTAGAGAAGGTGTTCAACCAAAAGAAATTGAATATTGACTATGTGATTTTAAGTCACATGTACGAGGTCCTCAACAACTCGGCCAAAAGTCGGCCATTTAATTGGCTCATTCAGATGATTTTTTAGCATAACGGGGTACCAGTCTCGGATGAGGAGTAAAGAATCCAAGAGAAGGCAGGCGACATCTACAAAAAATTGAAAGGGTCGCATGGGTATCTCCAAAGTCAGAGGAGAATGGGTGTGCAAGACTCCATCCAAGCCCACCTCGAAGACACGAGCAAAAGTTTCCCAGCCTCCAGCCCCCTTAGTCGTACGATCTCTAACCCCCTGAGTTGTATAGTCTCTAGTCCCCTCAGAGGATGATACTCCACAGCTGATGACTCCACACCTTCCTCAGTCATCTCACTTTACATCGATGCTTGAAGAGATTGTCGACTGGATGCAAAGATTGAAAGAGCAAGCAGAGAAGCAACATCAAATGTTGTTGGATCGAGTTTGAAGGCTGGAGGATCGATATCTAAGGATGGAAGAGCACCATCAAATGGGGCTGGACAAAATACAAATAATGGAGGATCAAGTAGAGGAGGGCCATCAGAAGTTGTTGGACGAATTGCGAAGAATGAGACAGTGAGCAGCCCTCCAGCATCCTCTCTAACAGCCTCTTGAACAACTCCTCTAGTAGCCTCTCTAGCATCCTCTCCAACAACTTCTTTAGCAACCAAATGCACAAAATGCTTGTAAGTTTTTTAGTTTATACGTAAAGTCCATTATTTACTTTCTATGTATGGGACGTAATAACATGTCTCAAATTTGCAAAGCTATTGTCCTCAGATGCCAATTTTCTCCTCCTGCTACGCTTACCAAGATGCAGTAGATAATGACTCTCATTCCTCCATCGATAGCCGTGTTGGGAGTAATACAGCCTTTACCACTTAAAATTGTGCTTGTGGTACATCTTCGATTTGGTTATCTACGTGTATGCACTTATTCATGCCTTATTAGTCTGACGGTTTGAAAATGTTCATTGCAGTTAGGTGAACTGATTGATATTTTCACGAAACTGGTTCATGCACATACAAACAAAAACCTAGAGACATGCGCATTTCTTGCAGGGTTTATGGTATACTATTTCATTTTCTAGCATTAAGTGTTTTGGACTTCATACTTAGAATATTTCGCTTCCTGTTTTCATTTTCAATTTGATGATGAGTACCACATCACTGATCTCATTCTTTCGAAGCAAAAATCGACATCAGACACGGTGAGAATTACATTATGTTAAATTACGTAGTTTAAAAGATTTTATTTTAGTACTAATGTTTGCGTTCTTTGTATGCAGTGCTATGCATTGAACGAAGAAGAATATTTCAATGTTCAAATGAAAAAATCATTTATTTCAATGGGGTGGATTCACGTAAGTAAACTTCCCTCTTTTACTTGTTGTACTTCATTTTTAAACAAATCTAATGCGTACTTTACATTTCAATCACACCCAAAGCAACCATTTTTTATTGTCTATTTACTTGCACACTCACTACCCTTACTTGACATTGCTACCAAAAGCAATTGCAATCGTCATAGCACAACAGACAAAGAGAGGTATATCTTTTTCCTTGTTAGATTCATATTGCTTTTCGCTTATGTGTTGATTTTTCTCTTTGCATTTCAACTTGCAGGACATTTTTTGGTGTATCAATGGGGGGTTAGGGCTACTCCAAAATTGTAAGTAGACCGTCTTCTAGCCTCATGAAGATCTACCTGATAAGAGTCCATTGTACGCCAAAGAATCCAACGTATACCTAGACCTGAAGTTCTCATTTGCGATCACTGATTTATAGAAGAAATATCGCAAGAAGGCGGTGCTGACTTTGTTTACTTGATATGTAGGGATACTGTTTGGGATACTAATTTTCTTGTACTAAATATTTGTTTATTGTCTCTTTGCGTAGTTGATTGTTTTGACTTTGATAATATATGTTTATGTTTATGTTTATGCTTGGATAATATATGTTTCAAAAATATCTGGTTTTGATAATGTCACAGAGGGGAAAAACTAAAACAAGAGAAACTTTTGAAAAATTTTCATTTTTTTTGAAGGAGAAAGAAAGAAACTTTAATTTAAACCAAATTAATCATTTCATTCATCATCAACAAACAATTAATATGTTCATTACAACAATTTAAGCAACATGTGTATAACACTAATCTACATAAGGCAGAGGAATTCTGACGTTTCGTCGAGGAGCGTCAACGTTCTGCTGCGAAAAGATGTCGTTCTGCGAGGGAAAGTATGACGTTCCATGGCAAAACAACATCAATATGTGGGGAACATTGAAGCTTTCTTTAGTTCCAGTCGACCGCAATTCCCCTTCCGGCCAATCCCAAATCTACCCAAGGCTAGCAAATTATAATCTATCTCAATTCCACTTCATCCAAAATTATGTCTCAATTCCCCTTTGTCCATAAATTACATTTTCATCATCAACAAACAATTTCATTCCATTACAACCATATAATGTACATGTACATTACAGATGCAAATCAAATTATCAATTCCATTACAACCATATATTGTGCATGTGCACTATAGATGCAAATCGAATTATCAATTCCATTACAACTATATAATGTAAATGTGCATTATAACTATCAAATCAAGGTGAAGGTCCACATTTGTGTATGTTTGTGTTTGTGGACCTTGCACAACATACTCTTACACAACACATTGCAAATAAAATTAACATAGTTAAAATAATACATGAAAATGTAAATGTAATATTGTGTTCACCTGCATCTTAGGAACTATCTCGGGAACTGTAAAACCCATGAATGTGTCTTGGGAGCTTCCTCTCCCAACTTTGCTGCCTATGCCTCTGGACCTGCGGTTGTCACATGCACTTGACTCGCCGATGTTAGGGCCTATGCCTTGACATGTGAGGGAATTGTGCCCCGAACCCCCACACCGACCACATGTCATGTTGAGATATCTCCTTTGCAGCACTGTCCGGCTTGGGATCTTATCAACATCTCTTATTCTTTGTTTTCACAGCCTTCCAAGATATCATTTAAATGGCAGTGGCATAATTGGATCAAGGTCCGTCACATGCCAAATGATTTGTCCACTGATAAGGTGAACAAAGTGGGAGTACATCCTCATTTATGTTTCCTGGTAGTAGCATTCATCAACAAATTCATGGGAATATCTCCTCATAAAATGCATACATGGGATTGCATGCACACACTGGATGCTAGTCAACTCTCATCAATAATAGTTACAAGGACGCCTGTCCAAATCAACAAAATATTGTTCGTTACCATTGTGGGCAGCGCCTGCAAAAACAGGACTCCAATTTCAACCTACAAGTTGTAGTCTAGCAAGCCAATTCTTGATCTGCAGACACAAAAAGGTCCGTTGACTACGCTATCTTTTTATATCCTACACATGATGCTCTTTCTTATAATATCAAACATACTAAAAATCGATTTGTCCTATGCTGTTATGATGAAAGCTTTGAAGGACTCGCTCAAGTTGTTCAGGCTTATGTCACACTTTAGGATCGAGCTGAAGGCATGTTTCAATCAAAACCTTGTATCTATTCCTCGTAGATATGCGTGTGTTGTCTGGTTAAGCAAAAATAGCTTCCTCATCTCTTTTTATCAAGAAAGACACTAGGAAAGTCTCAGACCATAGCAACATCTTCTAATTTTGCTTTCGAGTTTGCAATACATTGATAAAAAATCCTTCGCAACCATTTTCCAATAATCATACGGCTTTGATTGCAGATATCATGATAAACTTTCTCTTGTCATTAGTTCCTCAAAAAATATGTGAATTGCCATCAAGAGAGTAAAAATGTACTTCCTTTTTTTTGTAGTCAATATTAGCTTGATGTTGAGATAGTAAGTCCATGCCTAGGATGATGTCATAACTTTTAAGATCCATAATAATTAAATTGGCATGAAATACGTGGCCGCAAATCTCAACTCATTGGGTCTTTAGAATACCGCAGGCTGTCAAATAATTACCAGAAGGTAATTGGACTTTGTGCGTACAACTTGCAAGATTCGAAGGGAAACCTATTTTGGTGCTAAATGCAATTGTAATGAATGAGTGTGTAGCCCCTGAATTGAATAAGGTATATGTAGAAAGACCATTAATAGAAATTGCACCTGACACAACAGTGGTTACTTCCTCATCAATTCCTATCTCTTCATTTTCAACTCCTTCATTTATTTCCTCAATTGCTTCTTCCTCGTCGCTGTATAATGAGAAAACTCTTGGGGCTGCTCCTTCCAATTTTCTGTCCAATACTAGGCAAAATTGTGAAATATCCCTTGCTTTTCCTCATTTGAAACAAAGGTCGGAACCAACTTTGCATGGACTAAAGTGGTTTTTATGGCATTTTGGGCAAGACATGGGTTTATTGGATGCTTCAATCATTGGACGCTTGTCTTTACCGGCTTGTAAATCCAACCCAGAGGGTCTCTTTACTCCACGATTAATAGGTTGGGAAGCACATTGCGGGTTTTGATTGTTTCTCCAAAGTCTTTAACTAAACACTTTTTGTCTTGCTACCATAGTCTTTACATTCTCCACCACTAGGGTTTTTACAACAATTTTTACGTAAAGGACATCCTCCGGTCTTGCTATCATGACACCATCAAGGATTTTCATTTTTAATCCTTGAACAAAGTGATTAACTTTGGATTCTTCCGTTGACAGCAAGAGTGGAGAAAATCGAGCAAGTGCCTCAAATTTCTAAATATATTCGGATACCGACCTTGTCTGTCGCAGTCTCATGAATTCCACCATCTTCTACATTTTTATGGTATGGTTAAAATACTTTCCATTGAACAGCTCCTTGAAGGTTTTCCAACTAAGGGCACGAACATCCCGTGTTGCTTTATCGAGTCCCACAAAAAATGGACGTACAAGACCAACAAATATGCGACATATTTAACCTTCTCATTTTCTCCAATGCCAGCATACTCGGACATGTCTTCAATGGATCAGACCCATTCTTCTGCTTTGGCTACGTCAGATACGTTCCCATCAAAAGTAGGAGGTTTGAGCTATAGAAATTTTTCCCAACCAACTTTTTCAGGAATCGCCATTGCTTGCTGGTTGTCATTTCCATATTCATTTCCAATTTCATTCCCCACAAGGCATGTCATAAGCTGAAGCTGTTGTTCCATAAACTGGGATTGTCTTTCTACTACTATAGCGATACGATTGAGCGCATCATTTCCTTCGTACCTGTTTTTGTTATCAACATCCATATGTCCAAAATTCTCTTGTTCCATGTGGGCGTCGTTCATAGGTATGTTACCCCTTGTTCTTCTTGCTATTTCTATAGTCCTACATATTTTATTGGAGTATTGTTAATTTTTTTTTATATGTAAATAGTACTGATCAGGAAATTCCCCAGAAAGAATGCTATGAGCAGCTCCTTACACAGAATTCTCTTTCCAAGTAAGTTTCTAGAAAACACTGGGCGGTCACAACAGTCCTTATTAAGTAATAGCCTCCCTAGACAGAACTTACTTACACAGTACAATTACACCACTAAGTATTATTTAATTAAATTGAGTTTTTCAATTAATCATTCCTACTATAAGGTAATTCAAAATTTAATATAAATTATAAGGAAATTACTTACAGTTGGAGAAACATGCCATGATGAGTCTTGCATTATCAACAGTCTACAGAACCGAGTTATGCTCTGATACCATTTGTAACTCCACAATTTATAAAAATCAATTTTCTTTATTCCAATTATATAGAAAATTTAAAATTTTCTTTTGATCTTTTCAAAACATATTGTTAAGTGAGAAATCAGAGTCATTTTACAGAATAAATTCAAATCATAATTTTAACCAATTTAAAATACAGTATATATTATACAAACCATTTATTTAATAAAACCATAATTTAACATAACCAATTTTACTTGAGCCATAACTCATCAGGTCTTCTCCAGTTGATAACCCAAGATTTCATCTGGCATTGTATTCTCCTTTTTCATTAATAATATTTACTTGCATCATAGGTAATACAATGAGCCGAGGCTCAGCAAGAAATAGAATGTATGTATATGCTATGCAATATCTATGCAGTCATTTTTAGAGAAGAACATATCCCCGCTACATGCTATTTTACTTTCACTTAACAGTCTAGATATATGAGATCTTATTAATCTAGGGAAGTTGGATCCATTATAATGTCTTGTGGCTTAACCATCACTCTGACAAGGAGATTCATCCATTAGGGGCCATCACCACTGATCTCATACACCTATTTATGTTTATTGGTTCATTTATCAACATGCAATGCATATGTCAGCAGTTTCATAAGCCCTATCATGATGCATGTACAGTTCATAACAATACAATAGAATTCACAGCAGTACAATAGTCCATAAATGAAATTAAGGCAATTTATATATTTTTATTCATTTTTACATTCACGCATTTTCTTTGTTATTTCTTGCGTTAATTACAACATTAATTTCCGTAATTATGTTGACATTATTTTAACGATAGTTTCCATGATAATTCTAATTATATTTTCAACATTTATTTTATCGTTAATTGATACAAATAATTCCAACAGTATTTTCAACAACAATTTAACGTAAGGGAAAACATAAAATCCTGTGATGCAGGGCCTCCACTAGCCACCACATCCTATTTCTTAACTCTTCTAGAATTTCCCTCGCTAATTGCTCCTTCCAATAATCTCCTCTCGAATGGCTTGTAAAAACCGCTTGCTCTTTCCTTGCAAATTCTCCACAATTTCCCTCAATTATCTCACTTTCTCTCTCTCTCTCTTCTCTTCTCGTTGGAGGTGTGATTTCCTCCTCACATACCACTACCTATTTATAGGCAGTGATCCCTTCAGTGCAGGAAGAAACAAGGGAAGAAAAACGTGCAGCAGCATTTTAAATAGGAAAAAGTTGTTGGCATCACGTTGGTCTGGTCGCATGGATGCGACTAGACTGTCGGCATCGACCGGGACCAAGGGAGAGAGATGCGACTGGAGCCAAAGGATTTCGTATCAATTTCGTCTGTTCCAAAACTGATTCAATATTTTATTTTATTTTCTTTATATTTTCCAATTAATCTTAAACCAATTCTTAACCAATTTACCCACCTTTAATAATTTTTAAAATATCTAAATAATCTTCTATATGAATTTACGCTCAATATTATCCAGATTATTTTTATTTACTTCCACTGCGAGAAATCGGTGTATTAAATTCAATGGGAAAAATCATCATAAAATTTCCAAAAGTTATAGATAATGTGATTTTAAGTCTATTAATATCTAGGATATTACAAAACGTCAATTCACCTTGCATTTTTTAGACATGCATCCGTCAAGTGTATCCTTCCTAGCAGGCCACCCTCAACCGATGAGAGTCACTCTAGGTGAATTTTATCTCATACCCATTCTTTAACGCATGATCCATGATTTCTTCTCTAATTTGGTTCAAAGAACTATACTCCTAGCCCATACACATATCAGCAAAAGAACATTATGCTTGTGGTGGTCATTAAGGCCTATTATCGCCCATGTCTTCGACATTGGATTCGCGAAATGAATGGAGCTCCTCCTCATCTAGAGTTACCGAGATGAAATGCACCACTATAGCATCTTCATCTCCAAATGCACAAACATCATGTGTCAAGATTGTCGACATGAGCTCCACTTTCAATGGGCAATTAACGGATTCTTAATCACTCCTAGACGCCATTAGTGAACAACAATTACTAACGCTTTAACTTAGCCTGGATGCAGTACACTTTAGCTTTCGGAAAGCTCTAGAGTTCAATAATCACTGAGAAAATTGCTCTAAGTGTAGTGTAAATTTATATAATGCAGAGGATGTATAACGTTTCGCCCAGGAAGTATGATGTTCCGCCGCAAAATGACAACTTTCTGTGTTGGAAAGTATGACGTTCTGCATAGGGGAACGATAGACAAGGGGAAACATTTTGTAGTAATGATGTTCCTCCACGGAAGATAGACTTTTTGCAGCAAAACATCATACTTTCTGTGGAGGATCATATGAAGTTTCGCGGAGGAACAACAAACAAGAAGCTTCATAGCGAATCTGGTTCACAACCCCAGGCCTGGTTCATAGCGAAAGATTCGAACAAATATTAAAGTCATTGCCCACACGAAATGGGCTCAGGTCCACATAGTGATACAAGAAATAATAAAATAAATCAAAAACAACATTGTGCATCCACACAGGAATCCAAACAAAAGCCCAAATGTTAATACAAACCCCATATTAACAATCCTCACCAGAAATTTCTACTAACACTCGAAATAAAAGAGTAAAATCTAGAACTCTTCTTCACCCAGCAGCTAATTCTGACCCACCTTGCCTTTACTTAAAGGGATAGATCGTTGGAGTGAGTGACTAACTTAGTAATTATCCTATACTAAATGCAATGCATGTTTCTTTAAAAATCATTCAAAACATTATTTATTATCAAAACCTGGCTCCATGAGCCACCGATGAGGCAATTCATCGAAATCCCGTTAGATACATAGCCAACTATAATAAAATAAGTCTCTATTATTTTTCAACAATCAAAATGAGGATCCGTGAAAAAGGAGGGTCGCACAAGGACCCCTCCGAAACAAACCACAGAAAGGCGGCCTAGAATGGTCACGTCTCATGAGCCCATAGGAAGATACTGTGAGTGTGATCCTAAGATCCAACCTCTCACAGGGTTACCGGTGAACTAGTCAACGACGACACAACCCAAACACATTCACCCTGATCAAGTTTAGGGATTTGTAGGAACCTCCAACACCTTCCTAATCCCATTTTCACATAGCGTGCAAACAAGACATCTTCACACAGTAGAAGATGTATTGGAATATTCTCGTGAAACTTTGTTACCGAAACCATTTAAAGTGTCCAGAGGATTCAGACTCCCATCAATGGATCATATCACACTATGAAAACCATGCACGTAATGTAATTGTGTAAAACTCACATACATACATAGTAGAAAACTTTGACGTCTTGTAGAACGGTCCCCGTCGTTTTTTCATATATGACAGCTCACAAAATATATTTTGAAAACCATGTCATGCAATACTATGCATAAAGCATAAAATTCCTATCTTTTCGGCATGCTTTCTTTTTAATTGGAGAAATAGTCATTTCAGGAATTGGTTCAAAGTCTACAAACTCATCCAATCCTAAAATCATGTCAAACATAAAGAATTTCCATCAATAAATACGAAGGAAATAAATGAAAAGGTCCTATATTGGGTCTAGGAACCTCTAAAAACCAAAAATAACACTGTTAGGACAACCAGGGGTCTCTTGGGGTCTACCAAGAACATTTCTAGCCCAAACTGCCTGCTCAGCGGTGGACCAGAAATAGAACAGCGGTCAAAATACATTACCACAGTCGACCACTACAACAATTGTTGTCGACCAAACTGCAAGCTTGTCTACCAGTGCGTTACCTACACACACTGAGTCAATGTGGTCAGCCGGGCCTCAACTACAGTCGATCGAACCTCAACTAGAGGTCGAGTAGAACCAAAATTTAGGCACTATTTTCAACGAAAAACACATCAGAATTACCCATTTTCGCCTCCCAACAACAAATAACCTTACATACAATTTTAGCGATATTAACTAGAATCGCTCCTTGGATTTGAGTTTCTACGCTCGAATCCGAAATCAACCAAATATCAAACTTTGAAATATAAATTAGAGACGAAAAACAACTTTACTTACTAACTTCCTTCACAAATATTGTTGGTTTGAACGTTACAAATGCAAATCTATGGTTGAAATCCCTCGACTCTCCGATCGATCTTTTCCTCTCTTTTGCGTTCCCTCTTCTCTATTTGAGTTACTTTATAATTTCTTTCTAATTTATTTAATAATAAAATATATAATAAATATATTTTATATATTTAAAAATATATTGTATATATTAAATCAATACAATTTAAATTACAATCCGTTCCAAATACTACCCCACAGTGTCTTTAGGTCAAAATTTATTTACAAATTCTATTTCAATCAATTATTTATCATTCGGTAACATTAATATTTACTCATTTTGACCAATTGTCTGAAAATTTTACAGTGGCCATAACGCGATAAAATGGGTCAATATTTGAATGTATTGACTGCATAATATGTTAAAAAAAATTGCATGGAATTATCATTACTAAAATAATAAATTTTATATCAATGATATTTGTAGCATCTAATTTTCATTTTGATGGATGGATGAGTAGTTAAGTTATTAGATAAAATAGGACAATGGATAACTTTTTAGTCTATTAGAGATGTTGATTGGTTAATTTCCCTATTTAATACAAGGGAGTTCAGCTAGAACATCTATGCGATTGCCAACCTACTCTTCAATCCTTTCATACCCTCTCCAACTGTCTCATCATTCCTTTCTCATCTTCCTCCAATGGAGTCAAGCTCAAACGATGTAGCGCAGGAATTCCCACCCTTTTTCCGCCTCTTTAAAAATGGCACCATCGAGCGGTTTCAGCCCGCCGTATCAGTCCCTGCTTCCACCGATACCCGCACGAGCGTCCAATCCAAAGACGTTGTCATCTCAGCCGATACTGGCGTCTCCGCCCGTATCTTTCTCCCCCGTATTTCCGGCCAGAATCAAAAGCTTCCCCTTGTAGTTTATTTTCACGGCGGCGCTTTTTGCATCGGGTCTCCTATTTCCCCTCTCAACCACCATTACATTTCAGCCGTCGCCGCTGAAGCGAACGGAATCGTCGTGTCCGTTCAATACAGGCTTGCACCGGAACATCCTTTGCCGGCGGCGTACGAAGACGCTTGGTCGGCTGTTCAGTGGGTGGTCAAGCACTCTGCAGGAGGCGGCCCCGAGATTTGGCTGAACAATCACGCAGATTTTGAACGGTTTTTCCTAATGGGTGATAGCGCCGGCGCTAACATTGCTTACAACGTGGCTAGCTTGGCCGGATCTTACAATAGTAGTGGTCTGAACGGAGTAAAAATTGTGGGGATGATTATGGCACACCCATTTTTCTTGAACAAGGATCCTGACGACTTGATCGAGTTCTTGTTCCCGTCGTCTGCTGGGTTTAACGACCCGAGGTTATACCCGAAATCCAATCCGAATCTTTCGAGCTTAGCGAGCTCTAGGGTGAAAGTTTTCGTGGCGGAGAAGGACAATTTCAAGGACAGGGGGGTTGATTTTTACGAGACTCTGAAAGAAAGTGGATGGAAAGGGGCGGTCGAAATTGAGGAGACAGAGGGGGAGGACCATATCTTCCATTTGTTCAATCCCAGCTCAGACAAAGCTGTGGATCTCCTCAAACAGTTTGCTTCCTTCATCAACCAGCCATAAATCAAGATTATTTCGTCGTTGAATGTTCTTCATCTAAGCTATGGGAAGTTGGGTTTTGCTTTTTTCCTTTTTGTTTTCTGGGTAATCTTTCGAAATAAAGTCTTGTGAACCCTATCTTTCTCGGCAGCTAAACAGGGTTATCAGCGTTCCGATGGATTTTTCATCACTTCCCCTACATAAAAGTTTTTCTTCCCGTTGAAATTCAGCTGAATTATATATTATAAACCAATACATTTACAGGATATTGGAAAAACACTAAATAATTTTTATTAAAAAATAAAACACTAAATTATATATATAAAAAAAGAACAATATCATTTTATATTTTTTGTTCAAAATTTTAATTTGTTTCATCAATGGACAAGTTTTTTTTACAACAAATTCATTTATAAAATAATTATAGAAAAAAAACTTAATTTCCCAATAAAAGACAAGTACTCATAGTAACAAATATCCTCTTTGCAGCATAAACATATTTTAGATTGTAGAAAATACTTTTCTATTGCGAAATTTCTCTTTTTATTGTAGAAATATTCTTTCCGCAACGAAAAAAATATTAGAGTAATTTCCTCAACAATCAAGTAGAAATAATATTGTTTACGGTAGAAAAAGTAATTTTCTCAACAATCAAGAAAGCTTCAAATTTACCTAGATGTGGTCCACCTCGGTTCTTATAAAGATCTAGAATTCGTTAAGATAAGACTCAATAATGTTGGTTATATACTTTGTAGTGGAAGACACCTATCCACGGTAGAAATCGATCTAAATAATGTGCTTTATACGCAGTGAATACTTATCTTCCACTAAAGAAAGGAATTACTTAAAATATGATTTACTTTTTGACTTGCAAGACACGTTTTTGCTGTAAAAAAATATTTTCTGTAGCAGAAACGTACTTTCTGCTGCGAAAATAATATTTTTCACATCAAATACTTATCTTCTACTGCAAAAAAAAAATCATTGACAACAACTAATTCATGTACGAATCCATTGCAGAATTATGACTTCTTCATTGCAATTTTTTTTTTAATTTTACACCAAAAAAAACATAAAATTGATGTTTATTTCATTTATTTTTTATAATTCAGAATTATATTTATTAACAAAAATTATTTAATATTTATATGAACATTAATGACATAATAGTTATTTGGTTAATTTCTTTTACGATAAATAACAAATTAACCATCGTGGTTTGTGATCAATGACAAGTCAACCACTATGTTATTTTTTCTAACAATTTAACCATTGATGTATGGGAAAATGACAAAACCAACATCGAAGTAACGGAAAGACACCGCGAATTCGCGGTGTCTTGGAGCTGATTCGCTACGGCCAGCTTTTGCTTCTGTTGTTAATGGTGGAAGAAAAATTAACAGATACGAGATGAAATGACGGTCTGAGGAAAGATGATGGAACTTACTGGGTTTCATCTCGCATCTGTTAATTTTTCTTCCGCCATTAACAACAGAAGGAAAAGCTGGGCATAGCGAATCAGCTTCAAGAAATCGCGGTGTCTCACAAAAAAGACATCGTGATTTTTGCGGTGTCTGCGCAAGACACCGCAAAAATTGTGGTGTCTCACAAGGTCTCACAAGAAAGACACCGGTATTTTTGCGGTGTCTCACAAGAAAGACACTGTGAAAATCACGGTGTCTCACAAGAAAGACACCGTGATTTTCGTGGTGTCTCACAAGACACCGCGAATTTTTGAGGTGTCTTAAGACACTGCTTTTCTCACATCAATTTGTTAACATAAAACGTTATCGCGATGTTGGTTTTGTCATTTTTACATACGTCAGTAGTTAAATTGTGAGAAAAAATATCATAATAGTTGATTTCTTATTGATCACAAACTACGATAATTGATTTGTCATTTACGTATTATTTTATTAAATTATTATTGCCTTTAACGCAGTGGGCAATTGTCCTCGAGAAGGCAATCAAGTGGGTAAGTTACCGGCACCCAATCTAAAGCTGCCGTACTAAAGTAGACGAGGAAGTCAAAATTTTTAGGAAAGATAGTTCGTGGCACAATAAATTAATAAATGTAGCAAATTTTTAAAATAAAATTTGTTGATTCCCTTTTTAATATCCATGTGCTATTCGCTAAAAACATTTAGAATTTAGTCCATTATTTGTTATTAGTAGGGGTGGACCCTATTAGTTTAGTTCAAAATTGAAATGAAAGAATTAGGGATACCCCAAATTATTTTTATTTTATTTTACTCAATTATGTCTAGATTTGATTATAGTTTTAGTTCTTTTTTGGCCTCGGCTCAAGTTTTATTTAGTTATAATTTGCTTGATATCGGTTATGATTAGTTTTGATCAGCTGGTTCAATTTTTATTTTGATTATATTTTGTAATTTTTCAAACTCAAAAAAGTACATAAATATGTTGTACTAAAAAATCAAATCGCGAATTTAGTTATACTTGTATTGTTTCTTAAACCAAATTTTCAAAAATCAAAATCAAACAAAACCATAACTAAATACTTGCACCAAATCTTGCAGGGTGTAAGAATCTGGGCTTGTCCAGGACTTGTTGTCCATGGGCGCCCATGCTGTTAAGTTAGATTTCTTTCCATTTATGACAATTCATTTGTATTTCATTTCTTTCTATTTTGAGCAAGTGAATCCTCACCACCATAGCATTTTACTCATGCTATGGTGGGAATGATCCATATTGCTCTTTAGGGGAAGATACATGACTTCACATAGACCCCCCACCCATGTAATTTGCTGTCAATCAATGAACAAGCTTTTTACATACAAACTATGCTCACTATGCTCAATGATGCTCTTTTCGATTAATCTCGCTCGCTTATTGCTCGCTCGTTAGACACAAAGTTCCCTCTAACTTCATGGGCAATTGGTGTCATTGGCACACTTCGTTGGCTGACTCGTTGTTCCCCCTAACAATGGGTGCCGCACGGCCCATCTTAAGTCTCTTAAAAGTAGGACCGTGACAATTGGTATCAGAGTCAGGTTGGCTCAAATCGCAAGAAACCATGCCAAGAAAGAATTTGTCTAAGAAGGCAAACTCGTCGATGGACAAGCTCGAGCGCCTAGTCGAGCTTGAAGAGGAGATGAAGTATCTCCAAGAAATCCCTGATAACGTTAGCTTTTTGGAGGAACGTATGAAGGAAATATCTGAATTTCCTGTTGAGATTGCTGCTATTCACAACCGAATAGACATCCTCCCGGTCCGAGAGCTGATGGATCGGGTGGAGAACCTCAAATCTCAACCAGAGAAGAGAAAAAGGGTACAAAGTGGAGAGAGCTCCACAAGTGCTATGATTGAGGTCCTAGAGCATGTCAAAGAGATCAACCTTGCTCATACTCGACTGTCAAGCACCGTGACTAACATGACGGAAGACTTCAATGTGATGTTCAAATCCCTCAAAACTTAGATTGCTAAAATGAACATCAAATTGAATGTCACTATGAGAGCTATGGGAAACCAAGCTCAAGCTTCAAGTTTGGTAGAACGTAGTCGAGTGAAATCCCCAGAGCCGAAATCCTTTGGAGGAGCCCGTGATGCCAAGGAGATAGAAAATTTCATCTTTGACATGAAACAATACTTCAAAGCAACTAAAACTGATGAAGAGTCAAAGGTAACCTTGGCCACAATGCATCTTACTGAAGATGCAAAACTTTGGTGGAGGTCAAAATATAATGACATTTGCAATGACGTTTGTGTCATCGATACTTGGGAAGAGCTCAAAAAGCAGTTGAAGGATCAATTCTTTCCCAAAAACGTTGAGTTTAATGCACTCCGATTGCTACGAAAACTGAAACAGACTAGTAGTATCCGTGAGTACGTTAAGACGTTCTCAGACCTCATACTAAACATTCGAGACATGTCAGAAAAAGACAAAATCTTCACCTTCATCGAAGGACTGAAACTGTGGCCCAAGACAAAACTATATGAACAAAGAGTATAGACCCTCTCAAGTGCTCTTGCTGCTGCTGAACGATTATTTAACTACACCAATGAGAATCCTGGTCAGAAAAAGAATCCTCCCAATAATTCAAGTAATACAAAGTCCACTAGACCGAACCCGAGCATTGCTGAAAGAAAGCCGTATGTCCCAAGAGAGGGTCAAGAGACATCGAGGGGAGCTAATTACCAGCGACCAACGGTTTATGTCATGCTTCTTGTGTAAAGGACTGCATCGAGTGGCTTAGTGGACGATCGGCGTTAACAACTTTACAAGCTTCAATTACTAACGACAACCTAGCAGAAGAAGTTTTCGAAGTAGAACCCACAGAACAATCTGATAGTAGTTCCTGCAATTCTCAAGCTGCCAAGCACTAGTAGCATAAAAGTGATCTTAGCTATGCAGTTTAAAAGAGGATTGAAGAACTAGGATCCAACCTATGTCCTTGTCCCTTCGATCATGGAGAAAGGCAAAGAAGAACAAGTGCCTTTGGAAATTATGGAAGTACTTGAAGAATACAAGAGTACTATGCCTGAATGCTTACCAAAGTCACTACCTCCGCGCAGGGACATTGATCATCAGATTGAGCTCACCCCAGGAACTAAACCCCCCGCAAAAACACCCTATCGAATGGCCCCACCCGAAATGGCAGAATTGAGAAAGCAATTAAATGAATTACTTGTGTAATACCCCAACTTTTTATGTCAGAATTGAATAATTATAATTCAAAAATAATTATGGATATTTGGAATAATTGGATAATTATCAAGGTATTACCAAGAAGGTATTCGTTAGATTAAAATTTATGAGAATTTATTGGATCAAAATAAGAATTAACAAAAATGAGAAATATGGATCGAATTGGGTTGGTTTGGCTCGGTCCAAAAATTTAGTGACACGATTCTTAATTAAAAGGGAAAAAAAATATAGTAGGGTTAAATAGAGTTAACTTGTAAGAATATAATAAAGTGGTATTAATAATTATTAAGTGTTATATAGAAATAAAAGAGAACTTATTGGAAATTGGGAGGGGTGAATCGGTTCACTAAGTGAACCGGTTTGATCGAAATAAAAGAATGGCCGAAGGGCCATTCTGCGTGAGAGAATAGATGAGAAGAGGGAGAGAAAGAGAGAGAGGGAGAAGGCGATCAGAGATCCAGAGATCCAAAGATCGGGTGAGGTGTGGCGATGGAGCTCGGATTTGAGCTCAGAGGCGGTGTCTGGCGTTGCTAACAGCTTGTTGGGCATCGGGATGACAATAGTTCGGGAGGCAGCTTCGCGGTTCGATTTGGTACGAGGCTCGGGTCGCTGGTTTTGGGCATCGAGTCGCAAAGAGCGGCGACGCTTTGTCAAATCCTGGTGAAGCTCGGCTACGATGAATGGCGTCGGCAACAATGAATGGCGTCGGCAACAATGAATGGCGATGGCGATAAAATGGAGAGGTGTTGGCTGGTAGAGGAGATGGCGGTTCATGCTGGACCGGCTGAAGGCCATGGTCCAGCTTGTGATTCGGTTTCCTTCCCTGGTTCTAGCTCTGGATGAAATCGACAGCATGTCGGGCGTGGGGGACACTTCGTACAAGCAGGGCAGTGATTTTCGGGCGTGCCAGAGGGCGCTAAACTCTCTGCCCCCTTAGAATTGGCAGAGAGTGTCTTCCTCCTGGGTGTTGTGAAGTAGAGATGAAAGTGAAGAATTGTTAGGAAGGGAAGAACTCCCTAGTGAAGTGCGGCCGAGTGAGAAATGGAGGCCGAGAGGAAATATAGAGGAGCAAGGTGAAGTGTTGAAGTCCAGAAAAGGAGATGGCATGGATAGAGAGGTCTTGGGTCTCTGTAGTTCTTCAGGTAAAAGCTCTCTGTTCCTTTTTGGGCGTTACTCTTGCTGCTTGTTATGGGTAATATGAGCTACTTTGTAAACTTCCTTGGATAATGTGAATAATAAGATATTGTGGCCAGTTGTTTAAATTGATGCTCTGTGAACTGCTTTCCTTGAGGAATGTTATGGAGTATCTATTTGGTGTATATACTGCCTTGGGGATATGTAGTTGGTTTTAGTGAGGTTTCTCTTAATTTCTATGGGCTGTTATTTTGTTGGACGATTTTCCTCTGTCATTTGTGCCTCTATATATATTTGTACTCTGCTGAGTTGGTGTTATTGGATAATGAAATAATGCTCTGTTTAGCTACATCTTGGGTCCGTAGAGTATTCTTAGTAGATATATAT
>CM039482.1:24557077-24693814 GCA_022433065.1 Begonia loranthoides
ATATATATATATATATATATATATATATATATATATATATATATATATATATATATATGAATATTCTATATGTTTGGATAGTCGTGTTGGATGCCATTGTTGAAGGTTTGATTTTTTAATGGGTTTGGGGAAAGCTCCACTGTTGGTTGGTTATTCGGCAATTGAGGATAGTATTATCGAATGTTGAAGAATATGAATCTGCTTTGTGATTAGTTAATGTTCCACTGTTGGTTGTTAAGTTATGATTAGTAGAATCGTTAAGTGTCAAGGTTTACATAATTCGATAAAAAGGCTGTTAATTATACATGTTTTGATTGTGAAGGTATTAAAAGGAAGAAGAAGAATAATGACGAATGGTTGTGTTAGTTTCATGGAAATGTTCACTGCTATATAATTACTGTTGTTAATTCCTTATGGATGCTCTATAGGTTTTCGTTGGGGTTGATTGTTAGCTTTGTTTCCTTGCGGTGGTTAATTATGTTATTTTCTTGTTGGTTGATAGTTTCACCGTTGATAACTTGTCTTTGGTTGTTAGCTCCATGTAGTTTTGTTTGTAAAAGTTGTTCCAAATGTTTTGCTTCGCCTTAGTTTTACTGTTACAAAATGATGAATGATATGAAAAGTACAAATGAGGTGTTAGTTTTCTTGACAATGACCTTCGCCTGTTACTGCCCTTTATTACTCGCTGTCAATGAATGCACTGTAATTCCCTAGTTGTTGTTCTGCTGTTAAATATTTGTGTTACACCCTTAATCTAGCATGTTTAATCTAGCATGTTTAATAAAACGATGATTGAACTATGTAGTTGAGCATGTTTAGTTGTTAATTGGCTTGAGTAATTAGGTTAATTAAGTTTAACTAATTAATTGTTTAATCAAAGCTTGTAAACTACTTAATCTGTATTTATAATCTTCCGAGCATGTAAATCGACTGATAATTATTAGATTAATAAATTGTAATCTTCATTCAAAGCATGTTAATTATTATTTAAGTAAATCAATTAGCTAAGTATGTCAATTAACTATCATGTTAACTTAGCTAGGTCTAGCATGTTTTAATGTTAATTAATATTGTTGTATGAGTATGTTAATTTATTTAAGTATGTTCAAGCATGTTAATTAATCTGAGTAGATAAATAGAGTTGAACATGTTAATTGACTAAAGTAGTGTTATAACTTGAGCATGTAAATTACTAATCAATTTAGTTAATTGAATCAATTGAGCATGTTGACTAATTAGCTAATCTAAGCATGTAAATAAGCATGATAATTAATTATTCGTTTAAACCTTGAGCATGATAACGACTTAGTCAAGCATGTAATTAAATTAGATTAATATTCGCATGTCAATTAATTAAGATGTGCCATGTAATAAACTTGTAATTAGTATGTTTAATTAACCAACTAGAACAAAAGCATATTTAGATCACCTAGAACAATAAACGTAGGAAGCATGTAAATGAACTAGGATATTTACTAGGATAATTAGCATGATAATTAATGGTGCCTTTCGATTCCATTTCGATTTCTATTGCGTTCCATTGATTCGAGCCTGCTTTCCATGTTTCAATTTATTGTATATTGTTCTACATCTCCTTATTAAGTACATCCGCTGTTATTATTTCCTAATGTGCGCCTTTAATTACTGTTATACTATTCTATGTGAAATTCCAATTACAGTTGCTTTCAATTACTGCTATTCTTTTATATGCGCTTTCAAATTCAGTACTTTTATTTCAACGCGCACTTCAATTATTATAAATGTATGTTATAATGCATCATGCATCATGTTAGGATAAGAATGTATGGTCATGCATCATGCTAATAGAAATCAAATAGGGAGTGCCTCTTTGGTGGTGGCACTCATGCATGCATGATGTGAGGTAAAATGTTAAGAAAATGAAAGAAATGGGAAGTTGGGGGCAGATGGGTAGCGGGTCTAATCTACAATCTAGCCGAAGCCCCTCCCTCTTAGGGTATTGGAGTTCTAGATTGCAAGTAAAGGGTTAGATCCGATCACTATTCCATCACAAAGGAAATCCTCCAATCTTTTGCTCGATGTACGAGTAATGAAGGAATGAACGAATGTAAAAGTAATGAACGAACGAATGGCTTAATGAAAGGATTGATTTGGGGGGCCCTCATTCCAAAATGGACTAAAGAGTGGCATTCATGTTTTATTAAATCATTTTCCTTACTGGGCCATTAGGCTCACGTATTACTTGTGGTGTAGGTACAAACGAAGAACAGATAATAAGTGGATAATAAATAGATAATAGAGCAGGGATGAAGGATTTGCACACGCACGCGAGATTTGGGCTGGCTAGGCTAAAGAGAACCAAAAAGAGCATGGTTGTAATAAAAAAGTGTATTTGATTCTTCTGTATCCACTTCTCTTAAGTGTATTTAATTATTTAATTATTTCATTAAATTTCTTCATTAATGATTTACGCTTCCACAACGTTTCAAACAAAGGATTTTCTATTTACGCTTTCGCAATGCTTTCATGAAAGAGAGTTTTAACAAAGAGTTTTTGTAGCGATCCAGTTAGCCGAACTCTAATATGTTTTATTTTAAAAAGAAATTTCAAATTTTCATGCATTTTAAAGGATTTATGAAAAACCAGGTCGTTACAACTTGAGGCAAGGTTCATCAGACCTGCAAAGGCACCCTTTGGAGCACCTGTGTTGTTCCAAAAGACAAAGGACGGTAGCTTACGCTTGTGTATTGACTATCGGACCCTGAACAAAGTCATTGTTCGAAACAAGTATCTCATCCCACTCATCATGGATCTTTTTGATCAACTATACAAGGCAAAATATTTCACAAAGCTTGACTTTTGTTCAGGTTATTATCAAGTTAGGATTGCAGAAGGTGACGAGCAAAAGACGACTTGTGTGACCAGATACGGAGCTTTTGAATTATTGGTAATGCCCTTTGGACAGACAAATGCTCTCGCGACTTTTTGCACTCTAATTAACCAAGTATTCCATGAATTCCTTGATAAATTTGTGGTGGTATACTTGGATGACATCGTAGTCTATAGCGAGAGCATCGAAGAATAACAAGGTCATCTTCGTCTAGTCTTCGAGAAGCTGAGGGAGAATCAGTTGTATGTAAAGAAAGAAAAGTGCTCCTTTGCTCAGAAAAGTGTTAAGTTCCTTGGCCACATTATTGAATAAGGCCAGCTTCGCATGGATGTTGACAAGGTCAAGACAATCCAAGAATGGAGAAACCCCACTTTAGTTATAGAATTGCGTTCTTTTCTCGGTCTCACAAATTATTATAGGCTGTTTGTGGAAGGATTCTCCAAGAAGGTAGCACCTCTCACTGAATTGTTAAAGAAGGGAGTCCTTTGGGAATGGAATCAAGAATGCTAGACAACCTTTGCTAATTTAAAAGAAGCTATGATGCAAAGTCTAGTTCTGGCTCTTGCATATGTGACTTTGCCATTTGAAGTCGAAACTGATGCATCTGACTTCGCATTCGGAGGAGTCTTACTACAAAATGGCCATCATGTCGCTTATGAAATCCGCAAACTAAAAGAAGCTGAAAGAAGGTACCTAGCCTCAGAGAAAGAAATGTTGGCCATAATACACTGCCTTCGTGTATGGAGACAGTACCTGCTTGGATCAAAGTTTATAGTAAAGACCAACAACAACGCAATTTGTCATTTCTTTGAACAGCCAAAGCTGACCTCCAAACAAGCGCGTTGGCACGAACTTATCTCATAATTAGATTTCCATTTTGAGCATACATCAGGATAATCAAACTGGGCAGCTGACGTCCTCAGTCAAAAAGCTGAGTGTGCCAGTCTTTGCTATTTGTCTCAACTTCATGCAAGTAAAATTACTGGGTCTAAGAGAGATCGCATTCGAGATTGTCTACAAGATGACCTAGCTGCTCGGGCTGTCATGCAATTAGTAAAGGAAAAGAATCCCCGACATTTTTGGGTCGAGGAAGACCTGTTATTAACCAAGAGAAATTGCCTTTATGTGCCCCGGAGCAATGATCTACGGCGAACCCTATTGAGAGAATGCCACAACACCTTGTGGGCCGGTCATGCTGGATGGCAAAGAACTTATGCCCTATTAAAGAGGAGATATTATTGGCCTCACATAAAAGACGATGTGATGCAATATACCAAGACCTGTTTGGTATGTCAGCAAGACAAGACTGAAAGGGACAAAGTAGCCGATCTGCTAGAGCCACTACCGGTGCCAACAAAACCCTGGGAAAGTATATCTGTTGACTTCATAACAAATCTACCATCCTCGAATGACTTTCAAGCAATTTTGGTGATAATTGACCACTTTTCTAAGTATGTCACCTTCATAGCTGCCCCAAAATATTGTTTCACAGAGACAACGACACAATTTTTCTTCAAAACTGTGGTGAAGTTATAGGGAATACTACGTATCATCAGTGATCGAGACACCAGATTCATTGGAGCCTTCTGGTTAGAACTGTTCAAGTTGCTGGGATTTAGTCTGAATATCTCTTCCAATTATCACCCACAAACTGATGGCCAAATTGAACATTTCAATAGTTTACTGGAAGAATATCTGCGACACTTCATCAACACCAATCAGAAGAATTGGCCAAAATTGCTCAATGAGGCACAATTCTGCTTTAACTGTCAGAAAAATTCCTCGACAAGAATGAACCCATTTGAAGTAGTCTGCAGAAGACAACCAACCATGCCACACACTGTAACAACTCGGATTCTTAACCGTTTTTAAGAGTGCGTTAGTATTCACTAAAACGAATTTTAAAGTTAAAATTTTTCTTTTAAAACGACTCGTTTCACAAAAAGGGTTATCAGAGTGCCAAAATCCGATCGTTACCAAAAGCTTATTTTACCATTCATTAAATAGTGAAGAACTATTGTCTACGGTTTGCGGAAGCGATATAAAAATTTATCTATAAAAGTTGCAGAAACATAACTAAACAAGAAATTCCATTCACGAAAACGAGGGACTATGATTAACAGTTTAGCGGAAAAACGACATTGAAAAACATTAATTTAAGATCCAAAGTTTTGAGTTTCCAATCAAGGCCTATATAATATTCCGAATAATATTTAGGTAAGGGCAAGTAAAGGAAAATTAACGTTCGTAAAAAGAAAACAATTTGACGTTAGCCCTTACAACTTTCTTCTTCTTCATTACTAAGTGTCGTACTATTGCTCCGCTTGCGTCTCTATCGGATCTACCGCATGCTCCACTAGAAGGTCCTCTTCTACAACTCCTAGCATAATCACTTCATTACATACACCACAAGTAAAGACGTGAGCTTTCGCCCAGTAAGGAAATGGGGGAAAACAAATGCATATATCTCTCTTTAGTTTTCTTTGCAATGGGGCCACCCAAACCAACTATTTCATTACGTTTCGTTCTTTCATTCGTTCTTTACTCGTACTTTGAGCTGGAGATTGGAAGACCCGTATAGAATGGTATAGTGAGTCGGGCCTAACCTCCTATGGGCAACTAGGTTCTGTTCCCGATAAGGTAAGGTCATTTCCTAATTGCCAGGCTAGGACCGCTACCCATCCGCCTCCCAACTCCTTTAACTCATTTCCTTCGTCTTTTCTTATCTTTTTACTTTCCTTACCATGCATGTGAGTACGATGCCGAGGGGGTACTCCCTACTTTGTTTCTATTATATGAACTTATGGGGACTCACCTATCTAAACTAGCATATACATAGATATCAAACAACGATACTTTAAAGAATCTACAATAGCATAACATAACACATAAGGAGAACAAGGTACAGAATGCTATGATATCATGCCAACGATTAAATTAAAACTAACTAAGCATAATCATCCAAACTCACACAACTTATCTATGCATTAGAAATGATGGAAGTCAATGGCATGCTTGATCATCAACGCTAAATAAAATGACTAACAGACTATTAACGAAATCATGCTATTAAACGAGATTATGCCATTGAACGAGACCGTACTATTAAACGAAATTATGCTACTGACGAAATCATAATATTAAACGAAATTATGCTAGTAAACGAAATCGCGCTATTGAACGAAACCATGCTATTAACGAAGTTATACTATTAAACAAAATCGAGCATGCGTCTTAAAGAGGAAGTAAGCAGCAGTAACAATCTCAAAGAAAAATAGTGAAATGTACTCCTATGTTTAAGATAAACAACAATAATCCTAATATCGAGGTGGAGTAATGAGCATGCTTCTAGAGCGGTGATACAACAACGAATATTATCGAACGAAGCAGTGAACATATGTTTTTAATTAACAGAATGGAACAGCGATAAATGATTACCATCGTGCTTTTATTTGATCACACAACAGGACTAAACATACTTTTATGACTGAAACGAGGCTGCGGAAAATGTGTACAACTAATCATGTCTATAATCGATTATGACAGCAGAGAAAAAAAACATAACGATAATATACAACAGCGTTCATGACAAGGCAAGCAATGAATACATGCTCTTTAACGATTAAAATACCGCAGATTATATGACAAGATAAAATGGCGAACACATGCTTCCAACTTACTAAAGATACAGCAGCGTATGTGACAAGATAAAATGATGAACACATCCTTCCAAATGTTTAAACTACAGTAGCATATATGACGAGATAAAATAACGAGCACATGCTCTCAATAACTAAAAAGAGATATGACATGCTTCTTGATGACAAATGTAAAATAGAAAACATCAAAGGAAGGATAACAAAACGTGCTTCATAAGGATCATATATATGGAAGCAATAAACGTTAGATACGCTGAATATTAGTGACAATATCGAACAATAATGGAACCATACGCATATAGCTATTGAGTGAAAGATTTACTAGCAAATGAAATCATCATTTTTAGTAACAATAGAAATCTGTTAGACACTCATTTGTATTTCTCATCCTCTTAAACACCTTCTCTTTGATCCATTTGGGCTTAACACAGTAAGCCCTTCACCATTCTCTATTATCATCGTTGTTTTTTTTAAGGGAAACATACAGAGAATATCAAACAAGGTCAGCAAGGAAAACATAGCATTTTAGTACAAAGCAAGTGTAGAAATCTGTAGCAGTCAATAAAATATGAGAGTCTAAAGCACTCACTAATATTCAGAACAACAACAACGCAGCAAAACTCAAACAACTATAGAGATTCCTACAGCAACACAATCACACATATACTTGGGTGTAGGGCCTCCCTTGGCCATCGACTACCCATTACTTACCCTCATTGAATAAACAACTCATGGACAGCCACCTCACGCTCCTAGTCTCACACCTCACGTATGGCAATCGTTCTAGGAGGAAAATACCGAACCAAAAATACAGGGACCAAGGAAATTGCGAGGGAAGTGGCTAGAGATAAAGAGAGGAGGGAAAGTTTACCTGGGACAACTCGTACGAGAGGCAGGAGGAGCAGGGAAAAAATCCCTATTGGTCGGCCATTTTGTGTAATTTTGTGTCGAGAAACTGAGTTTTTATTGGTTGACGTCGCTCTCCATCTGATTTTAAATCAGTTTTGTCGCTATACAGGGAGAATTCGGACGAGATGATGCGTCCAAATTCTGTTTGTACCGTCTCAATTCAGAATTCGGATGCAAAAGTGACGTCCGAGATGTCATCCATGTTGTTTGAATTCGTCCAGAATTGGGACAGATTCAAATGCACCACGTCCGCCGTGTCCAAAGTCATCTAGAGTCGTTCGAAATCACCCAAAATTCGGACAGATTCAAATGCACAATGTACGTCTACGTCCGCCTCATCCAAAATCGTTCAGAGTCGTCCAAAAAGGCCAAAATTTCACTTCCTTCACATTTTTAACTTGACTTTCATTTGAATAATTCAAACGAATTTTGCAAGTCACCACTTAACGCATAAGGGAACGAGATGTATAACGATCCAATTTTATTTACTTTGAAAATCGTGTAAAATTTAAAACTTTTCTTTTTATAAAAATATCAGAGTATTTTCCTTTTATAAAACCCGATCATTAAAACTCTTTATTCAAACCATTTATCAATTTTAGCGGAAGTAATAAAATCATTTTATAAAAAGCAGCAGAATTAAAACAAGCATTAAAGAATATTAAATAATTTACAAATTCTTTTACAAATAATCTCATTTAATTCTTTAACCCAGCCAGCCACAATATCCGCCCGTACAAATCCTTCGTCAACTATCTTTGACCTGATCACCTGTGCGTATACCTACATCGCAAGACTTAACTAATGAGCCTAATGCTCAGTAAGTGATATAAACTAAAAGGTATGATGCACATGTCATGCAATTCTTAAATCTCTTTTCGTTTACTGTTTCTGTTTCTGTTTCTCTTTTATTTTCTTTTACCGTTTTCTCGATCTTGACTTTACTTTACTGTTCATTTATTTACTTAACCGTTACTTTACTTTATCTTGAAAGGCATTAGAGATGTCTAAACTTGACGAGGCGAACCTCACATCCCCAGACGACCCCGTTTGTCTTTATCTTTTTCTATATCTTTACTTTATCTTAAAAGACATTGAGAATGTCTAAACTTGACGAGGAGGAGTAGCCAACTCAACCTCACATTCCCAAGAGACCCCGTTTATGTTTATTGTTGTCTTAACCTTGAAAGGCGTTGGAAATGTCTAAACTTGACGAGGAGGAGTAGCTAACTCAACCTCACATTTCCAAACGACCCTATTTATGTTATCTTTATCTTGAAAGTGTTAGAGATATCTACACTTGACGAGGAGGGGCGGCTAACCCAACCTCACATCTCGTCACACCCATTTACGTTCATTATCGTTTCGTAATTGTTTCGTTTCTTCTTTCTTTCCTTTTAACATTTCGTAAACGTTTCATTTTTTATTTGTTTCCTTTTTAACATTTCGTAAACGTTTCGTAAATGTTTCGTACTCATTTTGCTTCTTCTTTGTTTCCTTCTTTTCAAAACCATGCTTAAAAGTCATTTTCGTATCTTTTTGGAAAACTATGATGCGTGATGCTCGTGAATGCATACATTCTTTACTCGAGGAATCTAATAGAGCAACCAACATACAATTCATGCTTATAAAAACTGTAAACAATAAAACGTGCTATTTACAACTATAAACATCGAAACATGCTATTTAAACCTGTAAACACTGAAACATGCTCTTTAATACTGTAAACAACGAAACATGTATCTCCTATTTCTTGCAATGTAGGGTTTGAAGACCAAAGCACATGCGTATCACTTACCTGGCGTCTGTGGCGTGTTTAACACTCTATTCTTTTCTCGTTAATACCTAAACCATTAAAATCTCGTATTATTAACCTTACATTTTCACAACTGTACATGGACAATGGAATAGCAAACCTTATAATGTTGCTCATTCCATCAATGTGGCATGATAAGTTAACTTAAAAAAACTCATATTTTTCATAGAAAAGTAAAGAACCATTTAATGCCTATTTTAACATAACATTACTAAGTGAATATCACTCATTCAAGCCTCATAGTCAACAATGACATACGGAACCTTATTTATGTCAAGTAATAGAATCCATATCAAACTATTATGTCACAATAACAATCCCAACATGCTTGATAAACTATAAGTACTAAATAATCCAAACTTATCACCATTCATTCTTAGCAGTATTCGTTTGGCCACATCAATCAAGCATCAGACTTTCCCAATACTTACAACCACATAACCACAGTCCTATATAACTGATACCCATTTCCCATAAAACCAAGAAGCTGAATATAAGCAGAGCATTAATCCACAACCCGAACAACCCACACCGCATTTGACAGAACATAACAATAATATCACTAAGAGGAATCAAAACAAACTCATAACAGAGCATTTATCTACTTGCTCAATCCAACAATACACAAGCACTTTAACCACAGTAGAATACCCTTCACAGAAAACAACAAAAGCCACTGATCATCAAAGGAATAACCACCCTCTTGACCCATAATCTAAACAACTCCATATCTGAAATTAAACAAAACCCAGCAACAGGACAATCAAATTATAGCTCATTCAGAATAGCAACCTTCACGGACGACAATCAAAACAACAACCAAAGAGTGCACAACAACACCAGCAGAATATATCCCAGTCTTAGATCATTACATAACCCATGAAACTCAGAATGAGAGTGAAGGAAAACTCACTCACCAGACACAGCCGAGAGAAATCTGTCCTGTTCATCTTCTTCTTCTGTTTCTTTTTGTCCTTCGGCCTTCACACCTTCTCCACCCAAATACTGCAATTTACTTCTGCAATATGAGGTTCTAGCTTCACCACAACACAACCCGAGAAGAACTGAACACCCAAACCAGTTCTCTGTTACCTGAATTAATAGCTGAGCAAAGAGGCGTGCACCATTGGAGAAGACTTGCACCGTTAACAGAGGAGCTGCCGCGTGGAAAACTCCTGCCACCTAATTCATTGACTTAACCAATTTAGTTAGGAACCAACGGAACCAGTCCCTAACTAACTTTTTCCACCGAACCAAGCCCCTGCCTCCAGTGCCATTCCCAACCGAACGCCAAGTCGTCCAAAAACGCCGCTGCCAATGTCCATAACTGAAAATCAGGAGACGAACGATTAACATAAACCATCGACTTACCTCCATCGACGATTCCAAGTGCTCCAATTCGGACATTGAAGGCCGAGGCGTCCGAGCCCTAGCTCGCGTTCACCGTTCGTCGCGTTGCCCACAGCCTTGTCGTCGTCGCCATGCGCCGGACAAAGTGCACCCAAGCCACCGTCGCCGCGATCGTCCGTCGCCGCGATCGTCCGTCGCTCGCCATCGTCCCCTCCCGATCCCTCTCCCCTCTCTCCTCTCTCGGCCTTCCCTCTCGTTTCCTCTCCCCCATCTCTTCTTCTCTTTTTCTTCTTCTTTTTATTTATTTATTTATTTTCTTTTCTTTAATTTAAATCATTAATTAAAATAAAACTTATTTATTTATTTATTTTCTTTTCTTTAATTTAAATCTTTAATTAAAATAAAAATCAATTTAACAATTAATCCCTCGTATCACTTTTTGAATCTCAATTCTAATAATTTAATTATACCTTCAATTAATCTCTCGTTGAATAATTAAATCTCAATCATTCTTAATTAATTATATTTATGAAATTCGGGGTATTATAATATGTATTATGAAATTTTATTCTCCAAGGTTTAATTACATTGCTTAATGAGAAAAATTAGTATCAGGTTGTTACACACACCCTGGGAAATGCCCAAAAGCCTATAACTTCTCGAAAGAGTGGAAGCAAAATACCAAGATAGCTTGTGCCTACTTGGAACGAGCCTCCAAACACATGAAAAAGTGGGCAGACTTAAAGCGGCGCTCGTTGGAATTCAAAGGAGGGGACCTTGTGTTGGTGAAGATATTGCCTGAACAACTCCAATTTCTAGGTAAGAGAGACAAGCGACTTGTCCGAAAATATGAAGGTCCAATCCAAGTCATTGAAAAGATCAGACGGGCATCTTATAGAGTTAATCCACCTATGTGGCTTAAAATCCACTCGGTAATTCATACTAGCAACCTAAAGCTGTACCATCCAGACGATGAAGACCAGACAAGGAACAATATCACCAGATCAGACATCGTCCTCAACTATTGGAAGAAAAAGAAAGTCGAAGAAATTCTAGCAGATTGGAGTGTCAAGACAGGCCGCTACCTACAACGGAGTACCTGGTCAGATGGGAGGGACTTGGAGATGATGAAGTTACTTGGGAGAAAGAAGACTACTTGAATAATGCCACACAGAAGATTGAAGAATTTAAGCTGAAGACAAGTTGATGAGAACATCAACAACTCAGTTGGGGGAGAATGTAAGAATCCAGACTTGTCTAGGACGTGTTGTCCATGGACGCCCATGCTGTTAAGTTAGATTTATTTCCATTTATGGCAATTCCTTTGTATTTCTTTTATTTCTATTTTGGACAAGTGACTCCTCACCACCATAGCATGTTTACTCTTTAAGGGGATGACTGCACGTAGACCCTCTACCCAATGTAATTTGCTGCCAGTCAATAAACAAGCTTTTTACATACAAACTATGTTCACTATGCTCAATGATGCTCTTTCGATTAATCTCACATACTTACTACTCGCTTGTTAGACACAAAGTTCGCTCTAACGTCGTGGGCAATTAGTACCATTGGCACACTTCGTTGGCTGACTCGTTGTTCCCCCTAACAACGGGTGCCGCACGACCCATCTTAAGTCTCTTGAAAATAGGACCATGACATAGGTCAAGTTGAGACTAATGCAACTCTCTACAATACTAAGCATTGTTGGCTTGGTAAAGATAATCAGTTCGAGTCGTGCACAAGTTATAAGCTTAACAAGCTGGAATCTAACCAAGCAAATTCACGAGTGAGCCTAGAAGCTCATCCACTATCCTCCCGTGTACATGACTTGATTAAGTAAATGAGTGAACTTGTTTCTGACTTGTTAACTTGGTGAGATAAGATTAAAAATACAAATAAAATTAAAAACAGGAAGAAATAAAATCAAATCGCTTATAAATCTACAACACATGACCAGAATCTATGTTTTGGTAAAGAATGAAAATGAAATGTAACTTGAAAAATCTTTCTAAATCTACAACATTTAAACCATTAATCTCAAATAGTCATTAAAAATAATTTATTTTAAGGAAATGTCAAATATGTTTTTTTGTTCCTATAGTTTAGGATTTGTTTCACTTTAATTTTATAGTTTTAATTGTCTCCTTCTCATAATTTCAAATTAGTTTTTAAATGATCATTTTGTCTATTTCCATAATTAAATTTAATGTAATGCGATATGTGACTATACTTTTATTAATGTCATAATGTCATGTTATAAATTTGTTGAAATAAGATTTTTCCTTCGATTTAATTGTTTTAACAAAACAAGTTTATTTTTTAAAATGGTGTATTTTAACCCTTCTACTAATAAAAAATGACATTAATGATATGAACCCCAACAAAAATAGCTACATTAAAAAAAAAAGATTATTCTAAATTAGTTTGTAAATAATAGCAAACTTTCACCCTTATCTATAAAGAGATTAGAACCAAAAGTAGAATACTTGTTAAAATAAAAAAAAATCTTGACTCGTTATCTATAAAGAGATAGGAACAAAAAATATAAGAAATATCGTAAACACTACATTCAAGAACAAAGAAAAAATTGTGAATGATAAGTCTAGATTGAATGCACCAAGAAACTTCTAATGAATTCACAAAGTTCTTTAAAGAGCCAAGAGAAAACTCTCACTATAAAATTATTCATCTACCTTCGTTTATTTTTTGACTCTAAGGACTTATATGTAGACTTCAAATAGATAAAGAATAGATGTGTAATCTAGTTCAAAATGTTTTCAATCACCATATCTTCAAAATTTGAATAGTTGTTTCAAATGTTAGATAACAATTATTAAATTTGAATTCGATAAGTTTATTGAATTTGGCCAGAATTTGAACCCCGTTTGAATTTTTAGCAATCTTGGTGTCTTCACGAAGCTGAGGATGTCTACTATATTTTTATGAAGATAAGGTGTCCATTTAAAATCTTTATCCATGCAAAATCTATCAAATACTCATTCAAAGTCGGTATAAGGAAAATTTGAACTATCTTCCAAATCTTCTAAAATCGCCATGGATCAATTTTCATGTACATCATGCCCAAATACTCAAATTAACTTCTTCAATTACCTTGATGTCATTAACCAAGTTTTGGTCTATTTTTAATCAATCTTTGTAGTGCCCCGATTTCTTTTTTTTCTTTTTTTTTTTATTTTAGCTTTCTTAGGTCATATATATTTTTTCTTTATTAAATATTTATTCATTCTCCTTTAGCATAGCGGAAGTCTTTTCTTTTTAAACTTTGTAACCACAATCAAATCATACATCATATCAAAATATTTTTCAACAGTCTAATATATATTTACATCACAGTTTCTTTGTACATAAATTTTGTTTCAAAATCCATATTTCTAATTTTCTTCTTCCCCAAGTTAGGTTTTGCCATAACAACTCCAATTGCTCCTCATTAGTATATTTCAGCAACCGTGGTTCTTCCTCATTAGTATGTTTTACTGTTGGTTGAGTCCACGTATAACAACAGCTTTCAGGCCGCTATAGGTTTGGCCCCCTATGAAGCTCTATATGGGAGGAAATGCAGATCTCCCTTGTATTGGGATGAGGTTGGCAAAGCTACTCTCTATGGTCCCGAGATGGTCCAGAAAACGGTTGAGTTTGTGGCTCTAACTAAGCAAAGAATGTTAGCAGCACAGAGTCAAAAAAAGAGCTACGCTGACAACCGACGACGGGACTTGGAGTTCAATGAAGGGGATAGTGTGTTCTTGAAGGTGTCTCCTTTTCAAGGGCATCGTGCTGTTCGGAAAGAGAGGAAAGCTGAACCCCAGATACGTGGGACCTTATGTGATCATAAAGAGAGTGGGGCCAGTCGCATACAGGCTACAGTTGCTGGATTCCATGACAGGCGTACACGACGTTTTCCACGTATCTATGCTTAAGAAGTGTCTTGGTAACGCTACTGTGTTGGCTCCTTCCAATGATAATGACGTCATATAGCCCAATTTGAGCTTCAATGAGAAGCCTGTCCAGATCCTCGACTCAAGAGTAAAGGAGCTACGACGCAAACGGATTCCACTGGTCAAGGTCCTATGGCAGAATCACAGCCGCGAAGAAGCCACATGGGAAAAAGAGGACGATATGAGGACTAAGTACCCCGAGCTATTTAGTAGCTAAATTTTGGGGACCAAAATTTTTGTAAGGGGGGTAGGATGTGACAACCCGATCCTAAATTTTTCGTTAAACGATGTAATCAAACTTTGGAAGTAAAAATCTGAATAATATATATGAACATCGTCCTTATATGTGTTGAGTCGTGACTCATTAATTTTGGGAAATTTTATTTTAATAAAAACTTAATCGATAATGCGAAGGAAATGGACTTGTGGTCTATTCGGACTACGTTGCGAACTAGACGTGTCGTCTGCAACACACCTAAAATGTCACCCCGACTTGGGACAACTTCGAGGATGTGATGACGCATCCGAACCTCGGCATGACGTTGACTTTCAGGACGACCTTATGGACGTTACGGACGAGGAAGAATGCATCCGCAACGAATCTGTTTAAGTTTGGAAACTTTAGGACGTAGGTGCAAACGATGCAGACGAGAGTAGGACGCGTCCGCATTGAATCGTTTATGTCCAGGGACTTTCAGACGAACCAGGGCGCCTGGGGACGAGGAGGAACATCGTCCGATTTGAATCTGTCCAATTTTTGGACACATTCGGACGACGCATGCGGACGATGTGCGGACACCAAATGGCGTCCAAATGGTTATCTAGACAGTACGGATGAGGGGGGATGCCATTTCTTGTCTGAAGCCACGAATTTGCCTAAGGAATTTGGCCTTGCGGACGAGATCAAGCCATCTGCACTCGTCTGAATCGCAGTAGATCAGGGATAGAATAAATTAAAAACAGATAGAAAACGACGTGGAACCAATAGAAATCCAGACCACTCAACCTCACTCCCACCATCCCGACCGACAGAAGGTTGTCGCCTGCTCCTTCCTCCTGCCAGGCGTACGAGTTGTCCCCCAGCTGAGCCTATTTCTCCAGCCTTCATCTCCTTCCCCTTCATTTTTTTTTGTTTGCTTGGAGGAGTTGGTAACTGCTGTGTGGAGGAAACTGCCTAGGGAACTGCTATCCGAGTGAAGAATAGTCTTTAAGGGTAAGGATTGGGGTAGTCGTTAGCATGTGGCTCTCTTATGTCCAATTTGAATAGCCAAAACCTCTCTATTTATATAGGTTTAAGTTGATGTTTCATCCTTGCGAATCATCCTCTCCACCAATCACAATCAGCCTCCAAAGTATTTAATCAATTGCAAGCACTTTCGTTATCCTAATCCAATGTTATTAGGTGGATCAGAGTTGTTTGTTAAATTACTAATTAGCCTCAAAAGTAGATTCTTGTGAAATCCTTTGTTGCGAATTCTATACATTTGCGAATGTCTACGGGTCCAGAGACACATTTGCTCTTGCTGAGCATCTTTCTATCGAATATTCCATATATCTGCCAATCAATAATTGCCACGTCACACCATAGTTACTTGCACTCCACTCATGTACTGTTTACCATGGATGCATTTTCATCCATGGATGCTTATGCTTTGCGGGTCCACAGTTACTAATCCAAAACGACGCAGTTCACTTCCTATCGAGGATGTCTTTCTATATGTGGATGCTTACGCTCCCGCAAGTCCACTGTTTAACATCGCTACTTATCCAAAACGAAAAAGTTTTATCTTAATAAAATGTTGTTGCAACTACATTTGCTACTGTGGACACATTCATTACCTAATATGATGACACTTTCCATTAAGCGCGGCCACTTTCCCTCCCGCAAGGAATCTTTGCTGTTTACGTGAGTATCTTTATCCTAATCTAACGGTCCTTATTAAATCCTATAACTTAATATGGTGGCGATCTATCATCTCACACGACATCTTTTGCTCCCGCAAATCATTTTTCAATGAAGCATCTTCATATCCCGCCTTCTAATCTAACGACTAAAACTCTTCTATTTATTTAAACTAATGGTTATCCTTCCTTTTGCACTCTGTTTTTCTTCCGCAAAGCATCTTTCCTCAGAAGAATCTTCCTATTCCACCTTCTTAATCCAATAGCTATAAATATTTTACTACTTAATCCAACGATCTCCAATTCTTTCAAACGACATCCATTTCATTTAGCCTCCAATGCCTCCAACTAGCTTAAATCTCAACCGCCCATTAATTTTATCCAACTATTGACATTTCTTTCTTTTCGTAAAACAATCATTTCATCCAAACAGCCTTTCTCCAAATATCCTTTTCTTCTAAAAATAATTTCTTCTCCTAATAAAATATTATTTTTATTATTTAACAATTGTGAGTATTTTCCAAATGTTTAAAATTTTATTTTATTTATCCTTTAATATTCTAACTTGTCCAACTTATTTTTCTTGGGTATTACAATCTTTGACCAGATTTTTTTAAAATTACCCTACACTTGTTTTACAAATCCATTAAGTATTTCTTTGATTTCTGTAGCTTTTGTCTTGTAATTGGCTCACTTAAAATAAGAAATGAATACTTCATAACAACTCCTTTTTTCACATTAATTAAAATGCTAATTTCTAGACAAAACAAAATGATAGATAAACATCACTATTAGATTCTGGGAGTAATGTACCCAACAATAAAATATAATAAAATAATTTTGTAATATATGAATAAATTTACATTGATTAATATTATGTTAGCATTTTAGATTATATTTTATAAAATTCATAGAAACTTATTTGGTTATTTATGCTAACTTTATATTAACATATATATTATATATATGTGGGATAAAATATAAAGAGTAATAACCAAAATAAGTTTGTGACTTATATTTGAAGTATGAAATCTTCAAATAATTCATAGTCATAAATATAGTATATCTTATTAAGAATGTATAATTATATCCCGACAGTATATGTAGTGACATAAGATAAATATGTTTTATATAGTATGATTATATAAGACTGTACCGAATAAAATTATATTGTTCTAATAATTTTCATTAAATATAGAACAATTAATTTTAACATAATGATGTTCATATATGTATGAGCTTAATTCATTGTATTTAATAAACTCTTATTTTATTTTAATTTATTCTTTTATTTACACAGTAAAGTTTTATACAAGTTACGAATCGTGTACATTGTATATTAAGAGTGAATTCAAATGAATAGTTGTGAATGTTAACATTGATACAATTAAATTCATTTATATAGATTTCCTTATTTGTTAGTTCAGAGATCAAATAATTAGCGCGCAATTCATAATCATTATGAATTAATTATTCAATCAAAAATTAGTTGTAGTCAAGAATAAAGATGTAATATGAGATGCTAACAGATTACAAACCTAACTCCATTACGAATCTAAATCGATGGTTAATACATATGTAATGAATATATTAATTGACATTATTTTGAATAAATATACTTTATGGTTATAAAAGTGCAACTCTTAAGTGTTTAGTAAAGTTACTTTAGAGTTAATAATTATGTTAATTAATTTAAGAATTTATATTAATTAACAAAAATTTATTAAAGTTTAAGACTATAGATCCATCGGTTCCTTCGTTACCTTCTATCATTGTTCGAATAATAAAAAAATGAATAAATAATATTAAAGAATTATTTATGAATTAATTGTATAATACACTCAATAAATAATTTTTTTATTTTTCATTAGATAAAATAATTGAATTATTGATTATTTAATTAATTAAGAAACTAATAAGACACAATGGCAAAATTGTTTTAATACGTTTGGCATATTTCATTAAATGAAATAATTGAATTATTGATTATTCAATTAATTAACAAACATAAAGTAACTTTTGAAAATGTTTTTGAAATGAATTATGTCAAATTTAAGTTAATGTCATGATGTCAAATGTTGAGTCATGGTGAAAATTGTTTTGATTTTTATAACATTATGAATATGTCATTATGAAATCAATTCTAACTTAAATGAGAAATTAAATTTTGTAATTGTTTTCACTAAATGTCATAATGACCATTATGAAATTATTTCACGATAAATAGAGGTTACAACCTCATTACCATATGATGGTTGAGATCTTTAAAATTGTATAATCCATTTTAAGAGCAAATGTGAATCTTCTGTATTGATCTTAGAGAATCGTTCTTTAAATCCAAATAGAACGTCTTATATGTTGAAAATACGATCTATCATAAATTGATTGTGATTTTGTTGTGTTCATCATGCACATACATGTTTATTTGATGTGAGAAAGATTGACGGAGAAAATTGAAGGTTTTAAGGGTTGAGAAAATCATTGTCAAAACTCCCCAATTTTGTAATCGTATGAAGTTAGCTACAAATATATAAATTCTTAATCCTTTAGATTATATCTAAAATAAGATATTTTAACACCTGATTGTTGATATATTATAATAACGATCACTTTTATGTTCATATTAAATTATTTTTCATAATACATAAGTTACGCACGTTACCATTATTATGAACATTGGTAATTTTGCCGCACGAGAGAACCTAAAACCTACATTAGTTGCTTGTAAGAATATAAAAAACTATATCAAATTTCAATAATCTAACAAGTAGCAGCAAGTGTGATCACATAACCCTTCGTTCATTCACAATCCTTTAAACAAACAATACAAGATGGAATTTATCTTCCAATATGATGAATACAAAGAGGTTACAACATTACAACAGTAAGGCCACCTAAAGCTGAACTACAACTCATGTAAAAGATGGAATTTTTTTTAGTACATATAGAGTTTAGTTTCTTTAATATTACATGACTGAACAAAGCATTATTACAGAAGTACCGTCTAGAAATCAGAAAATAAATGAAAATTGAAATTGACACCCTCCCACTGCTCAGCCTCATCAAATAGCCTGTAACCCAAGGGGCAGACCAGGTGGGGGAAGCTGGAGAATTTTGTGTTTTATGCCTGGTTTGGGTCTGTCGTAGGTTTTGTCCAACAAGCCCACCTTTGTTTACCAAAATTGGTCTAGTGCCGCGTAGATGTTAAAGAGTTTCAATGGCTACTTTCTTGAGCGTTATGAACTATCGAGATGAGGTGCCAAGGGGCAAACACCTTTATTTTTCTTTTAATACTACACAACAATTCTTCAATGCTTACCAATTCTCTCAACTCTCAACTTTCTCGTCTCTCAGGTCTCAATTCTTTCAGCTATCTCTCAAATTTGTCGTGTTTGACATCATCATCTAAGTAAGTTTTAGTATACTCATCAGTCAACTATTATTGTTGTCTTGTGTTTGATTATTTTTTGTTACATTTTTTGACTTATACCACATGACAAACTTTGATAATATGAGTGATGATATTGATGTTAATGTGAGAGAATCTATTGGATGTACATCAAATTATACTATGTATGCATCAACTAGTAAAAATTATGAATAAGAAGTGTGGGAAGTGTTTGAATGGGTAGATGTTATGCTTGGAATAGGAATAAAAAAAATGTATATATTATAACATGTTATTTTATAGAAAAAGAATCAGACATACTAAAAGGCATAGATGAGTATGTTCCCATGTTGATATTAGACAATCTGCAAATAAAAATGAATAAAATAATTTATCAACATTTAAATACAATAAAAAAAAATATGATAGGATCGAATTAGTAGATCACATGTGCTGGTACATGTGATTAAATTAATCACATATGTGGTAGGCAAATAAATGTGGTAGGTTTTACCTACCACGTGAACCTACCACATCAGTGGCATAAAATTAAATAGAAAATCAATAGAAGATCTGTGATGTGCCACTTGTGCTCATCACTAGGCCGAAGGCCAAGAGATGAACTGACCTTTATTTTGATCTTTATTTTATTGGTATTAATTCTTCATAAAATAAGCTCAAGATGAAGATTATATCATAACGTTTTCCAAAGAATCCATTAACATTGCCTATTGGAGCTTTCACCCACAAGGCTCCAAGTCAAGTTCAATTGATGATGACCAAACACGTAGGCCCATGATCACCAAGATCACATCTTTATGGGACAAAATACATCCCAGAAAGTATGTAAGTCAATTATATTTTGGGCATTCAACCAAAAAAAAACTCTTGATCTATGAGATCAGTAACAAACTAAATTTTAAACTAATTTTGTTAATAAATAAAATTTTAAACTATGATAAATGAACAAGGTAAATCTTGCAGTCACGTTTTCCATTAAAAAATATCTCTCGGCCGTTCGCACCAAGCTGTGGACGTTGTGTATAAGTCTTTACATAAAAGTAGACAACGACACTTATATACGAAGTCCATATCTTCACTTTACATAGAAATAGATGATCAAACATTAACAGCGGACGTCCTCTCCCTTAAATATTTTATTTCTGAACGACCATACTTATATAACGGACTTCCAAGTATTGACTTTAAAGAGAATTGGATGACCGCATGTAAGAGCGCACGACCGCACTTTTAAATGTATATGTTTGTGCTTTCATATATAAGTTTGGATGATCGTACGTTAAGAGTGGACGCCCACTCCATTAAATATTTTACTTCCAGATGACTATACTTAAATAAAGGACATTCGCATATTGGCTTTAAAGAGAAGCAGATGACCGTATATATAGCAGACAATCGCGCTTTTAAATATATTACATAATGAAAGAAGACATTTCTACTATGACCCTAAATCCTAGACACCATCCAAGTGCTAGTCTATTAGAAATTCAAGTGTTTGAAAGTCTCATACCAAATGGCATCGAGGAGAGGTAATTTGTGTTATAAATTATTTGTAGCAACTTATTATGCAATGTAGTTGATGTGCGAAAGCCTTTTTTTTTCAGATAGAAGAACTAGCGATTAAGAATCCTTTTATGGAATGGAGGTGGAACATATTTCAGTATTTCAGGTCAATGAGTTTCGCGTGTTCAATCATAAAACTGCTATAAAGGTGCATTCGATCTCAGAAGCTCTAGACGATGAGATTTGTTCGTTAGGCGACTCCGAAGATAATGATGATAATACCTAAAAATTTTATTTTTCTAAGTGTGAATTATGTATGAATTATATTTGATAATGGTATAATTTTATTGGTTGTTGAAGATATTGATTGTTGAAATTATATTAGATTATTGTGTTCTGAATTGTGTTTTATGGATTTTGGAAGATGAGAATTATTTCAATGTTATGGAAAATCATGAAGGAATGCTAGTCGACTAGTGTTAATTGTATAATCGACGGTGCTGTAGATAGTGTAGAATGTGTTGTCTCTGGTAGTTTTGCAATCAACTAGAGCTGGATAAGCGGTCGAACAGATCAAAGGCAGATCATAATACTTAAGCCATGGGTAGATATGAGGTCAACCGGACGTGTGATTGCAGTAGTCTGCCATAGTGTAAAATAGCTTTTCGCGGAAGGCTAGTCATCCATAGCGAACAACTAGGTGTCTGTAACGAAAGGATGAACGTCTGCAGTAAAGTGTTTGATGTAAAATTTCCTTTAAAATATAAGGAAGCGGTCGACCGGAGTTAATGAGCAGTCGACCGAAAATATGAAAAGTCATCTGAAATAAGATTTCATGTAACATGTTAATTGGAAAGAAATTGATGACTCAGCTTATTGATATCTAATATGTGCAATACTGCCTATTTAAGTTAGTTAAAAGTAGGGAAGGGTTGCTATTAAGAAAAGAACTTCAAAAGTGTGAGGAAACCATTGTGGACCATGAAGCTCTCAAGGAGATTGTCCCTATCTCAACCCTTTGAAGGTAATAAGGGTTTTCTTTATGATTTTAAAGAATGTTATGCATTTGAGTAAGTTTGTAAGATGAAAAGAATGAAAAGATGAAATTGGTGAAAACTAAGTAGTTATACAATTTGGAACTTATCGCATACCTTGACGAGGTTGTAATGCAAACCATTTTAGTATGCTATTCTTGAAATCTCAAGGAACATATGAGTTTTGAAATTGATGAATTTGATTAAGTATAGTTGGAGTTATGAATTTTCAAAATTGGGTGAAAACTATGAAGTGAAACAAAAAATGTATGCATAATAAATGAAGTCTTGACATGTGTTATTCGAAGCATGTGTAGGTTGTTATTATTGAATGGTTAGAATACTACACACATTGTTGGTGAAGGTTGTATATATTAGAAGTTATGCATACTTTAAATTATAAATGTTTAAATGGATAATGATGAAAGACTTATCATGTTTTAAGTTTTGAGGCTCAAGTGGATACCTATAAATGTTGAAATTGCTTTAAGACTTTAAGGTAAGAGATATTGTATGTATTTGGCCTTTTTGGCTTAAATAACAAGATATTTGAAATTTATTGATGATTGTGACATTGTTTGATTTATTGTGATATATGATGATATTATTATGATATAATTTGATAGCTTGTATGCTGTCACATGATAGATATGTTAGACGATATATGAGATTAGTATTGATCTTTTGAATGATTAAAATGTTTGTTGTTATTGTTGACATACTATAATAGATAATGAAATACGATGCATGAACATGTTATAGGATTCTCATAAAAGGTTATTCATTATTATTGTAATACCCCAACTTTTTAAATCGGAATTTATTAAGAATAATTGAAAATTAATTAGGGGTATTTGGATTTATTAGATGTATTACCAAGAACGTATTCGTTAGATTATATATTATGGAAGTTAACGTGATCAAAATAAAATAAGTATAACTTAAATTATAATATATGTGATTAATTAGGATTAATTATGTAAGGGGATTTAATTAATTAGATTAATTGGGTTAAAGAGGAGTAAAAGAGGTGGTGGGAAACATGAACCGGTTCATGCCAATTACTGGCAGTTCAGGGATTAAAGAGGAGGAGGAGGAGTGGGGGGAGGGGAATTTGTCCTTTTGGCCATTCCCGCGAAGAGAGGAACCGAAAATGCGAATGAGAAAGAGAGAAGAGGGAGAAGGCGATCGAAGATCGGGTGAGGCGTAGCGATGGAGCTCGGAGGCTGTGTCCGATGTTGCTGGCAGCTCGTTGGGTGTCAGGACGATAATGGTTCGGGAGGCAGCTTAGCAGGTCTAAATGGCGAAACACTAGGTCAAGGGATGGAGGCTCGACGATGGCTGTTTGGCGATGACAAAGGAGCAGCGACGGCGATGAGTTGGTGAGTGACAGGCTGCAATCAACGCTTCAGGTCGATGTGGCAAGGAAGCTGGCGACTCGAGCATGGTTCGGCGGGAGGTTTCTTTTTGGTCTGTGTTGGGCTGAATTGGTTCGTCTTGCTAGCCTTATCTGGTATTTGAGGGCTGGCCGAAAAATTGGAGGCTCCATATGCTGGCGTGGACGACAAGTGGACAGTGAAGGCTGTCACTCTCTGCCTTCCAAGAATTGGTAGAGAGTGTTCCCCTTCCTAGTGTTGTTATACAGTGATGGACAAAGAGAAAGAAAGAGGAGGAAACGTGAAGCCCAGAGAAGAGCTGTGAAGCATAGAGGGATGGCCGAAGCTTCTGGTGAGTTTTCTTCTCGGCTTGTTGGATTTTTTTGGCTTATGTTCTTGACTGCTTTTGTTAATTTTCATTGGTTCTATGATGGAGAGAATGGCGAGATAAACTGGAGGGCTCTCTGGAGGTTGAGCCGAGGGAGGAAGGAGGCAGTGGCATGCGGGGACACTGGAAGCAAAGCTCGGGTGCCCTCTGGTGAGTGGTTTCCTTCACCCTATTCTAGAGTTTATAGATTGGTGTTATGCAGTTGAGATGAGAGGTAAAAATGTGCTACTGCGGTTGTGATTTATTCTCTCGATGGTATTGTCCTGTATGTCCTCCTTGTTTTTCTGTGGGATGATTTTGTTGGGAATATAATCTGTTTGGCTTGGTTGGTATACATGGATTACCCTCTGTCTGATTAGGTTTGGTGAATGCTCCATGGTTAGTTGTTGTTTTGGATCATGTGTTAGATGATTGTTCTTTAGTTAAAATCTGCAAGATTAAAAACAGACTATTGGACAATGATTAAATATATTACCCTCTGCTGTCTTCTTTTGGTTGAGTGAGAAAGATATTGGACGTATGCTTTTATACTTTAGATGTGTTAGAATAGGAGAGGAAATGAAGGTTATTAGTCATAATTATTAATGATAAATGTTTTTAATCATGAAGGTACCGGAAGATAAGAAGAATAAAGATTTAGCCCTAACTCGCATGAAAGGAATTGAGGTAAGGAAATAGAGGTGTCTTGGCTATGTGGAGGCCCTACACCGCAAGTGTGTGCGTGAGTTATGTTAGTTTCATGGAAATGTTCACTGCTATATAATTACTGTTGTTAATTCCTTACGGATGCTCTATAGTTTTTCCTTGCGGTTGATTGTTAGCTTTGTTTCCTTGCTATGGTTAATTATGTTATTTCCTAGTTGGTTGATAGTTTCACCGTTAATAACTTGCCTTTGGTTGTTAGCTCCATGTAGTTTTGTTTGTAAAAGTTGTTTCAACTGTTTGCTTCACCTTAGTTTTACTGTTAGTGAATGATGAATGAGAAAATGATGAATGATATGAAAAGTACAAATGAACTATTAGTTTCCTTGAGAATGACCTTGGCCTGTTACTGCCCTTTATTACTCACTGTCAATTAATGTGCTATAATTCCCTAGTTATTGTTCTGCCGTTAAATATTCATGTTACACCCTTAATCTTTAATCTAGCATGTTTAATAAACGATAATTGAACTATGTTAGTTGAGCATGTTTAGTTGTTAATAGGTGTTTATAATTGAACTATGTTAGTTGAGCATGCTTAGTTGTTAATTGGCTTGAGTAATTAGGTTAATTAAGTTTAACTAATTAATTGATTAATCAAAGTGTGTAAACTACTTAATCTGTATTTACAATCTTCCAAGCATGTAAATCGGCTAAGCATGTAAATTGGCTAAGCATGCAAATCAACTAATAATTATTAGATTAATATAATGTAATCTTCCGTCAAGCATGTTAATTATTATTTAAGTAAATCAATTAGCTAAGTATGTTAATTAACTAGCATGTTAACTTAGCTAGGTCTAGCATGTTTAATGTTAATTAATATTGTTGTATGAGTATGTCAATTTATTTAAGTATGTTCGAGCATGTTAATTAATCTGAGTAGATAAATAGACTTGAATATGCTAATTGACTAAAGTAGTGTTATAACTTGAGTATGTAAATTGCTAATCAATTTAATTAATTAAACCAATTGAGCATGTTGACTAATTAGCTAATCTAAGCATGTAAATAAGCATGATAATTAACTAGTCGCTTAAACCTTAAGCATGATAACGACTTAGTCGAGCATGTAATTAAATTAAATTAATATTTGCATGTCAATTAATTAAGATGTGCCATGTAATAAGCTTGTAATTAGTATGTTCAATTAGTATGTTTAATTAACTAACTAGAACAAAAATATGTTTAGATCACCTAGAATAATAATTGTAGGAAGCATGTAAATGGACTAGGAAGTTAACTAGATAATTGGCATGTTAATTCCAGTGTTCAGTATTATAAATGTTCTCTGTATCATTGGTTGTCTTTATTGCTCTCTGTATTATTGGTTGTCTTCATTGCTATATGTTGTCAATTCCTATTATTCTTTTATATGCGCTTTTAATTTCAGTTACTTTTGTTTATGTGCACTTCAATTTCTATGAATATTATATTATGAAGCATCATGCATCATGTTAGGTTTAGAATGTATGATCATGCATCATGTTAATAGAAATCATAGGAAGTGCCACCTTGGTGGTGGTACGCAAGCATGCATATGTGAGGTAAAATATTAAGAAAATGAATGAATGAGAGTTAGGGGCGGATGGGTAGCTCGAATCTAGCTTGGCACTGGACTACGCCTCTTTCTCTTGTTGGGAAAGGGACCAGCTGCAGATGGGAGGTTAGAAGCCGACCAAAACTATACCATCTCATATGGGTCCTCCAATCTCTAGCTCGATGTATGGGTAATGAACGAATGAAAGTAAAAGTAAAGTAATAAATGAACAAACGTAATGGAAGGATTGGTTTGGGTGGCTCCCATTCCAAAATGGACTAAATAGTGGCATTCACGTTCATTAAACCCTTTTCCTTACTCAGCCTTTGAGCTTACAGTTTACTTGTGGTGTAGGTACTTGTATGTGAAAACGATGATAACGATGAACTGATAATAAAGCAGAGATGAAGGGTTTGCATGCGCGAGGGTGTCCGCGGCTGACCAGGCATGAAAGAGGTTAAAAGAGAACCAGTTGTAATTAAATTAAGTTTTCTAAATTGTAATTAAATGGTTAGTTTCTTTCATTAAAGTGGTTACGCTTCTGCAAAGTTTTATATCAATAATTTTATCATAACACTTCCGCATTTTGATAAATTGGTTTTCATAATGAGTTTAAAGAAGGGTTAGTAGCGATCCAGTTTTAGCGTCGCACTCTGATTTTGTTTTATGAAGAAGTCTTTTTTTAAAATTTTAAAATTTCTCATATTTTTAAGGAATTACGAAAATCCGGGTCGTTACAATTATGTTCACATTCATATTTCATTCATCATGGTTTTCAAGAAAGTTTATAAAAATGATTTTATGTATATGTTTATGATTGATAAACGTAAAATGGAAGGAATTAATGTAAATAGACGTTTGTGTGGGGTGGGGTTGAGTGACGATCCCGCATAAGGAGGACCAGATGATGTATCTGTTCCCTTAAACTATTTATCTCCAACACCTGGACTGTTATGTGACTAAAAAGGAAAACTGAATGAAAAATGCATGTTTTTATGAAATTGCATATCATGGGCATTTCATTTTTAATAACTTGTTTTATCTCTTATTGAACATTAGGCTCATAGATAAATCTTGTGATGTAGGTGAGCAGTGTAACCTAAATGAGAATAATGTTAATTGATGATAACGAAATCGTAGCAGAAGGTGCATAGTTACATTGAGCATAGCTACATTGAGCACTTGTATTGCATGGAGATTTTGACTAATGGGTTATGACTCATTATGTTTATATAAATGTTTGAAACTATAGTTATGTACTGTTTAAACTAGGGATTGAGACTGTGTTTTATAATATATGTATTATACATTTTGAATGATACAATGGGTCTTTTAAATTAAAAGGAAAGGTTTCCACTACGTTATGACGTTAATGGCATGTTAAATACATTTTATAACATATTTTAAAAAATGATATAAAAAATGGGTCGTTACAAATATGGTATCAGAGCATAACCAGTCAAAATCGTTCTTGTAGACTGCTAACGACACATAACTCAATGAAGAAATTTTTCTTTAACAGTAAGTTTAGTTATGGTATATTAAGCTACTTGTTAAGTTATTTCACATTATGGAGCAGAATTGTAGCAGAATATAATGGTGAGAGAAGCAAGGAGAAATGTGAATAATCGAGATGACTGAGATGAGGCTATTGGTTGCTTGTTTGATAGTATAGCGTCAATTTCATTACTTGGAATGATTTATGGAATAGGAAGAGTATGAGAATCCACGTCCAGCATTGGTTTAAGAGGAGGCTAGATGAGAAAATTTTAGAAGATTGAAACCTTCAAGTTTTGATGGAAGTACTATTGATTCCACTAGAGTAGAAGAATGGATAGGATCGTTAGAAGATATGTTTGAATGTGCAAATAAAGAGGAATCAAAAAACTTTCATGAGTTGCATATTTGTTATTTCAAGATGTGCAATTTTGGTGGGATTCCATCAAGATAATTCATGATATAAAGACCATGGGAGTGGTTCAAAGAAATTGTCGACGATAAATATTTTAATCACACTACCAGAACAAGAAAATTGGTGGAATTTGTGCAATTGTGCCAAACAAGATATGTTTCTGAATATATAAGGAAGTGAAGCATTAGCTCAATTTGCAACGGACCTTGTGACAACTAATGAACATAAGTTGAACAAGTTTGTTTAGGGGTTAAAAGTTGATATTTAAAGAGATGTGAAAATATATGGTACTCATGATATGCGATATTCGAAGATTGTATCCAAGGTGTTGGAAGTTGAAGAAATTGAGTTTTTAATGGCTAGACAAAGGGAGATAAATAAGAGATTACAAGGTCAACAAAAAAAAGGATGGCAACAAAGTGCAAGAGGAATAAAAAGGCTATATGAGAATGATGAATAGTAGAAAAAGGATAAACATTCAGAATGACCCAAATGCCACTTCATCAAATGTTAAAAAATCTCAGGCCATTTAGTGTTTCAAATGTAAGAAATACCATTTCGGCAAATACAGGACAAGTAAAAGACAATGCTATAAATGTGGCAATCAAGGACACAACCAAAATTTGTTCTACTTTGGTGGGAGAACAGGGAAAAGTGGCATTGAGGATCTTTTCCCTTATGAAAATGAGGAGGAGAAACTGGTTGGGGTTGTGTTAGGTATAATTTTTATAAATGGCATGACTGCATATACTTTGATTGATTCTAAGGCTACACACTCATTTGTGGCATCTTAATTTTGTGCAAAAATAAATTGTCTGTGTGGAATAGTTAAAAATGAATATATTGTGCTTTTTCCCTCTAGTGATTGTTTGGTTACTGAAGGTGTTTTAAAGGAATGTGTTGTCAGTGTGAATAATCGTATATTATAAGCTAATCTTATTGTAATTGATATGAAGAGATATGATGTCATTCTTGAAATAGATTAGTTATTTCGCCATTTTGCCACAATAAATTGTAGAAAAAAAGAAGTTTATTTCCAACCTCAATGGGGTAAACAAAATATTTTCCGAAGAGTTATGGATGAGAACAAATTATCAATAATTTTTGCAATTAAGACTGAGCAGTTATTGGAAAGTAGATGTATTGGTTTCATGGCCAGTGAAATTAATACAAACATAAACTAAAGGTGAAACCTAATGAGATTCTTGTGGTTCAGAATTTTCCTAGGGTTTTTCTAGATGATCTACTAGGGTTACCACTAAATCGAGAAATTGAATTTGTAATAGACGTATATCCTGGTACTGAACCTATTTTTAAAAATCCATATAGAAGGATGCCAGCAAAATTAAAGGCGTTAAAAGTGCAATTAGAAGAATTATTGAACAAGGGGTTTATATGCCCTAGTTTTTCACCATGGAGAGCACCAATATTATTTGTTAAGAAGAAAGATGGATCGATGCAAATGTACATTGATTACAAAGAATTAAACAAAGTGACGATAAAAAATATATATCTATTGCTAATAATTGATGATTTGTTTTACCAATTATAAGAAGCTTGCATATTTTCAAAAATTAATTAATGGTCAGGATACTATAAGTTGAAGGTGAAATCTTATGACATTTCAAAAATTGCATACTGAACTAGATGTGGTCATTACGAGTTTCTAGTAATCTCTTTGCCTTAACCAATGGACCAACTATATTAATGGATTTTATGAACCAGGTTTTTAAAGATTACATTGATAAATTTAATAGAGTTTTTATTGATGATATTCTGGTGTATTCTTGTACGAAGGAGGAACATATGGAACATTTGAAGATCACACTATCTATTTTGGAAGCAAATCAATTATATGCAAAGTTTTCAAAGCGCGAGTTTTGGTTAGAAAAAGTTAGTTTTTTGAGTCACGTGATTTCTAGCGAAGGTATTGAAGTTGTTTCGGCTAAAATTGAAGCAGTTCTAGAATAGTCACAACCAAGAAGTTCTGGTGAAGTACGTAGTTTTCTCATACTAGCAAGATATTATCGAAGATTTATACATGGATTCTCAAAAATTGTTTTACCATTAACCAATTTGACTAGGAAAAATGTGATATTTTTGTGGTCGAATGATTCTGAAGAGAGTTTTCAAGAGTTGAAATGTAAATTGACAACATCTCTGATCTTGGCCCTACCATTGGAGGATGGTAGTTATAGTATTTATTGTAATGCATCAAAAAATGGTCTCGTATGTGTGCTTATGCAGAATGGAAAAATGATTGTCTATGCTTTTAGGTAGTTAAAACCATACGAATGTAATTATCCTACACATGATTTGGAGCTTTTAGCTATTGTATTTGCACTCAAAATATGGATATACTATTTATATGGACAACGATACGAGATATTTATCGATCATAAAAGCTTAAAATATATTTCTACTCAGAAGGAGTTGAACATGAGACAACGATGATGATTAGAATTCGTGAAAGATTATGATTTTGAGATCAAACGTAATCTAGGAAAAGCAAACGTGGCGGTAGATGCAATAAGTAGAAAGACAATATCTAAGCATTTGTTATATCAAGAAATGCCTCGAGTACTTCGAATAGATATTCAAAAGTTTGAATTACAAATGATTACTTCCCAATTGGCATCTACCTTATTAGCTGTGACTTTGATACCTACAATATTGGAAAAGATTAAAGAAGCTCAAGAGGCTCATCCTAAATATATAAGTCTTAAATCGAATTCAATCCTAATGAACCAATTGGATTACTCTATTTCTAATTAAGGGATTGTGAAATTTAAAGGTAGATGGTACATTACTATGAATAGGAAACTACGAATAGAAATATTAAGGGAAAATGACAAATCAACCATCGTACTTTGTGATCAATGGCAAATCAACCACTAAACTATTTTGCTAATAAATTAACCACTAAACTATGAGAAAAAATCGCCTCTAACATCGCTGTCACATTTTTCCTTAAAGACAAAGATCCACAGTGGTTTGACGACAATCCACGGCGGCTCGACGATGATTCACAGCGGCTCAACAATGATTCACCGCAGATTGACCACGATCCGTGGCGGATTGATAAGAAGGAAATTCTTTTCTTTCACCTAGTGTGGTGATGAATCTTTGCAGATCGATAATTCTCTCAATTTTCAACAGTTTTGGACACTTGATGACTCATTTTTCATAAATTTTTTACGATGCACAAGTAGGAGAGATATGTTTTATCATTCAGTGCATATCAGAGCAGATTTGGGCAAGAAAAATATGAGATCATTTACTGAAAAACTTTGGAAATGCCATAACTTTGTGCTTAGTCGACTAATTTGGATGATTTTTATTTTTATTTTGCATAACTTTTTCAGATATACGCGTTGGCAAGCTGCCAAAGGTAGCTAGTCCCACTTTCGAGGGCTAAAAATGCTTCTAATTCCTCCAAATTCCCTTACACAATTTAAAACTGTGAAGCTTCACATGTTATCCTGCCCAAATCTGCTCTGATAAGCACCAAATGATAAAAAAAAAAAAGATGTTTGCTACCTGTGCATTGTGAAAAGATGATGGAAAATGAGTCATAAAGCGTCCAAAACCATTGAAAATTGAGAGAATTATCTATCTGCAAAGATTCACAGTCATACTAGGTGAAAGAAAAGAATTTCCTTCTTATTAATCTGTTGCGAATCGTGGTCAATCCACGGCGGATCATGGTCAATCCACCGCAGATCAAAATAAAAGTGTTTAAAGGCAAATGTGACGGCGATGTTAGCAGCAACTTTTTCCCATAGTTCAGTGATTAATTTCTTAGCAAAAATAGTTTAGTGGTTGACTTGTCATTGATCGCAAAGTATGATGGTTGGTTTGTCATTTTTCCAATTATTAACTAAAGTTCATTCTTCAAAATTTTCCATACATCCTAACAGTACCAAAATGTATAGAGATCTCAAGAAACATTATTGGTGGCCTAATATGAAAATGGATATCGCTAAACAGGTAGAATTATGTTTGACCTGTCAAAAAATTAAGGCAAAGCATCAAAGGGCAGCAGGAATATTACAATCTTTACTAATACTTGAATGGAAGTGGAAACATGTTGTTAGCCTAATAGACATTAAGTTATTTGTTTTGATGGTGATGGTTTTATTTGAATAATTATGTTGTTTATTATGCATTTGTTTGAATCAAATAAATTCGCTTATTCCTCATTGGAAATGCCCTTAATACGGGTATTATTATCTACTAACATGTTTACCTAAGTCCATGTAGCGTGTCTATTGATAATTGAGACTTAGATGATTCAATGAGGGCAAAACTCAGAGTATAGGTCAACTTCGGAGAAGAGGTGGTCGACTAGTTGGCTGTAGAAAGAGCCAAAACTGAAGAGGTGGTCGACCAGTTTGAAGATGGTTGACTCACCATAAAGATAGATTGCTCGACATTCTAAAATTGCTAAAGAATCGTTCAAATGGTGAGGACGTGGTCGACAAAAAAATGGACAAATTCGAGCCAGTTTTCTACTATGCCTAAAAGCGGTCGACCGGGGACAATTTGGTCGACCGCTAGACTACATTTCTCAATGGCTATATTCCAACGGTGGGAAGGAGGTCAACCAAAATGGAGGTGGTCGACCAGTATAACAGAATTCTATAAATAAAGACACTCCAAAGCTCATTCCAACGAAGAGAGAACCATACTGAAATGCTGCCGAAATTCCTACTCATGTTCTCTTAACAAATTGAGTGTCAAACCTAAGTCTCTAACTCCCAAATATAAGATTTAATATTTGGGAGATTTAGGTTCTTATTTGTACTTTTTAATTTATCCTTTTTGTACTCAAACGGGGTGACGCCCCGTAAACAGTCAAGAGAAGGGTGACACCCTAGGAAGACTCAACTTGTAAAGGTTTGATTGACACCTGTGAAGTTAATCACCACTAACCAAGGAGGTTAGGTGATTAAGGATCTCCAAGTCAGGAACTTGGAGCATGGACGTAGGTGGGGTTGACGAATTGCATGAACAAATTGTTTGCACTTTCTATCCCTTATCGCTTTATTATTATTATTGATTGTATGGTTGATTTGTATTAAATCACTTAGGGACAGAATAATTAATATAGCACCAAAAAGTTTAGTTAGAACGCCTAATTCACCCTCCACCCCCCCCCCCCCCCACTCTCCCCCTCTATAGGTGCATGTCGGTCCGACAATTGGTATCAAAGCGGAGTTAATAAACTTTTTGTGTGATATTATGCATATTGTATAAATTTGTTGATTGGATTGAATTTCTTGTTGAAATTTATTTGGAAAAATTTGATTGAACTTTTTGATTGTATAAATTGTTATGGATTTCAATATGCACGTTGAAAGACAATCCATTTCTAGACCTCCTTATTTTTTAGGGTAATGATTATTCATATTGGAAGTCTATGATGAAAATATTTGTACAATCTATTGGTTATGATTTATGGCATATCATTGAAAATGGAATAAATATTCCTAAATTGTCTTGTGAATTCAATGATATTGATAAAAATAATTTGTGCTTAAATGCTAAAGTCATGAACATATTATATTGAAATTATTTGATCATTTTAGCATGCTTAAACAAAAGTATAAATTATTGAAAAAGGAAAATGAAATTTTGATGAAAAAGCATGTTGATATGGTTAAATCTTTTGAAAATTAAATTGTTGAATTGAAAAGTATGAATGAAAGTTTGCTTGCTACTATCAATTCACTTAATAATGATATTTGTGATTTGAATGATAGTTATTTGAATTCTGTTGTTTTGAAATTCACTAATAGTAGCAAAAACTTGAACATGTTTTTAGGAAATCAAAGGATAACCTTTGATAAGGGTGGAATTAGTTATGAACCTTTTAAAAAGAAAAAGGTTTATAATAATTTCTTTATTTGACCTATTATTTGTAATGTTTGTAATTGCGTAGGACATAAATTGTTTTGTTGCCCATTAAAAATTGAATGACAAAAGGGCAATTTCTAAATTGGTGTGAGTTTCTAAAGGAACCCAACTCATGGTTAAAGGACCCAAAAAGGTTTGTGTAATGACCAGGATTTTTCTTCATAAATCCCTTTAAAAACGCGTTAAAATTCGAAGCTTTTATGAAAGAAATATTAGAGTGCAAGCTAGGCCGTTAGAAACACTTAAAACATTACGGAAATAAAACATTTGCGGAAGCGTAAATAATTAAATGAAATAAACTAAACATTTAATTACAATTTAAGAAAAGAAAACTTCATTTAATTAAATTACAACACAATTATCTCTTACTTCCCATAGCTTGGCCAACCATAAGCTCTCTCGTGCAAATCTCTCATTGACTGCGTCTCCATTGCTCGTTAACTCCACGCGTCGTGTGTACCTACACCGCAAGTAAGACGTGAGCCTAAAGCCCCAGTAAGAGTATGGGTTTATGCATATGGGATGCCTCTCTTTAGTTATTTGGAATGGGTCCTCCCCAAACCACTCTTTCAATTACGTATTTTAGGAATAGCTTGTACATGGAGCGTAGAGTTTGGGGAATCTTATGGTTTCTAATTAATTGTGTTATTTAGCCTTGTAATCTCGATAAGAGAATGGTAATTCTTAACTTCACTCGATTATGACCACCCCGTGGTGGTTTTTCTAATTGTTTCTATCGTTATGATGCCTAAGACTAAAAGTACATACAACATACAGAAGAGAATTCATATAACAACCATAGTGGACATACAATGCATGACAAGATTAAATAACAATAACATGCTTGAAAAGTTTACAACCTAAGTTTATTCACATGCTTTTATTAATTTACTTAGGTTGACTAAATCGATTAGGTTAATGCACTCGATTGATTAACAACTTTTAATGAATTAACAACTAAATCAATAACTAGTAAACTAGCTAAGTTATTAATTAACATGCTTGTTAATTAAATTAACCTAAGCATGCTTAAGTTCTAATTATAAATTCGTTACTCTAGTTGACATGCTAATCACAAACAACCACTCTACACTTCACAACAATTTCCACTCACCAATTTATATGTACAAAACAAAGAGATATGTACAAAACAAAGAGCAGAGAAATCAACAAATCAACCAACAAGCCCTAGAACTAACATTATTAAACACACAGCAACAACAAGAGGAATATACATGAACCTACAGCGAAAACAAAGCACAGAAAACTAACATATAATCCAACACACAAATCATCCAAGCATAACATAAAACATACAGAGTATTAAAGCACAGAAAACAGACATACTCTACCACTCACGCACATGTTACTTGCGGTGTAGGGCTTCCTCAAGCCAAGACACACCCAAGTCTTACCTCGAAGCGTTCACGTGTTAGCACTAAATCTTTATCTTCTATCTCTTTCCGATACCTTCATTAGAAATAGTAGTCATTACTAAAATCATTTAATCCACTCGTTAACTTACTAATAAATCTCATAGACTTAGCTTAATAACTAAATCCCGATATTCATTTCCGATAACTACAACAATATTAAATGTAACTTAACAACTTATTTTCCAGGGGCATAACCTAAATCTAACATATTTATGCATCTAGAATTAACCAACAAAGTGTAAGAATTAACAGTACAGAGTGCTATTGCAAGTGACAGAACATTGATCCCTTTAAAATTGGCTAACATATTTTCACAAAACACTAAACAGATTATCGCAGAGTAATCACCAGGAATGTAAACCCAACAGCATAATGCAAATCTCCAAAATACAGAGAATGAATAGTTCTCACCATGAAGACCTGAGAGAAATTCCTCTCTTCAGCCTAACATCGCTCGGACCTCAATATCTTCTAGAGGAGATGCTCTCGGCTTCCAGCTCCAACCTCTAGCACAGAGAGCTCAAGCAGCACCCAGCTCTCTAGAGAGCTCCCGATCCCAGCTTCAGCCTCCAACTCGTCTCTGCCATTTATCTTGGATCCAGGAGACAAACACTGTCCTTTTGCACACCCGACCAAACTGCCCAGCTTGTACAAAATGTCTCCACCGCCCGACACTGTCATTTTCCAATGCAGCAAGAACCAGCCATTGATGGGCCGATTTGAACCCATTAGGAAGCTAGACCAAGGCCTTTAGCCGGTCCAGCTTGAACCGGCATTCCCCAATGCTCCCCCTGTGAAGACAGCGAGCTCAATCGTCGAGCTCCGAACGTCGACCAACAGAACGCAACAAGGGGGAAGGGAGAAAACCGACCAACATACCTCCAATCACCGCCGAAAAAATGCCGCAACAACATCGATCCCAAGCCCCAATTCACAAGCCCTAGCTGCGAATCATCACGTCTCGCCTCTCCACGCCTCGCCTGGACGCACGCCAAACCTGTCACCTCACTCGCCGTCGCCGTCACCTGGACGTCGCCCGTGAGCTCTCCCCCTTGCTCCCCCTTTCTCCCCTTTCTTCTCTTGTCTCACTCTCTGCCTGCGAAACACACGAATGGCCTTTGGCCATTCTGTGTTTGAAGCTGAATAGGTTCAGTTTTTGCTGAACAGGTTCAGTCCACTCCAAAACATAATCCCTTTTATTAAATAACCCACTTAGTTAATTAAATTTAATCCCTTTTATTAAATAACCCACTTAGTTAATTAAATTTAATCCCTTTTATTAAATTACCCACTTAGTTAATTAAGTTAAATCCAATTTATTTATTTACTTTAAAATACCCCTCAATTAATTTAATTTAGCAAATTAAATCCAAATTTATTCTTTATTACTAAACTACTCGTAGGCCTAACGCTCTTAATACACCCTGTAATATCTTGATGATTAAAATATCAGGGTATTACAATTTGAGTGCCTAAGAAAAACACTTAAAGTGTTTTTCAATTTTGAGAATCAAGAGTATGCAATTAAAATGTTTAAATTGCATAATATTCAATGTGTTAGAACAGTGCAAGTCTCTTATCATTAGGCAACTGTCCCCTCCTGTAACCCTTGTCAAAGTTCAAAAGATATTGACAACGGATTCTGTAATACCCCAAAAATACGTTTGGTAAACGTAATAAGTTTAGGTATAATTTGTACCGATTATTGGAATGGGTATTGAAGATTAATTATAATTATTGGTTAAAAATAATAAGGAAAGTGTTAAGTCAGGAAAATATGGCAGAAGTACGTGGGAGAGGTTGATCAAGTGATCAACTTGTTGTGCATGGAAAATATGAAAAATATGGTAGAAGTATGTGGGAGAGGTTGATCAAGTGATCAACCTGATGTGCATGGAAAATATGGTAGAAGTATGTGAGAGAGGTTGATCAAATGATCAACCTATTGTGCATGAAAAATATGGTAGTGCGTTTATGAGAATATGTGAAAGAGGTTGATCATGTGATCAACTGGTTGAAAAAAGAATCCTGGCGAAATAAGGCAGTGGCAAAAGTTTAGAAGGATGCATTGGGAGCGGTTGATCCTTTGATCAACTACTGTTTGGCAAGTGCATTAGACCAGTCGATCATAAGGGATGAAAACTCTAGAAGCGAAACAATGGTGTATGATGGATTTTGAAGTTAGATCGGTCAATCAAGTGATCAACCAGTAAATTTTATTTGGAATTTTTACAACAGACTGGTCAATCCCTTGATCGATCAGTTCCAATAAAATGTTGGTTGGTTGGGTTTTTATGTTATTTTCTAGTTTGTGGGTTTGTGTCGTGAATCCCATGGAGTTGTGTTTATGTGATCCCTCCACGTTGGCTTCCCTTTACACATGGCAATGCCTTGAGGGAGTTAGGTGAGATTTTATTGGGATTTGAGGGAAGATTCTAATACAAGATTATGGAAGAAATAGAAAGACAGAAGAGGGAGAGGAGACGAGAAGCTCTCTGGAATGACAGAGCTGAGTGAGAGAAGATAGAAAAGAAAGAAAGAAAGCTCTTGAGGAAAAGAAGCAGAGAAGAGAAAAGAGAACGAGGATGCTCTCGGGAGAAATAGAGAAATAGAGAATAGAGAAAGAGGAGGGAAGGCTTTTGATGAGGAGAAAAGAGTGAGCAGGGAGCGTAAGGAGAAGAAGAAAAGAGGAGGATGGAAGAAGGAGGAGTTTTCTAGAAAGGGTAGGAGAGTAAGCTGCTGGAGGGGGAAGTTGTTCTCTCGGGTCCTTCTCAAATTCTTCAGCTATGGAGAAATCCCTTCATGACTATTTATGGGTTTTGGTTCTCTATTATTTGGTATGGTTATTGGGCATGGAGGAATATGGATATGCTCTTATTGGATTTATGTTTTATGTCTTTGTTATTGAATGATAAATGTTGTTGGAGTTTCAGTTATGTGATTTAGTTACTGTCTTGTGGGATGCCCTGTTTGTTTGAGGAATGTTTTCTGTTGCGTAAAGGAAATAATGATAAGTTAATAAAATGTTGGTCTAATGGAATAGGTTATTTGTGGTGATTCTCAAAAGCGGTTAAGTGATTAAATAGGTTGAATGTTATGACTTTAGAGGGCCACAACTGTGGGGTTGTTCTGTTTTCCTTCCTGTTTGTTGCTACTGAAAGAGAATGTATGTATTGCGGAGCTAAAAATGGTTCACTGTTTGAGGATTTAGTTGAGGATATGAACTGTAGAAATAAGGATGTTAATCTGTGATTATTAAGGATTTCTTATTTAATGGTTTTGAAGGTATTTAAGAAGAGGGATATAGTCCTAAAGCTCTCTAAGGACAACAGGTAAGTGATATTGAATGTGTTTTTGTGTTTGGGGTCCTACATCGCAAGAGTTAGAATTTGTATGATACCTACATTTACTGCATTTACTAGATTATTAAGTTAGATTGTGATCATATCCTGAGAATGTATTGCTGCTTGATGTTGTGTTTATTAGAAATAGATTCTTTTAATGATATGTTTATTAGATTTTAAATGAATTGATATGGATCATGTTTGAGGATATAGGATCAATGCTAATCATGTTTGAGGACTATAGGCTTTATACTGATCATGCTTTGAGGATATAGAACTGTATGCATCCACGAGCATTGAAGCATCATAGTTTTCAAAAGGTTACGAAAATAGTTTTAAGCATATGTTTTGAAAAGGATATGGTTTTAAAGATAAGAGTAAAGAGAAACAAGTGAAGAAAATGAGAAGGGTTTGAGTCGGCTATAGTTCACCGCTCATTCCTGAAATGTTAATGGAAAAGACAAACAGTATAAGTTCATCATGAGGGTCTAAGATCACCATCATGATTCCATTTGCGATCCATTAACAGAAAAGGCAAATGGTATAAGTTCATCATGAGGGTCTAAGATCACCATCATGATTCCGTTTGCGATCCATTAACAGAAAAGGCAAATGGTATAAGTTCATCATGATGGCAGAAGATCACCATCATGATTCCGTTTGCGGTCCATACCCAGAAAAGGGTAAATGATATAAGTTCATCATGATGGCCTAAGATCACCATCATGATTCCGTTTGCGGTTTTACGTTCACTATGCTGGCCAAAGGTCACCAACATAGTACATGTTGACCGTGGGGGACTTAGTTCACCAATATAGCTTAATTTCACTAAAGTTCATTACAGTTCTATAAGCAAGTAAAAGTAAAGAAAGGAAAAAGGAAAACGAAAACAGAAAACGAAAATAGAAAACTGCATGCATGTTTTAAAAGCGGCATTGCATGTTCATTTCACGTTTTATTTTATATCACTTACTGAGCCTTCGGCTCATAGTTTAAGTTTTGTTGATGTACGTATATGTTCAAGATCAAGATGATGAGCAGGTTAAGGTGCAATTGATGAAAGATTTGCACATGCGGATCTTGTGGCTGACTAGGCTAATGGATAAAAGATAAATGGTTGTAATGTTTTGTAAAGTACTTAAATTCTAAAAGAGTTTTATAAAAGGTTTTTAAGAAAATGATTTTACTTATTATCTTTAAAATGGTTTAATGAATGAAAAGTCTTCCATTACGCAACATATTTATTAAAATGATAAGTCTATCGCTTTGAAAAGAAAAGTTTTAAATTTTAAGTGATTTCTAAAAATGTCACGTTTTAAGAAAAGAAAAACTGGGTCATTACAGGTCCTCCATCGAAGGAACCAGTTCCAAAGACTGCTTTATTGCTAAATTGCATGTGGTATGTCTTCAATCTAGTTTTGTACAATGTGTCAAATTTACACTTAGTAGTCTGAGCGTCACGCTTAAACTGATTATTCATTGCAGCCTGTGAACTTGATGGAGGAGTTCATGAGTTTGGCACATGCAAATATCAAGAAGAACATGGAGACATGTGACATTCTTGCCAGCACTTGGGTAAGAAACTATATCATTTCAAAGTTATTCTTAGTTTTACTTTTGATTTATGCTTAAGACATCATGCAATCATGGATCATGTTGTCTTTTTTCAGAATGGCGCTGTTTTCACAATAATGACCTTCATCATTCCAAAGCAAAAGGGAAGAGCAGACTCGGTGTGGATAACTTCTTAATAATGTGTAATCAATGTTTAAGACGCTATTATGGAAAATAAATCTCTTGAATGTGTTTTTATATGCAGCGCGACACTTTGAATGAGGAGGAGTTTCTTGAAGTACAAGTGAGGGACTCGCTTCTTAGTCTTGGTTGGATCCATGTAAGACACTTTTATTCCTTCATGTTTATGCAATATTTTTTTTTCTTGACGAGCTACTTATAATATATGGTTTTAATTTCAGACGCACCTAAAGCAAACTTGTTTCATGTCATCTGTTGACTTGCACACCCATTACTCTAACAAAGAGGATGTTACCTGAGGCAATTACAATTGTCATGGCCCCTACATATAAACAATGGTAAATTCTCACCCTGCACTAACTATATTCATGGTGCTTTGAAGGAAGTTAATTACTAATTTTCCCTCATAATTGGCCAATTTCAGCCCACAGGGCATATTCCAACTCTCGCGCCCTATAGGGGAGTCGGTCATTAGCAGTTATCAACATAAAGGATTACATCTACACGACAAAGTCATTCTAGAGGACCTTTTCAAGCACTCCTCTCATGTTGAAATCAACCACAAGTTGACGTTGAATGTCGCTGATCTGCATTTTCAAAAAGTATAATTGTACATACATTTGAATTTTGAGTTATTGTACAGTTGTTTATTTTGTACATTTGTTTATTAATTGTGCATTTGAGATTTTGAATTGAGTTATAGTTATTATACACTTGTTTATCATGATATTTTGGTTGGGTATTCTGGTTGTCATTGTTGTTGTTGTTTTGTCAAAATCGTAGGAATAATGGGTGGATGCATAATGCATTGTATTTGTATTAGGGAGAACATCTATAAATAAACAAATGCTATTACGTCAAAAATTTTGAAATAAAGTGTACCATCTCGTGTTCATTTTATCCTTAATTTAACAGTATAAATTTTTTTTTTAAAAAAACACTTGTGAAGGAAAATGAAAGTAAACAAAATGCAAAAGTCTTTTAGATTAAAACACTACAATTCAATAGTTTAAGGAAAAGCCATTTAAAGTAAACCAACATTAATATTTAAAAACTCCTTAAAACATTTGTCGCAAGTAAAAGAAAACATTACTTAAAATATTTGAAATACTTAACACACTTAAAAACTATATCTTAAGCCATAACCCACCAAGGTCAATCCATCAACATCACAAAGACCCAACTTGGCAATACTCCATCAACTGCGTCATTTAAAAGCTTATATCCAATCATAGGCTCCTTACTTACATCACAAAACTTAAACTATGAGCCTAAAGCTCAATAAATGATATAAATAAAATTGCTCATGCTATGCTCTTTGCAAAAAAAAAAAAACACATGCAATTTTCATTTTATTATCCATTACCTTTATCTTTACTGGTGTTAGAGATGTCAATTTGACAAGGTAGAATCCACATCTCACAACATCATTTACATTTATTTGCATGTAATCTATTTTCATTTAGTTCTAGTTACTCATCCAAGTGTTAGAGATGCCAACTTGATAAGGTAGAACTCACATCTCTAAACACCTATTTACGTTTATTCAATATGTTCTGTTTACATTTTTAAAAACGATGCAGAAAACCATTTTCATATATTTTAGGAAAACAATGACGAATGAATGCATGCATACAAGCCATCATATATGTCTATCTAGCATATCCTCAAAACATGATCAATCCTTAACCTAAAGCATTGAACTTAAATCTAATAAATCATAGCATCAAACATCAAGCACCAATACATCATCAAACGATAGAAATATCACAACCTAAGCATCTAGTAAATACAGTCAGCATACAAACCCTGATTTTCTTGTGATGTAGCCCCGAAGGAAAAACACATGCAATATCACTTACCTGAAATCCTTAGAGAGTTTTATCACTTAAAGTTGCCATTCACAATACCTATTCATCAATAACAACAATTTATCAAACTCAACATCAAATGAAATAATCATCAGACCCAACTTGATAGATTAATTTCCCCAATAGTGCATAGCTACATGTACAATAGAATAATACCTCAAAGAATAAAACCTTAACCAACAGAATATAATTTCCAACCCTATCATCCAACTTAATCTCTTAACACTCAAAGTCTAACTTAGCAGGGTATTCAACACTTTCTTATTAAACTACAACAGTATAGATTGATCGATAAACCAACAGAATCAATTAAACCAATAGAATCGTAAACCACATTCTCAATACTTCCATAAGCAAAAATTAACAGAGTTTAAACCCTAAATCTAGAACATATCCAATAATATTCATTAGCAATAACTAAACCACATAATAGTATATCGGCAAGCATGATAACAGAATAAACTTTCCAATAGTGTCTCACGGTCAAAAGCAAGTAGTAATCAGATTCAAATCCACCAAGCAACATGTTCACAATATTTCCAGATAGTAAGAATTCAACCATGAATGACAGAATTACCAAAGTGAAGTTCTACTTACTTGAAGCATCCGAGAAATAGAAATAACTTGCTTCTAAGAACTCCTCCTTCCAAGTTCTCCCTAGTTTTTCTCTTCCTATTCCCTTCTTTTCTACCTCACAGTCTCTTCCTCCCTTTTCTCTCTCTAATTCTAGCAGTTCACCGGTTCTCTTTTTGTCAACACCTCACTAAAGTTTCTCATAGAAACTCAATCAGTTCCTTTTCCGCAAAAGCTTCCTGCAACTCACACTCATCCTTAATTTATAGACCACGAATTGAGTCCCTTCAGTGTCTCAATGAAGGTGAAAAGGTCAAGTGGAGATATGCTTGAGCTTCCATGAAGCGTCAAACGTCAACCCCTTCCATTTCTAGGCGACGGTTATCATTTTCTGGCCACTTTCTGGTTTGTCGGTCGATCAACCACCTTTAGGTGATCGACCGCAAAACCTCTAGAGTCAACAATTTCCTTCAGTGTCAGTTGATCACCTTCTTTCATGTAATCAACTGCAAATCCATATTTTCACAGTTCCTAGAATTACTAGTCGATCATCGCCTTAGTGGATGATCGACCGCGACTCAATATTTTCAAGTCTACTTTATTCCTAATCGATCAACCCCCTTCAAGTGACGACCGCCCTATTACTTCTTCTTCTCTTGTATATATATATATATATATATATATATATATATATATATATATATATATATATATACATACATACATATCCATAACATAAACCACTTAAAAAATCCAAATGTAAATACAAACACATCACTAACTATTTCTATATCGTTCCTTTTAACTCTAACTATCATCAAATAAATCTCCAACCAACTCCAATAATCTTAATCATTCTTCTAAGCTTAATATGAACATAATCCAAGGTATCATAATTGAAGGATCGATATAAGCCTATAGAGGGGGGAGGGTGAATCTAGCGTTTCTAACTTTTTTGTGTGATATATAAATTCTCTAAAACCTTAAGTGATTTGTCGAATATAATTAAATAAAACAATCACACATATATGCAAAGATATAAAGAGTTAAGGGTTAGAGAGTGAACAAGATTTGTTTACGCGGTTTGGCAAATTCGCCTACGTCCGCGCTCCAAGTTCCACTTGGAGATACACTAAACAATTGGCTTACGGATGCCAATAAAACCGTTTACAAGTTGACTATTAAACGGGGCGTCACCCTTGACTAATTCTAAGGTCCTCAACCTTTGACTATTGCAGGGCATCACCCTTAAATTGACTATTGCAGGGCGTCACCCTAAATTTGCCAATTGCGGTGCGTCACCCTAAATTTGACTATTTGCGGGGAGTCACCCAATGATCGAACTTACGGGCGTTCAATCGAGACTATGAGTGTTTCGGGTTGTCACCCTTGTATGATGAATTCTTAGGGAATCACCATTACAATTTTGCACAAGATAATAAATCAGAAATTAAAGCGCAATCTATCTAATCCGAATTCTCATAAATATAACTCGCAAGTTTATGGGTTGGGGAGAATTGGATTTACAGTGTTAAAAGCTCACAGTGATTGAATCGTGTATAAAAATGGGCAGGGCTTCATCACGATTCTCGATTCGGTGTTGAGAGCTTGGAGTGATCCATTATTTATAGGCAATGAGTTTTCGGATGACCTAAATATGTTTTGGACATCTGCGTGTAACCATTGGAAAATAGCTGTTGAAATCCGTCCAAAAACTCACCCATAAAAAATAGATTCAAAAGCTCTACGTCTTCGTGCGTCCTAAAACTCCACACTGCATTTTCGGATGCATTCCTGCGTCCTCATTGTCATCCTCTATCGTCCAAAATCTCTAGACTGCACTGTGATTGAATTGACCCTGAACTTTTAGTGACAGATTTGACCCTGAACTTTCAATGACGGATTTGACCCTAAACTTTCAAAGACAAACTTGAATTTTCGAGGTCAGAGTTTGACTCTGAATTTTTGGTGTCAGATTTGACTCTAAACTTTCAGTGACAAAATGGACCCTAAAGTTTTAGTGACAAAATTGACCTTAAACTTTCAATTGGGTTTGACAATTTTCAGATGACTCTCTCCTCATCCGTGCTTGTCCGCTATCATTTGAAAAGTCCCCAAAAAATTACAGATTCAAATCGAGAATGTCTGGGCTCATCTGAGATCATCTACGTCCGTCCAAAAAGTCTAAAAAATGTCCAAAAATATTATAGATTTGAATGCTTCTCATCCCCCATCATCCGAGTGCTTCCGGTAGTGTCTGAAAACTCCAAAAACCATTTTTAGGATGCCTCTCCTTGTCCGTGATCCATCAAGCCTCCATCCAAAATAAACCCTGAACTATATTGAGTCCTAAAATAATATGCCACACTACATGGACTCAAATAAACATGTTAGCACATTAATAATACCTATTTTGAGGGTATTTTCAATAAACACAAATAAATATTATGATAAAAATGATAAAAATAATATCCAAAAAATACAAAATATAACACAAAATACAACTTATTGATTTATTAAACTAACCAACAATTTAGTCATCATCAAAATAAAACTTAGCCTAACAAAAAGGCTAACAATAATTCACTATATCCAATCACATTTCCACTGACCAACACCTTAATCATCCAAGTCAATTCCTAATACCCCCAAAATCATCACTTAGGTGTATACTTATCATTAAGAGAATTTGGGATATTACATAAAGTGATATGAAACTTGAAAGAAACCGTAATTCATAAAGTAGAGGTATTAGTTGCTTTTAAAATTACAGAATGTTAGGTGAAGAAATAGAATTCAACCTAATAAGCTATAAGCTTAAGATTGTCTGTTTAATCTGGGACGTCAGTTTTAAGTTTAGGGACATTCGTTTTAAGCTAATAGACATTCGTTTTAAGCTGAGGGACGTTTGTTTTATGCTGGGGATATCAGTTTTAATTTGGGATGTCTGTTTTAATCTGAGGGACATCCGTTTTAATCTAGGAGGTTTATTTTAATTTGGGACGTTTGTTTTAAGCTGAGGGACATCTATTTTAACCTGAGGCACACACATGTTCATTGTAAGTTGAGGGACATCCATTTTGGTTCCGTTCAGTTTTTCACCTTAATAACTTTTGGTTTGGTTCCATTTTTTTCAAACCGAATACAATCGGTTCAGTTCCAGATTGTATTGTATGCTCAAATCGTTAGGCTTGACTCGTTAAGGCTCGTTAGGCTTGTTTAGCCGACTCCACTAGGCTCGTTTAACTCATGGCTCGCGAGCTGACTTAAGTTCAAATTTTTTTTAGGCTGGCTTATTAGACTCAGTTCATTTAAATTGGTAGGCTCGATGAGTCAAACTTTGTCTAGCTGGGTGAGGCTCAGCTCGGCTCGGCTTGGCTGGCTCGTTTGTCATCTCTAGGTTTTGCATTGGACGCAAATGTCCATGGACTATTCTCAGATGCCCATGGTAATGAGAGGATATAAGATGTTTGCGGATGTACCCTGGGAATAAGAGAATGTTGTATTTGGATTTGGATTGGACACATCCAAATTGTCAACAATCCGAGTGAACTGTGGATTTTTACACTAAAGCAAAGAAAAGCCAAAGGTTGTAATTTCAATGCATCATAAGTTCCATTACGAAGTCCCTAAGCAAGGCATTAATACCCCTACAATTAGAATTAAGTCCTAGTTACAAAATACAAAGAAAAAACCTTTAAAACAAATCCCCCACACTCGACTAGAACAAACTCTAGCCGAGAGACAACCAACATATGCCACTAAAATTAAGTGTTACAAATTAAAATAAAATACATGTTAAAATAACCAAACATAAGTTACAAACAAAAATGAGGTCACATAGCTACATCCAGGCCTTTAATTTATTCCCATGGATCTTCTTTCAATTAATGGTCAGATTCTCCTAATCAAAGAGTGCCTCCTCAATTCAACTATTTGTCCAATTCTTTGATCTCCATAAATGAGCATGATTGGCAAAATCTTAAACATGGATACTTGGAGGACCTTTTAAAATATCTTGAAAGAATTACCTGCATGATAAAGAGATAGCTGAAAATTGTTAGCCTCCTTGCTGGTTGACATGTGGATGGGATCCGTTGCACATCACTTCCATTAGTGAGTGTGAAGTTTTTCAAGAACAATTAGATGTCATTCAAGATTCTATACAATTACTTACTCAACAAGTGCATAGGTTATTGGCTCTTGCAGCCTAAGCACCTAAACATCGAATGTAGATAGGATGGGTGGCTATCGAGGCGTGAAGAGAGCACTTGATTATGCCTATCATGATTAATGGGACGAGGATGATAGTGGTGACTTCCATGGGATTCCCGTGTGAGGTAATATAGATTGGCAAATGAAATCAAGGGGTTGAAATTGCTAATTCCACATTTTTAAAGCACGAGTTTAGGCGAGGAGTATTTGTATTGGGTTCAAAAGGTTGAAATATTCATTGAGTGCTCAAATTATTTAGAGGGGCAAAAGTAAAGCTAGCAACTTTAAACTTTGATAACTATTGAGAAAGAGTTATTATATGGTTTTATTTTATATAAATATTGATGGAAATGAATGATTTTTTGCTATATAATGTTACAACTTTATGTTTTTTTTTTTGTAAAAATCAATTTTTGTGATTTTTAATGTAAAATCTTGTGAGAAATATGCATAATTATTCTGTTTTACCTTATAGAAATCACACGTGCATGTATTTAAAGCTGAATCATCAAATTTAAATGGGAAATGCAAAAGAAGATTTTAAACAAGAAAGATAAAGTTGTTGAGATTTTTATGGAAAAGAATATTTAAAGCAACAGATGGAAGGATAATATTATTATCTTCCTTTCACAAAGAGCGATTAAAAATCAATTGAAAATAGGAGATAAAATCACAGCAATAAATAGAGGATAAAACCACTCTCCTTATTTTGGGAAAAAATTTAAAGAGTGAGAGAAAATTAGATCTCATTTGATTTTAAATTTTTGTTGGATGAGAAAAAGGTAATTTGATTTTTGAAAATAGATGAGGGAAATGAATTGCTAAAATGGTGGAGAGGTTATTGGCAATAAAGGAATGAAACTTTAGAATGAAAACTTGAGGAGGAATAATCCAAATGGAAACCTGTTAGAGTTCAGTGTGACCCCAAATTCTAGTTGGCTCGAGTCAGGCCGAGTTGGGCCCATATTCAATATTAGGGTTTCCTATTTCAGTATAACTAGGATTTCTTGTTTATGTTATAAATATAAGATTGAGTCGCAAAACTCATTGTACTTTGATTTCCAAATAATAAATTTTTTCTCTGTTCGTGGTTTTTCCTATAAGGGTTTTCCACGTAAATCTTGATGTCCCTATTTCAACAGTTTTCTTTTTCCATTTTGTGTTCAATTCTCAACAAAACCCAAGAGGGAAAAGAATATGAAAGAGAACCCATCCAAGTGAGCATTCGATAGAGAACGAGGAGAAGTCTTCCAGCTACGACAGTAAGAGGAAGATCATCGAAAGAATCACAAAGACCTCTTAACATCATTTCTTGTTCTTGACTACAATTATTCTAGGCACAGATTTTACTGCAACATTGAACAGTATCATAATGATAGGGAAGAATCTTTATATTTTTATGTTTTGTTATGATAATTTTGAGAATAATTATGATGGTTCTTACTCTTGTTATGGGCTAAACTCTCCTATTGATTAGGATGACAAAGTACTAAATTATATGAATTTTTTTCGTTTGCTAAAGTTGTTTTACATTCGAAGTTGAATAATTCAATATGTTTTGAATGATTAATTTATTTAGTATTGATGAGCATAAATAATTACTCATATTTTTATTATACTTACTCGTATTTAAGGATTCAAGACCAATATTGAATTGTGTGAGGATAGCATTTACATATTATTTTGTTTTGAATCACATGACACGTTTGAATGATGCTAAATTGAATTTTCTGAGATATTTATCATTCATATTCTTGGAAGAATTTTAGGAAAATTATCAAGCAACTCGACGAAGTCTTGAACTAAAAAGAAAAATCTAAATTATTCAACTGATTGATGCAACACTCTACAACAATTGTAGCAAAACTCGCAAATGGAGGAAAATCAATTCTCAACCACTTTCTCATAATTTGAACCTCTCAATTACTTATTTGTATTTTATATAAATTATTCAACACCTCATTCATCATTCCAAAACTATTTTCTATTTTAAACTTTTTGTTTTGCATATTCGCTTGATTATGGAGGCAACATGTGAAATTATTCTGCTTGAGTCTCGAAGAAGCTTCTCAACATCAGTCACTTTTGGAGAAAGGAAGGGGGAAGGAGACTTTGTTACTGACAAGAATGCTTTGTGATGAGCATATCGAAGGATGATGTGCCACTGCCCATCACTATGCCCAAGGACGAGATTAACTAACCTTTATTTTGATCCAACACTAAAACAAGATCAAGATGAAGATTATATCACAAATTTTTCCAAAGAGCTCATTAACATTGCATATTGGGCTTTGACCAACAAGGCTCAAAGTCAAGTTTTATTCGCTTTTTAATTATTTGAAGATTACGTGAAAGATAACCCAATGGGACCCATTGACATCCATCTTTCAACCATGCAGTTTACTAGGGTTGCAGCCGATTTATTCCATCTTTTTCTTTAGTTTTACATTAGTTTGGTTGTGTTTTATTGTTGGTTGAAGTTTGGGGATAGTGTGTATTGTTTTGAGTCAGTTTTTAGAATATTTTGCAAAGATTCTTCCTTTGGTTCATAAAGTTCATACCTTTTTATAGTTGATCATTATTGGTCCTTCTCAATGTTTAAGATTAAATTCAATTGGATGAGTCTATATCTATAGATAAAATCTTATCTTCATTTTATTTAAACCAGACAAAGTCTATTTCTTGGATTATTATATTTCGGATTGAATTTTGTGGAGATTTGATTTGATTTATTATTATTCTTACTAAAAATCCTACCTTTATTACGAATGATCAATAAAGTTGTAATTTTTAAGGATTGGGACGAAATATATTGTGAGCAACACAATACAAAAATTCAACAACTATTAATTGAGTATTGATCTACATTATTTTTTTTTCTATCAAGGTGCTTCAACATGGCTTCTTAATTGACCAAACATTTACATGGTCTCCGCCTATAATTAGCATACCATTCCATTTGTGAATACATCCCAAAAATAAAAGCTCCTAAGCGTTTCTATTATTGAGTGTGTGAACTTTTAAAGAGACCAATGGTTCATGAGAGTTTTGTGTAAGAGTGTTCTTGGGTTAATTCAGTTTTGGGTTGTGAATGTTAAATGCATAATTAGTGTAATTACTTGTACGGTAGTTTATTTGTACGGTAGGTTTTCCTTTTATCCTCTTATCTAGGTTTACATATACTATATATACAAAATGCTGTAGAAGAAGCACAGTGTATAAAGTTTTTAGAAATACAGTGAAAGAAAATTACAGATTTGAAAAATCTTCTCTCTCTCATTTCTTTACAAAATCTACAATTCTCTTCTTGGTATCAGAGCCGCCATGGCATCTTCGAGCACTGCTAATCCTTCCCCCTCCCCCTCAATGCCAGTTTCTTCCGCTGTCTCTTCTCTTCCCCCATTTCCTGCAGTAAATCAAACTTTAACAATCAAACTAGATTCCTCAAATTACCTAGTCTGGAAAGTCCAACTTCTCAATATTGTCATAGCAAATGCTATTGATAACATACTCGACGGCACACTCCCAGCCCCTCCAAAATACACTGATTCTCTCACTCTTCAGCTAAATCCAAACTTCAGCATCTGGCAACGATACAATAGGCTCATTATGAGCTGGTTTTTTCTTCACTCTCGGACAGCATCCTCCCCCAAATCGTCTGCTATGATACCGCCGCTGAGATATGGAGAGCTCTTGGCCGGTCGTACGCCTCTTCTTCTATGGCTCGCATCACGGATCTGCACACTCAACTTCGCTGTATCTCCAAAGATGGTCTGTCTGCTGCCGCCTATATCCAGAAAATCACATCCTTATGCAACACCCTTGATGCTATTGGTGAGCCAGTAAGCTACAACGACCATATTATCTACTTCCTCGGCGGCCTAGTCAGTGCCTATAACCCCTTTGTTACTTCGATTACTAGTCGTGTCGACAAACCTTCTATGGAGGAGATTCACAGCCTCCTCCTCAGTTATGACTTCCGACTAGAGAAGCAAAACTCAGTTGCGCAGCTTCCTCCTCAGATCTCCCTTCAAGCCAATGCCGTCTTCAGCCCAGCTCCTTATCGTCCTCCACGGCCTCCATCCTCACGCCCTAATCCTAGCTCCAATGGTCTTCTCAGGTCTTCACACCCAACTCATCCTCCATGGCGCTAGAACCGACCCAAACCACCTTTCAAGCCCAAATGCCAAATATGCAACAGGTTGGGCCATACGGCCCTAGTCTGCTACCACCGCCAAAATCTCTCCTATATGCCCAGCCAGCATCCTTCTTCCATGCCCAGCCCACTTAACAATCCATCCTTTCCCTCTGGCCCACCCAACCACCCTCCCTTTGTTCATGGCCCACCTAGAACACCTCCCTCCCAACATCTTCCTCACGCCTACAATGCTTCATTTTTCCCTCCCCCAGGCTACCCTCTCTTGCCTCAATCCACCTCACAATCCTCTTCCTGGCTTCTCGATAGTTGTGCAACTCACCACTTCACTCCGTCTGCTTCCACCTTGACAGACTCCACTCCTTATCTGGACTCGGCGCACGCTATCACCGCGAGTGGTTAGACTCTGCCTATTTCTAATATTGGTCACACAGTCATCCACACAGCCTCCTGTCGTCTACAACTTAATTCTGTCCTTCACACTCCCATAATCACTCACAATCTCCTTAGTATTCATAAACTCTGTCTTGATAATCCAGTATTTGTTGAATTTCACTCCCACTCTTTTTTTGTCAAGGATCGGATCACACACCAGATTCTTCTTCAGGGCTCCCTCAGTGACGGGGTCTACAAACTTGTCCATCCGTTTCAAGCTCTTTCTCTATCCGCCAGCAACTGTCCATCAGCAGCTCCAACATCCCCTCCTCCGTGTTATGGCATCTTCGTTTAGGACATCCTAGTTTTTCTCATATGTCTTCCTTTTTAAAGCATTGTAATCTTCCTTTTTCAGAATCTGAGACATCTAGACTTTGTAATTCTTGTCAATTAGCGAAGAATCATCGTTTGCCTTTTTCATTGTCAATTTCACATTCACAAACGCCCTTTGATTTAGTGCACTCTGATGTTTGGGGTCCCTCCCCGGTTCAATGTATCACAGGCGCTCGTTATTTTGTCTTGTTTATTGATGATTGCACTCGTTTTACTTGGCTTTACTGTCTCAAAACAAAGGACCAGGTCCTTTCCACCTTTTCCAATTTCATATCACTCATCCATAATCAATTTAGCACATCTATAAAATGTTTACAATCCGATTGGGGTGGGGAATTCCAATCTCTTTCCAAACTCTTACAATCTAAGGGTATCCATCATCGTATCTCTTGTCCATACACCCCAAATCAAAACGGTCGCGTTGAACGCAAAAATCGACATGTTGTTGAAACAGGCTTAGCTTTAATGTTCCATTCTTCCATCCCACAACATTTTTGGCCGTATGCGCTCACTACTGCTGTCACTTTCATAAATTATATGCCTATGCGGTTTCTCAATTTCAAATCTCCTTCCGAATGCTTATATGGCACCATACCGCCCTATAATTCTCTTCGTGTATTCGGTTGTCTATGTTACCCCTTTCTTCGCCCATTCAACACAAATAAGCTTCAACCTCGTTCTTTACCCTGTGTTTTTCTAGATTATAGCTCTAATCATAAGGGTTACATATGCTTCAACCCTACATCCACTCGCGCGTTTATATCTCTAGACACGTTGTTTTCGATGAAAACTCATTTCCATTTTCCACTCTTCCACCAAACCCTACCCCACCTTCTACCATATCCATACCTGTTTCCACTATCCCACTCCCTTCTTTATCTAAACCTTCTTCCTCCACCACATTATCCTCCACCCTACCAGTGTCACCATCTACTTTCCCCTCTCCTTTGGTGCTGCCCTCCCTCCCCTCACCTATGCCACCTCCCACCCTTCATGCATCTAACCCCACTCCTAGCTCCTCCAACCCAATCAACCTTCATCCCATGTGTACTAGATCAAAAGATAGCATTTTCAAACCAAAAGCTTTCTCAGCTACTAGCCTTCAACCCTCCACTCCTACCATATTCCTCCAAGCTTCAAAATGCAAGTTATGGCTTGATGCCATGCGGGACGAAATTAATGCTCTCCACAAAAATAATACTTGGACACTTGTTCCACTTCCTAGTGGTGCTCCTCTCATCCATTGTAAGTGGGTTTTCCGGATCAAACTGACCAGCTCTGGATCTATTGATCGCTATAAAGGACGTTTAGTTGCCAAAGGATATGACCAGACTAAAGGCGTTGATTATGATGAGACCTTTAGCCTGGTTGTTAAGCCGACAACCATCCGGCTTGCTCTCTCCTTGGCCTTCTCTCTTGGGTGGACTATTAGGCAACTCGATATCAACAATGCCTTCCTCAATGGCGACCTCACAGAAACGGTTTATATTCAACAACCTCCAGGTTTTGTCAGTTCTTCTCATCCATCCTGTGTATGCCTTTTACAGAAATCTTTATATGGTCTGAAGCAATCACCTCGTGCGTGGTACACCAAACTTTATAATGCTCTTCTTCACTGGGGCTTCCGCGCATCACGGTTGGATACTTCACTCTTCATATTTCGTAAGGGCACCTCTATTATCCTGATGCTTGTTTATGTTGATGATATTATAGTCACAGGCAACTCCCCTCCCCTCATTGGTGATCTGCTTGGTTTTCTCAATACGAAATTTGTGGTTCGTGACATGGGTCTACTTCATTACTTTCTCGGTATCTCCGTGACGACTTCAGCAAACCGTTTGATGCTACATCAGTCTAACTACATCACCGACCTACTTATCAAGGCCAATATGTTCTCCAGCAAATCGGTATCGACTCCTATGGTTTCCGGACCCATTCTCTCCAAGCAATCGGGCACTCTTCTTCTTGATGGCTCTTATTATCGCAGTATTGTGGGAGCTTTACAATGCTGCTGCATCACGCGTCCCGACATTGCCTTTGTTGTGAACAAAGCTTGTCAGTTTATGCATGCTCCTACCGATGTTCATTGGACTGCTATTAAACGAATTCTTCGATACCTTCGGGGAACTATCAATCTTGGTATATCCTTCTCTGCTACAAATAATTTTAATCTGAGATGCTTCACTGATGCAGATTGGGCCTCTTGCCCCGACGATCGTAGAAGCACTAGTGCCTTTTGCACCTTTTTAGGCCCAAATCTTATCTCGTGGTCCTCTGCCAAACAAAAAGTTGTTTCCCGTTCAAGCACTGAGTCAGAATATCGCAGCATTACCCATGGCGCTTCGGAACTCCTTTGGCTACAATCTCTCTTACATGAGCTCAGTATATCTACTTCTGCGACTCCCATCATTTTCTGTGACAATTTGAGTGCTACATATTTGGTGTCGAATCCTGTGTTTCATTCCAAATCTAAACATGTTGAGATTGACTATCACTTCGTCAGAGAAAAGGTTCAAAGTAAATCTTTGTTCGTTCTTTTCACACCTTCGGCAGATCAAATAGCGGATGCTCTCACCAAACCACTACCGTTGAGCAAATTTCAATTGTTCCAGTCCAAGCTTCTCGTCCAACGTCCTTGAGCTTGCGGGAGGATGTTAAATGCATAATTAGTGTAATTACTTGTACGGTAGTTTATCTGTACGGTAGGTTTTCCTTTTATCCTCTTATCTAGGTTTACATATACTATATATACAAAATGCTGTAGAAGAAGCACAGTGTATAAAGTTTTTAGAAATACAGTGAAAGAAAATTACATATCTGAAAAATCTTCTCTCTCTCATTTCTTTACAAAATCTACAATTCTCTTCTGTGAAGAGTCTGGTGTTTAAATTATTTAATGTAGTTTATCTTGGTGCTCTCTAACATGGATGTAGGCTAATTGTCAAACCACATAAATTCTTGTGTTTATTTTTGGGAAAATGATAAAAACAACCATCATTCTTTACTGTTTTTAACAAACCAACCATCATCCGTTTTTTGTTAACAAATTAACCACTAAACTATGAAAAAATGACGTCGCTAACATTGCTGTCACGTTTATCATTAATGACGACGAACTGCTGTGGATTGACGACAAACCGCAGTGGCTTGACAACGAGCTGCAGTGGAAATGACTTAATATCCATGGTGAATTAATTTACAAAATTTTAGATTTTGTAAAAGAATAAATTTAGAAGATTTTGGGTTTTATAATTTAGAAGCTTTTGTAAAAGAATGTTAATATTTTAGTTTTCGGATGATTTAAAATTGTTTTACAGTCCATGAGAGAATGTTTGTGTTGTCTGAGTTTTTCTACGAAGAAGAGAATAAATAGTATTTTTATTTGTAGATCCGCCGCGGTTTAACAATTTAACCCCTGAACTATGATGATCCACTGCGATTTAACAATTTAACCCCTAAACTATGATGATATACCGTAGTTGAACAATTTAACCCCTAAACTATGATGATTCCCACAGCTTAACAATTTGACCCCTGAACTGTTATGACGATCTGCCGTGTATCGACGACAAACCGCAGCGGTTCGACGACTATCCGATCGGTTTAACAATTTAACCCCTAAACTATGATGATCACCGTTGTTTAACAAATTAACCCCTAAACTATAAAAACAATCCTATGTAGATCGACGACTAACCGTAGCGATTTAACAATTTAACTCTTGAACTATGACAACGATCTGCTGCAGATCGACGACAAATCGTAGTAGTTTAACAATTTAACCCCTGAACTATGATAATTTGCCACGGTTTAACAAATTAACCCCTAAACTATGATGATCCGCTGCGATGCGACAATATGAAAAACGTAACCGCTATGTAGGGGTTGGTTCTCGGTTCTTGGTTTATGGAACCACGACCATAACTTTGACTTCTTCAACTTCAAAGAATCATAACTTTGGCTACGAGTGTCAGAATTGACTCTATAAGATATCAAATTGAAGCTCTCTCAGACACCTACAACATATTATGTAGTTTATCTTGTGACCTACATTTCTCGGCCCCAAAATCACTCGTTTAAGCCCTAAAATTTGTGATCAAAGATTTTAGACAATAATTTCAGCATTTATTAGTTTTATGTGATCAAACCGCTGTGGTTTCACGACAAATCGTTGTGGTTTCACGACAAACCGCTCCAATTCGTTGTCAAACCACTGCCGTTTTACGACAAACTGTTGCGGTTCGTTGTCAAACCGCTGCGGTTTCATCGACAATCGCTGCGATTTGTCTTCAAAGCATGTCGATTCGTCGTCAAAGCGTTTAACGGCAAACATGACATCTATGCCAGTGGTGTCATTTTTTTATAGTTTAGTGGTTAATTTGTTAACAAAAAAAAATAATGGTTAATTTGTCATTAATAGTAAAGAATGATGGTTGATTTGTCATTTTTCCTTTATTTTTTATATTTTCTTGCATCAACAAATTTTCATCACATCAAGGTTCTCATCAAGATAAATGATGTAGTAGCATTGTGTAAGTAAGGTTTGCATTAAAATCAGTTTTTAGTCCATAGCCTGAGACATACTCATTGTATTGGTATCTACAGTTGCATACGAGAAGTAGCTTAACACTTAAAAAGATTGAGACACTACTGCACTTGGACCCTCCAAAAAAGGGGGGGTCGGCTTGGGCCCAGACTTTTGTCGAGGCTAAGGCACATCAAACTGAGCCTGTGGGCTGACCTAATGTGGTCAGATGATGACGCTAATCTACTGCAGAGTGAAAAAGATACACTAAATTATGAAGAGGATGTGACAAAAAAGGATGGAGAAGTCTTCTTTTCTTGAAGATGATTTTATGTACAGTTTTGTAAATAAATCAAAGACAAAGGATCTTAGAGCTTGTAAAAAAATAGTATACATAATGCAAAAATAGATAAAGAGGTAAAATAGTCTTCTATATTGATTTGTAATGGATATGATACAAATATTTTTTAAGAAAAGATCTTATTTAATGAAATATTTAAGTCTAAAATAAACAAAGATTTTTATAGGGCTAAGAATTTTTCTTAGAGATCAGTTCAATATTTAAAAATGGGCGAGCGATTGCCAAAACTCCAAAAATGAGATCTCAGACACCTTCAAGAAAACTCCAAAATGACATCTAATTTAAAAAGAAAGATTGTTGCAGAAGAAAAAGCAAAAGGGGAGGGAAAGCTGCCACGTGACTATGGGGAAGAGGGCAGGAAAAAATATAATGGGAAAAAAGAAAGAAAAATAAACAGTTTTGTTAAAAAAAAAAAAAAAGCTAAACTAAACCAAAAATCTGATTTTAGAAAATTTGTGACGATGCAGTATAACATGGATAAAAATACAGTTAGGTTGTGCATTCTATTAAATTTAGTGGCATAGATGAATTGAAAGACCATTTAGAAATTAGACGAATAAAAATATATTTTACCTAAAAAATTAATTATCTTTTAGAAACAATATGATGTGTAAAGAAATCCAACATTCTTGGAGAATTAATAAATGTGCTAGGTGTGTACATTCTAATTTTACATTTTGAAGGGATGTTTATATATCACTTGTTCATTGATAGAATAATTATGATAGATTATAAATAATTGTCTGCAACTCTTTTATGATTCTCAATCTCTCTCAATAATAGCCTGAGATAAAATTAACTAAATTAATCTATTTAGGATAATAAAATGTGATTGAAATGGTAACATAACTTAAGTTACCTCTAATGAGCTACTTAAGTCATTACATTGGATAGTCATTTGAATATTTTTAGAAAAGAAATCAACTAACTAATTGAGAAAATAATTCCAATTTGAAAATAGTTATATAATAATAGATACTTTAAGGCATGAACGTTGGTGAAATTAACACAATTGAAAATATGCATGGAAAGATATTAATTTTTGCACAAAAATTAGTAGAGGTGCTTCTTATAGCACAACCATTGTTTGACATAAATTGAAGAGAATATTGTGCTTAGAATCTTAAACCATTTTAGGAAAACAAAGTAGACATCCTAAGGTATGATTTGGCTTTAAAATGATGTCAATTCAACGAGTAAATAGAAAGATATACATGGGTAAAATTAACACAATGCATAGAAGTTAGTTAAATTTTGACTTTCGACTTTACGTAGTCGGAATTAAGTACTCGATTCGGAATCGAGGAGCAAGAAACAGGTCATGTGGACTCCATTTGACATAATTTAGCATGTCAAGTAATAAAATTATCAGCCAATAAAATAGTGTCACATTTCACTTTCAGATTAACCTTTGATTATGTAAAGGTGTAATTAGAGATAATTAAGATTAATTAACTATGATTAATTATGTTAATAATAATGATTAGTTTATATACTAATCAAAATTAATCAATTTAAGCTAATTACACTTAAAACATAATTAAGTTGGATGATTTAGTGAATTTATGCAAATTAAATGTTAAAATGGAATTTTGGAAAGAACAAATTGGACAAAATAGTAAATTCAATTCCTTAATTCATCTTTTAGCACATTGAATGGATAATATCATTAGAAGCTGTTGAAAGGGAGCAAAAATTGTGCCCCTTAACTCAAAAAAAATATAAGGGAAAGGAGAAATGGAGGGAGGAGAGAAAATAGAAGAAAAAAGGGCGAAAATTAAGAAATTGATATTCAAGTCTTAAAGATAATTTGTTCTCTGTCAAAGACGATCCTAAAGGTATAACTTTCTTAGCTTGAAAAAGATAAATCAAGAAGAAGTTCGAGGTCAGAATTTTAACCATAGAGATTTTCTAAACTAGGTTGATTTTGCATGATATAGATGGAGGAAGATTGATTGTGGAGTTATATGTTAATTATTATGTTTGTTTTGGTTAGATTTAAGCTGAATTGATTAAATGATGGAATAATATTGAGGTATTTTGTTGAATTATAAAGGGTTTTGATGAAAATATGTATGGAGTTGGGACAAACAACCTTAAGGTGTTATAGCACTCTTCTCGGGTGCTACAATGCTAGGTTTCGAGTGAGAAAACTGAGTCTGAGTCTGAGATTATTGCCCTTAATTGAGCATTGTAGCACTCATCAAAAATAGTAATCGGGCGCCGTAGCCCTCTCCAAAATTTCTACAATCAGCATAGAGGGTCGTAACCCTATGTTTGAAGGTTGTAGCTCTATGGTTGTCACATTAGGACTAAAATGTGATTTTCAACTATTTTTCTTATCGGTTTTCTATGAAAATTGGGACATCATTAGAAAATTTTTAAATAGATGTATGACCGCAGGCGAGCTAGCCCTGCAAGGCAACAGGCGAGCCAGCCCGATCTGGGGCCCACCTCACCCAAATCCACATAATTAAATTTTTTAATTCATTTTCAAAAAAATTGATCTTTCCTTCTTTTCCTCCTTTTTTTAGTGTTTCTTTTCACTCTAAAAAATCTTCACTCAACTCTATTTATAACCTATCTCTCATCTATTTTATTTTCTTTTTTCTTTTTTCTTTTTATTTTCATTTTTCACTTTTTATTCTTTTTTTTTCCTCCTTTGACTTCCACAATTGATAATTCGCTAAAGGGACGTTTGTTCCTTTAAAAAGGACATCATCGTATTCCCCACTTGACATCCTCCTTCCTCCATTTTAACGTCCGTCTATTCCTTCACCCTAAGGGGCGTCCTTTCCTCTAAACAAGACGTCCGTCTTTCAGAACCAGCCAAGCATTCACCCGGATGTACTTTCTGGCACTTGGGGCAAACTTTTTGTGGGGAAACATTAGTTGCTGGTAACATAGGTCTTTTGTCGGGCCTTCGTTGTGGTTCACCCCTGGCTGGTCGCTTAACACCTTGGTTCACGGGTGGACTGCTTTTTAATTGCTGACTAGGGTTAGGCTTCCAAACTCTTGCATCCCTCTGTTTGGCCACTGAGAACTTCACTCCCTCCACTGCTAGAGCTCTAGATATCATTTGCGAATATGTGGCATTTTCGGTGCCAGCTCCTATTACCGCCTCATGTATTTCCATCCTCAATCCACGCACAAAGTGTTGTACCTTGGGCTTCTCTTCTGCCACAATATGGGGAGCATAGTGGGATAAAGCCTCGAACTGTTGGGCATATTCAGATACTATCCCTATCTGGCGTATCCGCATGAACTCGGTTTCCTTTTGAGTACGGATGGTGTGGTTGAAATACCTATCATTAAATAACTCCTTGAAAGCATCCCAAGTGAGGATCTCATTGTCCCGCGAGGCCTTCACTGTGTCCCACCAGAATCTAGCCCCGTGACTTAAATAATATGCAGCGTACTTAACTTTCTCGGTTGCCCCAACTTCACCATAGGAAAACTTGTCTTCCATAGATCGCACCCACTCCTTGGCTCCGGAGATATCAGATACATCACCATTGAAATAAGGGGGTCGAAGCTTTTGAAACCTTTCCCATCCATCTCCTCTGTGGACTAGCTACAGTTGAAGGTCTCGATAATCTCCATTACTATTCCTGTGACCCATAAGTGTCTCCATATGTCGAGATTGTTGTTCCATAAATTGATTTTGTCTTTCAATCTGTTGCGCTTGTTGTTCAATTAGTGCAGCCATATGTTCCATAGTTTCGTCTCGACCATGATCCTCATTGCGATTAGGTGCCCTAGGTGCAGCTCCAATTCCAGGCAATCGTCCTCTTCCTCACCTTGCCATTTGGTTTTCTAAATGCCTACGCGTTCACGGTATAGTGTAAGTGAGTAAGGTTAAAATTTTTATTACGCATTCTTATTAATTTGTATACATTTCTTATACTTAAAAATAAGTTCTTCACATTTTTTTTTAATCATTCGTATCTTTATTCTTTTACTTATTCTTATTTTTCATTTTCTTTGTCTTTATTTCTTTCATAATCTTCTTTTCCTAACTTAGACTTCATAAGGAAAAACTCATTTTTACATCATAAGGGAAAAAATCTTAGAAATTCTTTTTCCATTAAACATTTATCACAATTCTAAGTTATTGATAACATACATGTCATAATTCTTCTATCGTAATACCGTTCTTACTCATGCTTGACGTTTACTTTTTATCTTTTGTTCTTTCATATCAATCTTAGCATAACATAAGGAAAACTTACAGCGGAGACTTACCCGTCGAGTCTGGATTGTCCGTGATACGCTTGAGTAGTAGTACTGCTCTGATACCAATTGTAATGACCCGAATTTCTTAATCTTTTCCAATTTACTTTCTTAATCATTTTCAATACGCATTATCCATCTATCATACTAATTCTTTCATTTGTAAAACTTCTTTTCATTTTGTAAATAAATCAGAGTGCCCAAAACCTGATCGTTACTAAAACTTTCTTATAGAACTTCCTTTCTTTTGAAAAACAAAAATGAACTATTGTGGAAGCATAAGTCAATTTAGTTAAAAATGGAAAAAGATAACATTTAAAAGTTATGAAAACAACAAACATAAACCGAAGTCCTTTAAATCTAACCGAAATGCATAATATAGGTCTACATCACATTTAAAATTTTGCATAAAGGATTACTAACATCACCATTTGATTCTTACTAAACCTTTTCCGTTCTTATTTCTCATTCTTGTGCCGTACTACTACTCCGTTGGCGCATCCATGGGACCTATCGCAGGCACCACGGGAAAAGTTTCCTCCTTCACTTCCGGCATAGTCAACTCGTTACCTACACCACAAGTAAGGACGTGAGCTTACACTCAGTAAGGAAAGGGAAAAATCATATATGCATCTCTCTTTAATTCCGTTTGGAATGGGGGCCACCCAAACCAATCCTTTTCATTACGTTCGTTCTTCACTCGTATCCCAAGTGTGAAGATTGGAAGGTTCTTAGGGGATGAAATCCGCCTTCCAACTTCCTATTCGGTTCCTTTTCCAGCATTTCTTGCCTTCGAGGTTCCTCCTCTTACGACGTATCCCGTCTTCGGAGTTTCCACCCTTCCAATGTATCCCGTTTGGAGGGTTTCTTCCGTGATGACGTATCTCGCTTATCCCGAACATTCTTTTCTTATCATTCATCTTCTTTTTGGTGTATCCCGCCTCCACGGGTCTTTCTCTATTAGCGTATCCCGCCTCTAGAGTTTCTACTCTCCCGACGTATCCCGAAGGAAGATTTTCTCGGTGATGATGTATCCCGCTCATCCCGGCATCGTTTTATTCATTCTTTTTCCTCACTCATGCATGTGGCACCATCCCTTTGGGTGCTCCTATTACATTTCTATTAATATGAACTTATTCTAACATATCACATATAAAAGAACACAATCCACAACCGATAAGGAAAGACATTTCATGCTTCACATATCAACGAACTAACCATACTATCAATGAACGAAGTATAGCATTTGCACAAAATACAGATTATACGCTCAATTTATACTTGAAGATTGACAAATTAAAGCATGCTTACTAACACAACTTCCTTCATTAACATCATAGTAATGAAATCAATATTCTCTATCTCACTCTACATTATCACAGCAGCAAAACTAGAAATCACCCAAAAATTCAGAGTATCATACTTTATATATCCTTTGACCATCAAAGATTTATCATGCTTACCAACAAATACCAATACCAGCATAAAGTGAAGTGTTGATCATGTTTAACCATCTAACTATTGAAGCTTAATAATTAAAAATCATGCTTTGTGTACCGATTTCACTTACTAAAGTAAACTTGTGCTCTTATGTTCAACCTACCTCATCTCTTCTCTCACTAGGGATGTGCACAACCATGTTTAGCAATAAGTAATAACAGCAATAAACTTTCTACACCAAATCAGAGCATCAACATTTAGGCATACGTTTGTAGTTCAGAATTCCTTATGCAAAAAAATCTAGCAACCACATCAACCATTTGACCAATCATTTCATTTCTTATCTTCCCTTTCTTCACTTATCATTCATCATTCATTTTCTTTCTTCACTCATTCTTCGTGATTCATTGAAAATTTTATCATAACAGGGAAGTTTAAGTCTTCATGACAGCATGTTTTGATAGCATGCTTTGACAGCAAGTATCTACGTCATTTTAATGAAATGGAAACACCTTCATCACTTTATCTTTGTGATTCATCACTTAACATCACAACATCCATTCATTTCCATTATCATTTCATAACATGATCTTCTATCTCATCTTATAGCTATACTAAACCAGTAAAATGTTCTATCTCATAAAAAAAAACCAGAAAAATTACAGTTTCAACAAAACACAGCATGTAATGGAAACACTTCATCTCTTTAGTTTTGTGATTCATCTAGAGGTAGTCTTTAGTATCACAACATCTAACCTTCTCAGTCACAACGTGATCATCTTATTCCTTCTGATCTCATATTCCTCATGTTTAAACCAGTAAAATCATAATAAAACCAGAAAACAGAACCAACAATACAACTAATCACTTGTGGGTAGGGCTTAGACGGCCAAGACACACCCAATCCTTACCTTTGAAGGTTGAATGTCCTCCCAACAGCAACTCCTCACGTACACTCAGCAACTCTCTCCACGCTCAGCACTCAGCAGAAAACCCCAAAAGGAAGAAGAGAGCTTTCTATCATTAAATGGAAGAAAAGCTTACCTAGACGACAAAGGAGACAAGGTATGTGTCTAGGTTGGGCTACGGAACTGCTACCAGGATTCTCCCACCGAAAGCACGAGCATTAACTCGCAAAATGTCGAAACTCGTCGTTGTTTTCTGACTTTTGTTCCCTTTAAAATCGCAGATCTGGTGCATTGCCGACACCGTACAGTCGTCCTCGGCGTCCGCGTCTCCAAAATTACTCAGAAATTGGCGTCCTCGGCCATTCATCCTCAGCGTCCGATATGGGTTTGCGGATGCCATTTGGTCGTCCGCCTCGTCCGCATTCGTCGTCCGCGTGAATCAAAATTGGATAGATTCAATGGGGACGCTAAATTTCTCGTCCGCATGTGTCGTCCGCGTGAATCAAAATTGGACAGATTCAATGCGGACTCCAATTTATGCATCCGCGGCGTCCAAATTTCCCCTGCCGTCGTCCGAAACCACATAATTCCATCATTTTTCACATTTTCTCTTAAATCTTTCCCAACTTAAACGTCTACGAAGTTATACGTTGCAACTTAACATTCATAATACGGTGTAACTTAGGAACATCCACACTTTTATTTTCAAAGACAAAAACGATTACATCGTAAATCGAGAAAATTGGGATCGGGTTATTACATCACATATTTATGTTAGTTCTAGTAGTAGTTCTAGTGGTAGAGCTCCACAAATTTTTATGCATGACATATTGGATGAAATAGATGTGGATGTTCATTCTTATAGTTCACAAAGAAATGAACTCGATATTTATCTTGACACCCACTATCAAATTTCTCGCAATGAGAATTTTGATATTTTGTCTTGGTGGAGAGGCAACTCCACTTCATTTCCTATTCTTTCTAAAATGGCACGTGATCTACTATGTGGCAGCCTGCCCTGTGAAAGATAGGAAAGGCCCAGGTGTGGGTCTGGCTCATATCAGTGAGGGTGTACAATCCCACATCGCTTGGGAGAGTAGAATATGTATGGTTTATAAGTAGGATTCCCCTCTCTACCTAGTACAACGCGTTTTGGGATTACTGCTGTGTGTTTTGGTTCTAAGAACAAATCCGTGAGGTACATAAGCCTTGGGATGGGGCCAATCCTTCAGCTGCGGCCCATAAGCCTTGGGGTGGAGATTGAGCTCCGGGCCAAAGCAGACAATATTGTACTGGGAGCACTGGGGGGCGTTACATACTAACACATCTGGTCTCTACCATAGAATTGGAATATGCTTTTAGTGCAGGTGGATGTGTGTACGATAATCGACAAGGAAGACTTGACCAAAACACATAGAGGCACTCATTTGCATGAAGGATTGGAATGACGTCGTGATGAGAGATCAACAACGAGAGAATGACATACTAGAAGAATTCAAAAATTTAGATGTCGAAGGCTAGATCTTCATTTAAATTTGCAATTGGAATTTTCATTTTGATATTTTTTCTTTAACTTGTATTTTTTTTTGACATATTGCGCATGATTGACAATTAGATGGGTGCTAACCTGGTTGAAATTTATCTAATATATAGACTATATAATGTAGGGATGCAAGTGGCGAATTTACAATTAATTGTATACATATATATTTTATTCGTCTCATCAAATAGTGTGTTCAATTACATGTATTACCCTAAGTATTATTAGACTTATTTGTTTTGATGATGATTGTGTTAATACAATATATAAGTTGTTTATTGAATAATGTTTTGAATTGCACAAATTCTACATTTATATTGATATTAAATTGGAAGTACCCTTAATTAGGATAGTAATGTTGTCTAACAAGTTTATATAAGTCATTGTAGTCAAAGGTGTAATTATTGAGATTTAGAGAATTCAAGAAATGCAAATCGAAGAGATGAGGTCAAGCAGAATGGCATTTCTACTCAACCAAATTCACTATGCGAGGTTTCGATCTACGCCGTGGTCGAGTGTGCAGTCGAAGGTTATGACTGAAAATTTATACAGCTTACTCTCTGAGTTTTCAGTCGAATAAGTGGACGACGATGCAGTAGAAGGGCCCGGCCAAAAAACAATACAGATTGTTCAGCAAGTTTTTGGACGAGCTCGAGGTCGACGAACTGGTCGAAGGTCACGACCAAAATTGAATACATATTGATTACTTTGAAGGTTTTTGGACGAGCACGCGATCGATGATGCGGTCGAATATAGCATCTGAAATTGTATACAAATTGTTCTGTGATTTTTTGGTCGAGTAAGCGATCAAGGACCCGGTCGAAGAGAGCGACCGAAAAACAACATAGATTATTCTGAAGAGTTTCGATCGACAGAGTGGTAGAGCAGGAAGAAAAGTGGCCGACTGAGAAAGTGAAGAACAATGGTGGCAAAACAGTGGCGAAAAGATGAGGAAGATACGTCTCTTGTTGAAGTTCGAATGTTTGGCGTAATAAGGGGTTGGCGTCATTTGTTAAGAGTAAGTAGAAAACAACACTGTTTTGATGCATGGGACATCCCTGAGGGAAAATGGACGTTCTAGCATTGAGGAATTAAAAGAATACGACATCGTTTGAGGGGAAAACGAACATCCCTAATGAAGGAACGGATGTCCCTCATGGCGAAGAAAATGACAAACATCTCTTCGAAATGACGGACATCTAAAATGTGAAGGCAACAGACACTCCTTGTTGTGGATCGAACGTCTCTTACAACAAAGGGGCTGACGGACGTTAAAGATGGGATAACGGATGCTGCATGAACATGTGAGAAAATGGATGTCCCTTGTAGGAATGGACGTCCCTCTAGTTTCCAACGTAATGTATTGAAAGAGTGCAAATACTCAACTCTCAAACACACAGATTGAGATTTTCGATCTTTCAATGCAAGTGTCAAATTTACAATTAATTGTATACATATATATTTTATTTGTCTCATCAAATAGTTTTTTCAATTACATGTTATCTATTATATTAATAAAAATATTTTTTCAATTAGATGACTAATTATAATATTTTTACATTACAATAATAAATGTTTATTATAATTTTTAATAGTATAATATTGAAAATAATATATAATATATTTATAAAAAATAATATTATTTATGTATATTTGGCTCGTTAGGCTCATCTCGTTAAGGCTCAGCTCGTTATGGCTCGATCGGCTCGTTAGGCTCGTGGCTCACGAGCCGACTCGGGTTGAATTTTTTTTAGAAAAAGCTCGTTAGGCTCAAGAGGCTCGTTAAACATTGCTAGTTTAGCACGGCAGGCTCAATGAGCTGGATTTTTCCAGGCTCGGTGTAAGAATCCGAGCTTTTCTAGGACGTATTGTCCATGGCTGCCCATGCTGTTAAGTTAGATTGTTTTCCATTTATGGCAATTCCTTTGTATATTTTTCTTTTTATTTTAGGCAAGTGACTCTTCACCACCATAGCATGTGTACTCCTGCCATAGTGGGAATGGTCTAGATTGCTCTTTAGGGGGAGAGGCATGACTGCACGTAAACCCCCCTACCCAATGTAATTTGCTGACAATAAATGATAAGGCTTTTTACATACAAACTATGCTCACTATGCTCAATGATGCTCAATGATGCTCTTTTCGATTAATCTCTCTTATTTACTGCTCGCTCGTTAGACTCAAAGCTCGCTCTAACGTCGTGGGCAATCGGTGCCGTTGGCACACTTTGTAGGTTGATTCGTTGTTCCCCCTAACAATAGGTGCCGCACAGTCCATCTTAAGTTTCTTGAAAGTAGGACCGTGATAGTTGGTATCAGAGCCAAGTTGGCTCAAATCGCAAGAAATCATGCCAAAAAAGAATTCGTTGGAGAAAGAGAGCTTGTCAATGGACCAACTCGAACGGCTAATCGAGTTGGAAGAGGAGATGAAGTACCTCCAAGAGATACCTGATAACGTTCGTTTCCTGGAGGAACGAATGAAGGAAATGGCTAAATTTCCTTGATATTCTTCAATGCTCTCGATGCAGCTAAAAGATTGTTTGATTATACCAACAAAAATCCTGGCCTGAAGAAGAATACTCCAAGCACCTCAAGCAATACAAGAGGTCTGAAGCTGACTACAGGCACTACTCAAAGAAAGCCATTTGTCCAAAGAGAAAGCCAAGAGACATGGAAAGGGGCTAGTAATCAACGACCATTCAATAGACCTATGTCCTGCTTCTTACGCAAGGGAACGCACCAAGTTGCAGAATGCCCTCATAGGTCAGCATTAACAGCATTACAAGCCTCAATCCATAATGACAACCAGCTGAAGGGGTTGTCGAAGAAGAGACTGTGGAAGTGGCTGAAGTAGGGACAATGACCTTCTTATCAATAGTTCAACAACAGATGGTAGAGTTGAAAACAACCCCAGATAAAGGCCTCATGTATGTGAAAAACCTTGTCAATAAAAGGGCTGCCAAAAGCACTATGATTGACTCAGGAGCCACACATAATTTTATCACAGAAAAGGAAGCTCGCCGCTTAGGCCTAAAACGGTGGCAAGATGAAAACGGTGAATGCAAAAGCAATGCTAGTAGTTGGGGTGGTAAAAAGAGCTTAGCTAAAACTCAACACGTGGACTGGACCAATTGACTTCATTGTGGCACAAATGGATGATTTTGATACTATATTAGGGATGGAATTCTTGATGGAATACAAAGTCATCCCCATCCCATTGGCTAAGTGCATGGTAATTACCGGGTACAACCTAACAGTAGTTCCCGCTATCCTCAAGCAACCAAATGCTAGCAACATAAAGATGATCTTTGCAATGCTATTCAACAAGGGATTGAAGAATCAAGAACCCATATATATCCTTGTCCCTTCAATCATGGATGAAGGCAAAGAAGAAACAGTGCCATATGAAATTATGGAAGTTCTAGCAGAATACAAGGGTACTATGCCAGAATGCTTGCCAAAAACATTACCCCCGCACAGAGCATTGATCATCAAATCGAATTGACCCCAGGGACTAAGCCTCCTGCAAGAGCGCCTTACAAAATGGCTCCACCAGAACTAGCAGAATTGAGGAAGCAATTAGATGAACTACTTGAGGCAAGATTCATCTGACCAGCAAAGGCACCCTTTGGAGCACCTGTGTTGTTTCAAAAGAAAAAGGACGGTAGCTTACGCTTGTGTATTGAATATCGAGCCCTGAACAAAGTCACTGTTTAGAACAAGTATCTCATCCCACTCATCTCAGATCACTTTGATCAACCATACAAGGCCAAATATTTCACAAAGCTCGACTTGCGTTCGGGTTACTATCAAGTCCGGATTGCAGAAGGCGACGAGCAAGAGACGACTTATATGACCAGATATGGAGCTTTTGAATTCTTGGTGATGCCTTTTGGACTGACAAATGCTCCCGTGACTTTTTGTACTCTAATGAACCAAGTATTCCATGAATTCCTTAACATATTTGTGGTGGTATACTTGGAGAACATCGTGGTCTACAGCGAGAGCATTGAAGAACATCAAATTCATCTTCGTCTAGTCTTCGAGAAGCTGAGATAGAACCAGTTCTATGTAAAGAAGGAAAAGTGCTACTTTGCTTAGAAAAGTATTGGGTTCCTTGGCCACATTATTGAACAAGGACAACTTTGCATGGATGTTGACAAGGTCAAGGCAATCCAAGAATGGTGAAACCCCACTTTAGTTATAGAGTTACGTTCTTTTCTCGGTCTCGCAAATTATTGTAGGCGGTTTATGGAAGGATTCTCCAAGAAGGTAGCACCTCTCACCAAACTGTTAAAGAAGGCAGTCCTTTGGGAGTGAAACCAAGAATGCCAATGGCCTTTGCTAATTTAAAAGAAACTATGATGCAAACTCCAGTTTTGGCTCTAGCAGATGTGACTTTGCCATTTGAAGCTGATGCATCTGACTTCGCACTCGGTGGAGTCTTACTACAAAATGGCCATCCTGTCACTTATGAAAGCCGCAAGCTAAAAGAAGCTGAAAGAAGGTACATAGCCTCAGAGAAAGAAATGTTGGCCATAATACACTGCCTTCGTGTATGGAGACAGTACCTGGTTGGATCAAAGTTTATAGTAAACACCGACAACAGCGCAATCTGTCATTTCTTTGAACAGCCAAAGCTGACCTCCAAATAGGCGCAATGGCACGAACTTATCTCAAAATTCAATTTTCATTTTGAGCACAAGTCGGGCCAATCAGACCAGGTAGCTGATGCCCTCAGTTGAAAAGCAGAGTGTGCTAGTCTTTGCTATTTATCTCAACTTCAACCGAGTAGAATTACTAGGTCTATGAGAGATCGCATTCGTGATTGTCTATAAGACGACCCTGCTGCTCAGACCGTCATGCAATTAGTAAAGGAAAAGAAGGCCCAAGAATTCTGGATCGAGGAAGACTTATTGTTAACCAAGAGAAACCGCCTTTATGTGACCTAGAGTAATGATCTACATCGAACCCTATTGAGGGAATGCCACGAAACCTTGTGGGCCAGTCATGCTGGATGGCAAAGAACGTATGCCCTATTAAAAAGGGGATATTATTGGCCTCACATGAAAGATGACGTGATACAATATACCAAGACTTGTTTGGTATGTCAGCAAGACAAGGTGAAAAGAGACAAAGTGGCGGGTTTGCTTCAACCATTAGCGGTGCCAACAAGACCTTGGGAAAGTATATCTCTAGATTTCATCTCTAATCTATCATCCACAGGTGACTTTGAAGCAGTCTTGATGATCATCGACCGCTTTTCCAAATATGCAACTTTTATTGCTGCCCCAAAGTATTGTTCTGCTGAAACAACGGCGCAGCTCTTCTTCAAACATGTTGTCAAATTATGGGGTATACCTTTAAGCCTCATCAGTGATAGAGACACGAGATTCACCAGATCCTTTTGGGTGGAATTGTTCAAGTTACTGGGATCAAGTATAAATGTCTCTTCCAGCTATCACCCTCAAACCGATGGATATATAGAATGCTTCAATAGCTTACTCGAGAAATACTTACGACATTTTATCAATACCAACCATAAGAATTGAGCCCATTTGAGATACTTTCCGGAAGACAACCAACGATGCCCCACACACTCAACCAACCATACTCTGGAAAGTGTCCAAAGGCGTACAACTTCTCCAAAGAATGGAGGTAAAATAATGAAATAGCTCAGGCATATTTGGAACAAGCCTCCAAGCATATGAAGAAGTGGGTAGATCAAAAGCGATGACCAGTGGAGTTCAAAGCTGGAGACCTGGTGTTGGTAAAGTTATTGCCTGAACAACTCCGATTCAGATGTAAGAAAGACAAGCGACTTGTCCGAAAATACGAAGGTCCAGTCCAAGTCATTGAAAAGATCAGGCAGGCATCTTACAAAGTTAATATACCTGCGTGGCTTAAAATCCATTCAGTAATCCATATTAGCAACCTGAAGCCATACCATTTAGACGATGAAGACCAGACAAGGAACAACATCACAAGACCAGACATCGCCCTCAACTATCGGAAGAAAAAGAAAGCCAAAGAAATTTTAGCAGATCGGAGCGTCAAGATAGGCCGCCGCCTACACACGGAGTACCTGGTCAGATGGAAGGGACTTGGAGATGATGAAGTCACTTGGGAGAAAGAAGACAACTTGAAGAATGCCACACAGAAGATTGAAGAATTCAAGTTGAAGACAAGTTGACGAGGACATCAACAGCTCAGTTGGGGGAGAATGTAAGAATCTGGGTTTGTCCAGGATGTGTTGTCCATGGCCGCACATGCTATTAAGATAGATTGTTTTCCATTTATGTCAATTCCTTTGTATTTTTTTCTTTCTATTTTGGGCAAGTAACTCCTTACCACCATAGCATGTTTACTCTTACCATGGTGGAATGGTCTAGATTGCTCTTTAGGGGGAAAGGCATATGACTGCACGTAGACCCTCCTACACAATGTAATTCGCTGACAATCAATGATAAGGCTTTTTACATACAAACTATACTCACTATGCACAATGATGCTCTTTTCGATTAATTTTGCTCATTTACTGCTCGCTCGTGGGCAATCATAGGTTGACTCGTTGTTCCCCCTAACAACGGGTGCCGCACGGTCCATATTAAGTCTCTTAAAAGTAGGACCATGACAGTTGACTCGTTAGGCTCGACTCGTTTGTCATGTCTATATATACCTATGTAGATATACATACATACATACATATATATATATATATACACACATATATCTATACATATAGATATACATTTATTGGTATATATATATATATATATATAATGTGATAGAGTCCAAGACTCTATGTTACCAATAATCGAGTCTTTGTAATCAACTAAGACAAGAAACCCGAGCACCAAAATTAAGAATGGGGGATCTTCACTTGCATATGGCTATAGGGCTCAAATTCACAGAATCAATAGTCAACAATCTAAATAATAACACTTCCAAAAACCAGCTTCAAAGACGTTGCACAAACGATGATGTGCAGAAGAGATCTGGAGCTCAGATCTAGGGTTTAGCCAAATATCGGATTTGCAACAAGAACAAACAACTTGAATAACTTCTATAATTAGAATCCCCAATCACAAAATAACTTCAAGATCTTCACATATATAGAATAACCAGTTCAAGGGAAGCAAAAATACAGGGCACCTTTCAAGTGAAACAAGAACACAAGATCAAGAACACCAAGATGGTCTGTGGGTCCCTCAAACGGTCCAGGGGGGACTAGTTCAGGTGCTTCCAAGAAATAGCACTCTAACTTGGCTTTGTCGTGGTCTTCTACCTCCACACCACAATGACAACCTCGAGATGAAGTTGTTGGAAGATGTAGTATAAGTCCTCTCCTCTTAGGCCAAGCAAGAACAAAGAAGATGACTAGGAGATGGAGAAGAGTCATGGAGCGCTTCGAACCTCCTTAGAGAGTTAGAGAGAAAACTCTAAGCAAAAGGCAATTTCAATAATAGGGTTTCAAAAGTGAGTCTAGGGTTTCATTAGAGAGACCTAAATACCACTCTAATGAAACAATAAAAAAAATTACATAATTATGCTTAAAAACACAAAAATTGAGCATGATGGCTCAGTTTACATGCAAATCGAGCACCTCTATTCCTACAATAACAAAACATTCTAAAATTTTCAAAAATAAACCCAAACTAGCCATCCAAAAATCAAAACATCTAAAGTTATAAGTCTAACGTGGAAACTTCAATAAAATGCTCTTATTTGACCTTGTTAGCTTCGGCCAATGTGAGTTTCTCTAAGCCAAGACAAAATGGCTCAAGCCGATTAGGGTTTGCATGGCTCAAAGTGAGAACATGATGCAAAGCCTCCTTGTCTTCATGTGTTGGCTCCTCCGTAAACTCTATTAAGTTATTATTCCTTGCAAAATAAGAATTCACTAGATAAGCAATGAGCCTCTTGGCTTGAGATCGGGTCATCAGTCTTTGGGGCACATCATCCTCCCCGGGTGATTGAGGATTTGACCTCAAATCCATTACTTGACCATGATAACCACTAATGTTTGTTAATCCTCACCCAAGTACGGTGACAAATCTTGCACATTGAAAGTAGAAGATACCCCATAATCCTTCGAGAGCTCTATACGGTATGCGATATTGTTGATCTATTCCAATACTTTATAAGGACCATCGACCCTTGGTAGTATCTTGCACTTTATTTGCTTAGGAAACCTATCTTTTCAAAGATGCAAATACACTAAGTCCCCTTCTTCAAATATCACCTCTTTATGACCAGGTTTTGCAAGTCTAGCATATTCTGCATTCTTTTTCTCAATACTTTTTCAAACCTTTTCATGTAGGGCTTTGACCCTTGCGGCTTTAGAAGCTCCATCCTCACTAACATATTCACTCAAAGGTAGAGGAATAAGTTCCATTAGGGTAAGGGAATTAAACCCATATACCACCTCAAATGGTGTGTGTTGCGTGGTTCCGTGCATACTCCTATTATAGGCAAACTCGATATATGGTAGTTATAAGTTCCAATCCATCAGACGCTTACTAACAATGGTTCTCAGTAAAGCTCCCAAAGTATGATTTACCACTTCCGTTTGCCCATCGATTTGTAAGTGAAAGGACATGCTAAAGAGTAGCTTCGTGCCAAGTTTTCTCGAAAGTGTCTTCCAAAAAGCACTCAAGAATTTTGTATCACAGTCAGAAACAATAGAGCGGGCCATGCCATGTAGTCTCACTACGTTTTTGAAGAACAAATCCACCACATGAGTAGCATCATTGGTTTTGTTGCAAGCAATAAAATGAGCCATTTTGAAAAATCTGTCAACTATCACCATAATAGAGTCTTTAGGTCTAGTCATCCAAGGAATCCCCAAAACAAAATCCACACTAATTTGCACCCACAGGTGAGAAGCTACTGGCAAAGGCATATATTGTAATACCTCAAAACTAATATTCCCACGTTTGTGATGTAATCAAAGTTGGAGGAAAGTTATATAACTCATTTCATATTAATATTTGGTTAATTATGACATATATTTATGGGGAAAGATTATGGGGTAAGAAGTCAAGTAGGAAAATTTGAGAAAAACGCTATCTTGATCATTTTCGGACGCTTGCAGACGACATTGCAAACGAGTCAAGTCGTCCGTAAACGCTTGGAGCGTCACCTCGCGCCTTTGGAAGATTCAGGATGAGATATAGCATCCTAACTTCACTGTGATGTGGAGATGCTGATGCAGTCCGGACAATGCTGATGTACATAGCCTCGTTCGAATCAAATCTGTAAAAATCCTGGGGGCATTCGGATGCTTGTGGATGAGGACAGGTCTCGTCCAATTTGAATCTATCCAAACTATGGACACTTGCAAATGACATATGCGGACGCCAAATGGTGTCCAAAGGTCAACTGCGGACGATACGGACAAGGGTGGGGATGCCAATTCTCGTCTGTGATCACTAATTAGCCTGTTGATTTTACACTTGCGGACGACTGTAGATGAGATCAAGGCATCCACACTCGTCCGAATGATCGCAGCTCAGCAAAAATCTAGGGATTTAAATTAGACCATTTGTCGTGTAGTTCATAACTACACAATCTCCTGAAATCAAAATGCTCCCAAACAAGAAATTGCCTAGCTCTAGCTCAATGTAGCCCACCAACCTCCCCTCTCCTACACAAATGATCACCCCTACCCCTAGTAAGCCTCTCCTTCCTGTTTAACTGGACCATTTCATTCCTCTCCTTCCCCTGCGTACCTCTTCTTTGTTAGCTTCTTCTTCTCTTTTGAATTCTTCAACACCTAGGTAAGGATTTGGGTAGTCTCTACCTTGAGGAAGCCCTACCCACAAGTAAATTGTGTGTGTGTTAATATTGGTATCATAGTTAGAATCTGTAAGTTTTTTTTGGATAAGCTCTGTCAATATTTCTAGCAACAATTCTCACTGTCTTACTCTTTACCTTGTGGTTGCTTTACTCTGTAGTTACATATCCATATAACTTGTTACTAATTTCATTTCAATGTTTGATTTCTTTTACTAAAAACATTGTCTGAGGACGAGTTTGGTAATGTGAAACTGTGAACGAATGAATGCTAATGAAGAGAACAGAATGACCCTATGTGGTGGGAATACTTAGTTATATCACCTGCTCTCTGCGTTTTTTAATGTCATTATATGATACTACTTTACTACTGGGTTTCTTATTGTCCATTTGTTGTTCATTTCCTGCAACTTGGGTTCGCATCATTCATTGTAATACATTATCTACTGTCATGCCTATTGTTCAAAAGTGTGTTAGCTCTTTCGCTGTGATTACGGGTGTTATACTTTGAGCATGATATTCAAGTATGATAATTAACTATGGTTAACTTATAAGCATGATAATCATTACTTAGTTAACTTTTAAGCATGACTAGTTAGCTATTGTTTAATCTTTTCAAGCATGTTAATTAACTCTTCCAATCACAGGTATAGTAAACAATTAGTACACGTTAAATCTCAAGCATGCTAACCCACTATCACTTGTATAATCTTCAAGTTGCCAATTACTTGTTAAGCATGCCATTTACCCATTTACTTTATAAGCATATCATTAAACATGTTCGTTGTTAAATCGTCAAGCGCGTCAAAATTAGGAATCTTCATGTGTGTTAAATTTCATATGACAAATTACTATCGTCTTCGAGCATCCTGCCCAAGCATGTTTAGTTGAGCATTGTCTACTTAACCAATTCGAGCATGTAATTAATATTTAATAGAGCACAATTAGCTATGAATTAGTCGTAATTAGCATGTTTTGCTGTATATTAGTTAGTATAGATTTTGTTTAACTTACTCTCCTGTTAATATCATGCTTAAATCTTAGTTTCTGGATGTTTCTTTTGTAGTTACCCTATGACTATGTTTCGTTCTTTTCATGTATTCATTAAATTCTGTCATTATTTATTGAGTTGTCAATTACTTATCCAACTGTCATTCACTGAATTACTGTTATTTACCTTATGAATGCTCACTATTTATGTGTCATCACGCATCATGTTAATAGAAACCAATAGGGAGTGCCACCTTGGGGTGGTATTCGCATACATTGAGTGAGGAAAAACGTTAAGATGATAAGGGGTTCTGTGGTCCGGTAGCTTAGCCCAGCACAGGATCAAAAGAAAATGATTAAAAGAAAAAAGGAGTTGGGGGGCGGATGGGTAGCGTATCTAGCTTGTGGTTAGGTGAAGTCCCCTACCTTGACAGAAACGGGGACCTAATCATAAGTAGAATGTTAGGTACGGTCAACTATTCCATCCCTCATGAACTCTCCAATCTCCAGCTCGATGTACGAGTAAAGAATGAATGAATGAATGAATGAACGTAATGAAATGGTTGGTTTGGGTGGCCCCAATCCCATAAAGAATTCAAAGAGAGGCATAACATAAGCAAAACATCATTTCCTTTACTGGGCCATTGGCTCACGTCCTTACTTGTGGTGTAAGTAACAAGATGGTAATACCAGGAGTGGAAGAGGGAGCCTTCCCCGTGGAGCCTATGGAGTATCCGGAGGAGACGCAACCGTAGTAGACTGATGGCTCAAGGAAAGGCAAAGAATATGTTTTGTAAGGGTTAATTAGTGAACACGTTTTTGTAAAAATGCTAACTATGGCCCCAACTCGTATTTTGAATATGTGATGCTCTTAACCCTTAACTTTAAGTATGTTTTGATGAATACTTTCGTTTAATAAATGTTTTAAATAAATGGTTTTATTTTGCTTCCGCTATATTTTGCAAACAGATTTAAATGATTTTAGCCTTTCACGATTTAAATGAGTTTTTAGAAAGCGTGGTGGCAATCGGGATTTCAAGGGAGCACTCTGATACAAATGTGAATTTGATCTAAATTGTTTATGAACTATTTAATAAAAGAATTTTAGTTTGACAAAAGATTTTAATTTAACGAAAATTATGAGAAAGTAAAAGGTAAAGCTAAAAATCCGGGTGATTACATATATAACCCTTGTGGAAGAACACGGCTTTTAGGTTTCTTGCACACAATACAACGCTCAACAATCTTTTGGACATCCTGACGTAGATGAGGCCATTAGAAATGCTCTTGGATAGCCTCAAAAGTTTTCTTACTTCTGAAATGACTTGCCAAACCCCCGCAATGAGCTTCCATCACAAGTGACTCTCGAAGGCTAGTACACATATCTTGCCTCCTTTGAATAGAAAACTACCCTCCATATAAAAAGGCAACTTGAGTCAAGCAATTCTAACAGATAACTCAGAAGTCTTCATCCTTGGCGTATAACTCTTTGATTCAATTAAAACCAAAAAGTCTTGCATTTAATTCGGTTAACAAGACATATCTTCTTGAAAGGGCATCGACTACTTGATTAGTTTCGCCTCTTTTATACTTGATGATGGTAGCGTTCTAGGAATTCCACCCATTTGCCATGCCGACAGTTTAACTTCCCTTGGCTTCGAATATGTTTTAGGGCTTGATGATCCGAATGTATGTTAAATTCCTTTGATAATAAATAATGTTGCCACACCTCAAGAGCTCGAATAACTGCATAAAACTCTTTATCATAAGTAGAGTAGTTCAAGGTAGCCCACTTTAATTTCTCACTGAAATAAGCAACTGGTTTGCCCTCCTGCATGAGCACGACCCCAATGCCTAATTCCGAGGCATCACACTAAACCTTGAAGACCTTGGCGAAATCTGGTAAAACTAGTAACGGAGCGTGGCATAACTTCTCTTTAATCGAATCAAAACTGGTTTGACAGGCGGCGGACCATACAAACTCCTTTCCTTTCTTCGTACAGCCAGTAATAGGGGCCATGATAGAGCTGAACCCCATAATAAATTGTCGATAGAATGATGCTAAGCCATTAAAGCTTCTTACCTCGGATATGCCTTTGGAGTAGGTCACTCCTTAATGGCCTTAACTTTTGCGTCGTCCACTTCCACGCCCTCTTTAGTAATGATAAAACCCAAGAAATATACTTTTTCCTAAGCGAAAGAACACTTCTTTAGGTTTCCAAATAACTTTGTTGCCCTAAGAGCCTCAAATAACATTTGAAGATCCTCGATATAAGTTTGTAGGTCAAAACTATAAACAAGAATATTGTCCAAATAAACGACGATAAACTTTCCCATGAAGTCCTGTAGAAGATAGTGCATTACTCGTATGAAAATACTCGGAGCATTAGATAACCCAAAGGGCATAACCATCCACTCATAGAGACCATACTTGGTCTTGAAGGTTGTCTTCCATTCATCACCTTCTCGCATTCGAATCTAATGATAACCACTCTTAAGATCAATCTTAGAAAAAATAGAAGCACTGCTGAGCTCGACTAACATATCTTCCATACGGAGAATGGAAAATCGATATTTGATCATAATTTGATTAATGGCTCTACTATCAACACACAAACGCATAGAGCCATCGTTTTTGGGAACCAACAACGAGGGAACCACGCATGGACTAAGCGATTCACAAACGTAGCCTTTCTCGAGTAGTTCAAAAACTTGCCAATGTAATTCTTTAGACTTCTCAGGATTGAGCTTGTATGAAGGCCGATTTGGCAAAGTGGCCCCTGGCACAAGATCTATTTGATGTTCAATATCTCGTAGTGGTGGCAGACCTTGAGGTAGTTCTTCCAGGAAAACATCTTCAAACTCATTTATCACATGTAAAACCGAATCGAGTATAATTCCCAACTCATCAACCCTTTCTTTAAACAACATCAAGATTAAAGGTCCCCCTTGCAGCAAGGCTTTAGACATAAGCAAAGTAGCTTCGACCCTCCCTTTGTTCATGCTCTCAATATCACGGGCTATTTGATCAGGTCGGAGAGGCGCCAAGTTAATCATTTTTCCCTCAAATTTGAATGAGTAGAAGTTTGTAAAACCATCATGGATTGCCTTTCTATCAAATTACCAAGGCCTTCCCAATAACAAATAACTTGCACTCATAGGTACAACATCAAAGAGAGCATCGTCTTTATAACCCCCAATAGCAAATACTAGCTGGACTTGCTTTGTAACTTTGATGGGGTCTTTATCGTTCAACCAATTGAGCTTGTATGGATTCAGATGAGGTGTTGTTTCCAATCCCAATTTCTCAACAACTTCAAGGGATACAACATTCGTGTAACTATCCCTATCTATAATCATCGAACAAAGTTTTCCTCCCACTTGACAACGGGTATGGAAAATGGTCTCCCTTTGATTTTCTTCTCCACGGTTTTGTAGCATCATTGATCTCTTCATCACCACTAGCAAGGGGCCCTCTTTGTGCATAAAAATTTTCTTCCAATGATTCCTCTATAGGGCTAGAGGATTCTTCCTCTTCATCTTCACTAACAATCTCATTAGAATCTCCCCTTAACACCATGACTCGTTTGTTCGGATATTGGGAAGAAATGTGGCCGAGGCCAAGGCATTTAAAACACTTTACATCTCTTGATCGAGGCTTGGAATTCTCATCAAAAGTCTTCTTCTCTTCATTGCTTTTTAAGGGAACAATCTTCTCTTCACTTTTAGGAATCGGCTTGGATGGAGGAGTATTCTTTTGAAATGGCCGAATAGATGATTCTTTCATTCTTCTCTTCTTTTGCCTCTCTATGTTCAAGGCAAGTTGAATGATGTCTTACATAGTGTTGAATGGTTGGAGCTTAACTAGATCTCCAATATCTCTTTGAAGAAGAATGAAAGAATCATCTATTCGGTACTAATTCACTCCACTTCTTGTACTCATTATAATTACCAATTGCAGTCACAATATAGCAGCAAAAGCAATAAAACAGTTCTGATACCAAATGATAGAGTCAAAGACTCTATGTTACCAATAATCGGATCTTTGTAATCGGCTAAGACAAGAAACCTGAGCACCAAAATTAGGAACGGTGGATCTTTACTTGTATAAAAACTATAGGGCTCAAATTCACAGAATCAATAGTCAACAATCTAAATAATAACACTTTCAAAAACCAGCTTCAAAGACATTGCACAAACAAAGTTATGCAGAAGAGAACTAGAGCTCGGATCTAGGGTTTAGTGAGAAATCGGATTTGCGACAAGAACAAACAACTTGAATAACTTCTATAATCAGAATTCCCAATCACAAAATAACTTCAAGATCTTCACATAAATAGAATAACTAGTTCAGGGGAAGCAAAAATACAGGGCACCTTTCAAGTCAAACAAGAACACAAGATCAAGAACACCAAGATGGTCCGTAGGTCTCTCAAATAGCCGAGGGGGTGACTAGTTCGGTTGCTTCCAAGAAACACCACTCCAACATGGCTTTGTCGTGGTCTTCTACCTCCACACCACGATGACGACCTCGAGATGAAGCTGCTAGAAGAGGTAGTATAAGTCCTCTCCTTCTAGGCCACGCAAGAGCAAAGGAGAGAACTAGGAGATGGAGAAGAGCCGTGGAGCGCTTCGGACCTCCTTGGAGAGTTAGAGAGAAAACTCTAAGCAAAAGGCAATTTCAATAAAGGATTTCAAAAGTGAGTTTAGGGTTTCATTAGAGAGGCCAAAATACCACTCTAATGAAACAATAAAGAAAATTAGATAATTACCCTTGAAAACACAAAAATTGAGCATGAGGGCTCGGTTTACATGCAAACCGAGCACCTCCATTCCTACAATAAAAAAAATTCTAAAATTATCAAAAATAAACCCAAACCAGCCATCCAACAATCAAAATATCTAAAATTATAAGTCTAACATGGAAACTTCAATAAAACGCTCTTATTTGACCTTGTTAGCTTTGGCCAATGTGAGTTTCTCTAAGCCGGGACAATATGGCTCAAGCCGATTAGGGTTTGCATGGCTCAAGCCTTCTTGTCTTTATGCACTGGCTCCTCCGTAAACTCCATCACATTATTATTCCCTGCAAAATAAGAATCCATTAGATAAGGAATGAATCTCTTGGCTCGAGATCGAGTCATCGGTCCTTAGGGCACATCATAATGTGTATAGGTATATAACTATATACTTTATATATATATATATATATATATATATATATATATATACCTACATATGTACGTACATATATATATATATATAGTGTGTGGCATATATAAAGTGTGATAAATAGAAAGAGAGTGATTGTAAGTACCCCTTTGATCGCTAATCGTTAGTCATTCAAAGGTTACATGTTTGAGACATATACGTTCATTGGGATTATCGCCGGTAAGGTGTACAATGTGTGGTGGCTCTACATATTGTGAATTATGATCATGTATATTACCATTCATAAAACCTATTAATATTGTACTTGATAAGAACGACACCATTTAAATAATATGGAATATACATGCAATGATCCATAAATCATAGCATGAGTTGTGTGAGAAATGCATCACATTCTCGTTGCATATCATTGCGTATAGAAAGAGAAAATAGATGCATTGAGATTAGATGTGCACTTAGTTTGTTGTATGAGAGGAAAGAGGATTTATGAGTTCATAGGTTAGACATTTAAGCAATGATTTATAACATCACATGCTTAGGCATTTTCATATATGCATTAAGTGTTTATAACACGTATGAAGAGTGATACGTATAATTGTGATTATACATTGATTAGTAATATTTAGAGAGCCTTGCATAACACATAAGGCTTAGGATATGTGTGTGCACATGAGTGGATAATAAGTGTTAAAAAAGATATTAAGGTTGTGTAGAGTAATCATATAAGGTGTTAATAATGATTAAATGTAATATTAGTTTAGTTTAGTTAATCTTTATATTAGGATTCTTACAAGGCTTAAGACGCTCATTATGTAGTTTCCTCCAATCTTTCAAACACAAGTAGTAGTGGAGAAGACAAAGACAAGTCAAAGATGGTATAAAGTTTTTGGCATAGCATAGGAGTAGAAAATTTTGGTTGTCTTTTCTATATTTTGTTTTAGTTAAGGTCCATGTATGTTTGTAAACTAAATTTAGTTTTAGTCTTTTAATATGTAAAGATTAATATGTAAATTAACTATTGGTGTTTAACATAAATAATATGGTCATGTAGTGGGTTAAATATGGTCATTTTTCCTTGTGAAATACATGGCTTGATCTATATGAGAGAACCTATTAGAGGATGTAAAGAGGTTTAAGGTTCATGCATTATGAATTTCCGTGATTGTAAAGATTTAAACATGTAATCACTCGCATTCCATGTCCCGAATTCTGAAGTTGATACTCGATGGGACCAAACCTTAATAGTCTTTGATATGTAAAGTTTCAATGAAAAGAAAGGGACTAGATGGAGATCCTAGAGAGAAGGTGCTTGGCAATGGCCATGACCATGGCGTGCGGCTAGCACTCATGATCGTGATTCGAGTATGAGAAGATGGAGATTAAAATGCATCGTAAAGATCTATAAAGTATTATTCTGATATTTTTTTTGAAATCTTAAATTTCTGATAAAGTATTTATAAATGTTTTTTTAGAATAAAGAAAAAATTACATCTTAAATTTTAGAATCTATGTAACTATAATACTATGGAGTCAATAACAAGTTAACTGCCGAACATTTTTTACTAACAACTTAAACACTGAACTATGAAAAATGGACGAAGCAAACATCACTGTAACGTTTTTCATTAAATAGAACATTAGCTTCTCACAGCAGAACATTATCTTTCCATTAAACAAAGTTAAAAAATTACTTTCCACAATGGAACGATTACTTTCTGCTGTGCAAAAACAACGTTTTACTGTGGAAAGATTACTTTCCGCTTCCAGAAATATGACTTTCCATGGAGGAAAAATTGCTTTCCTCAGCGAAAAATAAAACATTTGTGAAGAGAACTGGATAACGACGATGACGACGACGAACTAGGAAGAGGAAGAAAAAATTGTGATAAGAACTAGACGGTGAAATCGAGAGAAGAACGAGCCACAAGAATATGTTCGGAAAACTAAAAACATAAGAATTCTTTTCAATGACAAGAAGACCATGTCAGAGATTCCTAGAATGGTCTTTGAGGTAAGACTGTTTCTATTATTCTGATTTTAGCATAAAACTAAAGTAGAATTAGAATTGTAGAAATGAATTGGAAGATGTTTTTTCGCAAGTTCAGTTTTATGTTGAAAATGTTTTCTTTTGAGGGTTCATCTAACTGCAATATTTTCTCTATCTATTTTTTATAGTTCAGTGGTTAAATTGTTAACAAAAATACTTTAGTGGTTAACTTATCCTTGTTCACAAACTATAGTAGTTGATTTGTTAATTTTCTTAAGAAAATAAATATCGAAGTCAGGAATATTAAACAAATTAGACCATACCCTTGCTTTTGTCATGGCGGTACCATGGCCATTGCCAAGCTCCTCTCTCGAATCTCCTTCTACTCCATTTCTCTACTTGGAAACTTTATATATCCTAGAGAGAGAGATTTGGAATTGTCAAATAGTTGCAAAAATTGAAGCACAGAGCACAGGAGAAATTTTGAACAAAAGGAGAATTGTCGCATCGCTTGAGGCTTTATCGCCACCTTCCTCCCTTATAGAGCAAGGAAATCGTGCAATGTTAATGTATATTTTATACTAAAATATATTTTTCCATTAGTTTACTTTTATTGTACGGATTCTTTCCTTTCCAGGTATTTATATACCTTGGCATACCTTGTATACATCATAATTCATTTAACAGAGAAATACAACAATTTAGGAAAAGCTTCTCTCCCTTTCTTTCTTTCTTTCTGCAAATTCACAAAAGCTATCTTGGTATCAGAGCCATTTGCCAAAAATGGCCTCCTCTTCCGAAACTTTGACTACCTAAACCTCCTCTGTTTCTCTCCCTCCCTTTCCTTCTGTCAACTAAACACTCACCATTAAACTGGATTCTACCAACTATCTCGTCTGAAAAATGCAAATACTCAACGTTGTCATTGCCAATGCCATCGACAACGTTCTCCTCTATTTCTGCTTCAACCTATATTCAGAAAATTACATCCATTTGCAATACCCTCTCTACCATAGGTGAACCGGTGACTTACCGCGCCCATGTGATCTATTTCCTCGGTGGATTAGGGAGTGAATACAACCCCTTCTTCACCTCCATAACTAGCCGAGCCGATGAACCATCCCTCGAAGACATCCATAGCCTTCTTCTTAGCTACGATTTCCGGTTGGAAAAGCTGAACTCCGTCGCCCAACTTCCATCGGTGAACTCCCTTGAAGGCAATGTCGCCTTCAAGTAGTTCCGCCCTTCCCGACCGCCATTCGCGAGACCTCCCTCATCGTCTCCTTACCCTAATGGTCTCAGGTCACCTTACCCACCTCAACATCAATGGCACCAGCCCGCCAAGCCCAGGCCTCCATTCTGGCCCAAATGCCTGATTTGTAATAGGTTGGGCCATACGGCCTTGGTTTGCTACCACAGTCAGAACAATGCCTTTGTTACCGGCCCAACCTCTTCTCTAGTCCCACCTTAAGCCCATGATGTTGGCCTTCTTCCTCGTCCAGGGAGTCTGTTTCCCTTGCAACCAGCCAAGCATCCCACAACAACTGAGCCACCCACAACAACTTGGCTTCTGGATAGTGGAGCCACTCATCATTTTACTACTGCCTCCTCCACCATGACGGAGTCTACTCCATATTTGGGTCCGGCACAGGTGGTCGCCGCGAATGGTAAGCAACTTCCCATTGTTAATGTCGATTCTGCTGTAATTCCCACTTCCTCCACAACATTGAAGCTCAATTCAATTCTTCATGCACCATCACTCACTCATAATCTCCTTAGCATTAACAAACTCTATCGTGATAATTCTGTTTTCATTGAGTTTCACTCCAATTCCTCTTTTCTCAAGGATCAGATTCCAACAGGACACTTCTCCGGGGCTCTCTCAGTGATGGCCTCTACAAACTCATATCATCTCCTCGAGTTCTTTCCCTGGCAGCCAGCTGTGCCAAATCCAAAGCTCCAACATCAACTTTGCGGCATCTTTGTTTAGGGCATCCGATTCTATCTTCACTGTCTAGTTTTTAAAATACTTGTAATCTTCATTTTTCAGACACTGGAAAGACTAATATTTGTACCTCTTGTCAATTAAGTAAGAGTCATCAGTTGCCTTTCTCTCTTTTAGTTTCTCATGCACAACATATGTTTGAATCAGTACACTCTGATATTTGGGGTCCATCGCCAGTTCCTTCCCAAACTGGTGATCGATATTTTGCTCTATTCATTGATGATTACACTCGCTTCGCTTGGATATATTGTATCAAATCTAAGGACCAAGTTTATCATATTTTCTCTGATTTCTTTTCCCTTATTAAAAACCAGTTTGGAAAGACACTCAAATATCTCCAATCAGATTGGGGTGGGGAATTCCAATCCCTCTCCAAGCTCTTAAAATCTCATGGCATCCATCATAGAATATCTTGCCCTTACACTCGAAACCAAAATGGTCATGTCGAAAGAAAAAATCGCCATGTGGTCGAAACGGTTCTCGCCTTATTATTTCATTCATCCATCCTGCAATCCTTTTGGCCCTGCTGTCACTTTGATTAACTATATGCCTACATGGTCTCTAAATTTTAAATCTCCATTCGAACTTTTATATGGCACTATATAACCTTATCACTCTCTTTGTGTCTTTGAGTGTCTTTGCTTTCCATACCTTAGGCCTTTCAATAAACATAAACTCCAACCCCATTCCTCTCCTTGTGTCTTTCTTGGTTATAGTGCCCATCACAAAGGCTACATTTGCTTTAATCCTTTTTCTTGCTGGGTTTATGTATCTAGACATGTCATCTTCAATGAAGACTCATTTCCTTTTCCAACCCTCACCCATTCCCATTCACCACCACCTATATAACATCCATTCCCATTTGTTCCCTGCCCTTTCAACTTTTACCACCACCCACCTCTACAAATATTTCAGCCAATGTTTCTCCACATTCCACACCACCCCTTCCCTCCCCCTTGGCCATTCCAACTCTCCAACCAGCTCCTCCACTTCCACATATACCTACTCCCCCTACTATTCACAGCAATTCTGACATTAACAATGGGCGGTCTACTCGGTCTACTCTTAGCCAACACCCTATGCAAACACGTTCCAAGGATGGTATATTCAAGCCTAAGGCTCTTGCAACGGCTACCAATGTTTTTTCAACGCCCACTACTTTTCTCCAAGCTTCCAAAAGCAAGTTATGGCTTGCTGCCATGCAAGATGAAATTGACGCTTTCCATAAAAATAACTCTTGGAAGCTTGTCCCTCTTCCTCATGGTGCTACACTTATAAATTGTTAGTGGGTTTTCTGGCTCAAACTCCACAGTGATGGCTCTATCAATCGTTACAAGGCTCGCTTAGTTGCTAAAGGTTATGATCAAACAAAGGGTGTTGATTACGATGAGACCTTTGGTTCGGTTGTCAAACCGACTACTATCCGAATTGCTCTATCATTGGCTTTTTCTCTTGGGTGGACTACTAGACAGCTCGCCATCAATAATGCCTTTTTAAATGGTGACTTATCAGAGATGGTATTTATGCAACAACCTCCCAGTTTTGTAAGTTTTTCTCATCCCTCTTATGTTTGCCTATTACAGAAATCTTTATAGGGCTTAAAGCAATCACCGCGAGCTTGGTACACAAAGTATGATACATCCCTTTTCATATTTCGGAAGAATTCCATCATTATCCTGATGCTTGTTTATGTGGATGACATCATAGTCACAGGGAACTCTCCTTCACTCATTAACAACCTGATAGACCATCTCAACACTAGATTTGTGGTTCACGATTTGGGTTCCCTTCATTACTTCCTCGGTGTCTCTGTCACTACTATAGCAAACCACTTGATGCTACATCAGTCCTCTTACATCAACGAATTACTTCTAAAGGCCAATATGAGTTCCTGTAAACCGATACCTACTCCAATGGTTTCTGGGCCTATTCTCTCTAAACACTCAAGCACTACTTTACCTTATGGGTCTAATTATCGTAGCATCATGGGTGCTTTACAATATTACTACATTACACGACCTGACATTGCATTTGTTGTGAATAAAGTTTGTCAATTCATGAATGCTCCCACCGATATCCATTGGACAACCGTAAAAAGAATACTTCGATACCTTTGGGGAACTGCTCATCTCGGCACCTCTCTCTCTGCCTCATCCACTTTTGATCTACATTGCTTCATCGACGTTGATTGGGCCTCTTGTCCTGATGATCGTAAGAGCACTAGTGCTTTTTGCACTTTTCTAGGACCAAATCTTATTTCCTGGTCTTCTGCAAAACAGAAAGTAGTTTCTCGTTCCAGCACGGAATCAGAATATCGCAGTATTGCCAATGGTGCCTCAAAACTTCTTTGGATTCAATCTCTCTTACGTGAGATCGGTATTTCTTCATCAGGTACACCAATCATTTTCTACGACAATTTGAGTGCTACTTACCTGGCTTCGAATCTACTGTTTCAATCTAAATCGAAGCATGTTGAGATTGATTATCATTGTTAGGGGTGTTCACGGTCCGGTCCGGTACCGGTTCCACAATGGATCGGACCAGACCGGTCGGTACCAGTACTAGGTGCATATGGACTGGTTCCGGTCCCATTAGATCCCGGTACCAAACCGGTACCGCACCGGTTTGTCGGTACCGGTGCCGGTTCGGTACCGAATCTTTTTCCTACTTTTTTTAAAAATTTTGAAATTATAATAAAAATTTTATAAAAAATTCCTAATATTCAATATGCAGAAATTTTAACCTCCAAAAGCAAACAGCAGAGTTAAATTCCAACTTTTGAAAACTGTTTAATTTGTGATACTTAGTCTATAAGAGTGAAATCAAAGATATTACTTGCTAGAATGAAGAAGACAGACTGCAAAAAGGGAAAATTGCTTCCACGGCTGAGAAGCAAAACTCGAATTGAAATGGATACGCACTGAAATCTGAATCTTATGCTGAAGAACAAACGTAATTAAATTTCTTCATCAGTAAAGAATGCAAGAGCAGATATACCCACAACCCAAGCAAAAAAAAATAGAGGTCTCCATTCACTTTCTACCCTAAGCACATGAGAGAAATTGAAGGAAAAGAGTGAGATTCAACAGAAAAATGCCCAATTTTGAAGAATAAGATCCTGAAAGGAAGAAGCAAGATAAACCCATTTCAGAAACCCAGAAGAAATTTGAAAAATTAAAGCAAAAAATCTTTTAGCACATTAATCAAACTGACCCAGAAGCGAAGTTCTCCAAAAAAGAAAACTTTCAAGCTAGGTTTCATCAGAGCTTATCATCCAATAGATCCTCCCAAAAAAAGAGTCCAAAAAATAAGAACAAGCTAGTAAGATCTACAAGAACTACATTTGAAAAATCTATGTCGAGAAGGTGAAAGCACAGTTGCTTGAAGCTCTACCTGAAAAGGGCAGTGTGAGTTTCTGGTGCTTTGGTTTACTTCAGCAGCAAGGACATCACTTCGGTGAAGACTCGGGATTAGGGGTGGAAGACTCGGGCCTCAGGGTACTGCGGGATCGGCTGATCGGGGTCTCAGGGGACTCGGGTGAAGTGCAGGATCGGGGTCTCGGCCTCAGGGACTCGTCCGGGTGCATAGCAGAGCTGAAGTGAAGAGTGAAGTGCGATTGAAGGAGAATGGCCGGGAGATCAGATGGTGCCCTAATAATTTTGGTCTTTCGGTCGGGACGGTGCCAGGTACTGCAGTATCGAGTACCGAACCGCATAAACCGGTTCTAGTCCCTATAGTATCGGTTGCAGTTCGGTACCCAAGTTTTTGGTACCGGACCGGTACCAAAACCGGCGGGACCGGGCCGGTTCTTCTGTACCGGTCGGTCCTGCACACCCCTAATCATTGTGTTCGGGAAAAAGTTCAGAGCAAATCCTTATTAGTTTCTTTTACTCCATCGACAATCAGATAGCTGATGCTCTCACCAAGCCCTTAGGAACGTCCAAATTTAAGATGTTTCAGTTCAAGCTTCTTGTCCCACGTCCTTGAGCTTGTGGGGGGATGTAAATACATATTTTATACTAAAATATATTTTTCCATTAGTTTACTTTTATTGTACGGATTCTTTCCTTTCCAGGTATTTATATACCTTGGCATACCTTGTATACATCATAATTCATTTAACAGAGAAATACAACAATTCAGGAAAAGCTTCTCTCCCTTTCTTTCTTTCTTTCTGCAAATTCACAAAAGCTATCTTGCAATGTCCTTAGATTTTCCAGTTGAAGCGGTAACTGAGGTAAATTTGGAAAATATAGCTGATGATTCTCCCTATGGCCCTTCAAGCGTTTTTAGCGACAAGGTCCCAGTCTCCTGTGGCTCCTGCAATGAGTTCGACGAGTTCGTGAATGATAGTTTCAAATTCTCTGATCTGGAGGTGAATTTCAAATTTCTAGCGGAACAACTCTACAGGCTTAACATTTCTTTTAGTTCGTTTAGTTTATTTCAGTTTTGGTTGCTAAGAAAATAGAGAACATAATATGAGAAGCTATAAACCTTGCAAATAATTTATTTAACCTAAAGGATGTATCACAACCTCCGGCGGCAAAACTTCTAAAGACGGATTACCGGCGGAGTTTTCCGTCAATGAAGATGCCTTCGAGAACTGAGGTAGAAGAATTGTTTGCAGAGACAGAGAAGCTCGAGGGAAAGTGGTTAGGGGATAAGTACTACTTGCCCGTCGCACCCTATCAAATTGCCATAGTTCACCTATAGAAGAAAATAGAAAATCTTAGTAGTCGAAATCAACAAAGAAAGTAAAAACAGGATGGCAGAAGAATATAAAGAACACAGATAATTTACGTGGTTCAAGAGTCTTATATCCTCAACTCTATGTATTATTAAAGAAAGAAGAATCATTTTGTACTATCTCTTCACTCTCGCAGTAATTTGTGTCTTTTGGAAGCGCAATAGAAAGACTCTTCTTTGTCACAAGAGATATTTTACTACGCACCCCACTTCTCGCTGTTGTAATCATATACGATCTTTACCCTCATTCTCAATTATGTAGTTTCAATAACAAACTATCAATAAAAGAGTAAGTATAGAAGGTTGAATACACGTGCATGTAAAGATAAAACACCTGAACCAATATTTAATAATTCTCCACCTTGGTTCATGTTGTTAGATTATTTTAACAACAATCTATTAATGTGGTCCATGTTAATTAAAGTAATATTGACTTAATATTAAAGTACTTAATGTGATGGTTGTTAAGCATAAAAGACATTACGTTAATTGAGTTTTAATCCCTCTCCTTAACCTTATTAAAAGTGTATAAAGTATAGTTGAAGAGATATGAATTAAAAGACATGATTGAAGAGGCATGTATGGAGAGATGCCTTTTGGAAGGTTGTCTTCTTCATTTTCTAAAGAAAATTACAGCACTCACTCATTCTCTAATCAAGAAAATCTCTTTGAAAATTACGGTGAACTATACGAGTGTTTCTTGATCATCAAAGAGAAAGGTTTAAGGCGATAAACGAATCAACTTCAAGATCTTCATCAAAAGCTTTTATTTTATCATGGACCAAGGTTGGTATTATCGTTTATTTATTCGCGTATTATAGAACATGTAATGGTTGAATCAATGTCATTAAATGGGATGAAAGGATTGTTTGTATGAACGTTTAATTACTAACAATTGGTATCAGAGCACGGTTGATAAACGTATTGATTTACCATGAAAATTGATAAGTTAGATTTCATGAAAAGTTATATGCATGAAAAGAATATAGATGAAATCATAGAAAGAAAGTATGATATATTCTGGAGAAAAATGTTTTCAGAAGAATCTGTGTAAGTTGTTCTTCATGCGGACGAAAAAGAATTCAGATGCATGAGTTAAACAGTTTTGGACGCCACTATTTTAGCACGCTATTAAATGTTTTCGGACGATAACTGTTGAAGACGGACGCATCGGACGATCACGTTTTGAATCTGTAATAGATTCATACATTTTCGGACGATCAAGGATGAAGCAGATGCTATGCCGATGATATCGTTTTGAATATGTACAAGTTTCATATGAATTCGGATGATGCAGACACTGAAAAGACGGCTGCGGACGTTTTTTATTAGAATCTGTACAAACTGTAATGTGTTTTCGGACGATATCATTTGTTTTCGGATGATAGAACCACGTCTGCTAGTCATCCGCCAAGCATAAAAGGACAATTTGATTATATGTTATTAAATAAAAATTTACTCAATTAAAATATTGTTGTATAGAAACTAAGTAGTCACCAAAGTGACTTGGTTTGAAATGATCAATATTAAATTGTGTAATTTATTCATTTAATTATTATGATTTTATTGAAATGAGATTATTAATTATAAACTAGAAGGTCACCCAAAGATGGACGAATTTTTATATTTAATAGTATTATAGTGACATGTAACATATTTGATTGATATGTTTAAATATCCAAAGATATTAAACATATTGCGTTGAATATGTTTATAAGTCAATTAAAGATTATAACATCATTGATTGTTTATATCTTTAAGGATTACCCAAAGGTAAACTTAAAAGAATAAGTTTATGTATATTTGAATCTTGTTTAGGTTGTTCAAAACATTAATGTATGAGCATGTGTTATTTACAGCTTCTGTTAATTTATTTGCCTCTGGTAATGCTTCACTTAAGTTCAATGGTCTAAACTATGCTGACTGGTCTGAGCAAATCCAATTTCAACTGGGTGTATTGGATTTGGACTTAGCATTAGTTTGTGATAGACCACCAGTCATTACTGAGACCAGTACAGAAGCTAACAAGTCTTATAATGAGGCTTGGGAGCGGTCTAACAAGCTGTGTTTGATCTTAATGAAGATGATGATGGTTGAAAATGTTAAGCCATCGATGCCAAAGATGAATGATGCTAAAGATTTCATGTAAAAAATAAAGGCATATTCCCAATCAGACATTATGGATAAATCTATTGTAGGGAGCTTGATGAGTAAGTTGACGACTAAGAAATTTGAATGGTCTCAACCCATTTATGATCACAAAACAAGCAAGGCCAATTTGGCAGCAAAGCTAAAAATGTTGGGTATGGATGTAAGTGAATTATTCTTAGTTCAATTTATCATCAACTCACTTCCTCTTGAGTTTGGCCAGTTCTAGGTGAATTACAACAGTATTAAATAAAAATGGAACTTTCAAGAAATAAAGGTCATGTTGATTCAAGAAGAAGGGAGGTTGAAGAAATTGAAAGACCATACCAAACATTTGACATTTCAGAAAGAAGCCAATAGTAGCAAAGGAAAGCCAAGAAAGAAAAACAAACGGAAGGGAAAAGGCCAATTAAAGGTGGATGATGGTCAAATCCGAACAGAGCTTAAATGCTACTTCTGCAACAAAGCTGGACACATCAAGAAGGATTGTCCGAAAAGAAAAGCTTGGTTCGAAAAGAAAGGTACATTATTTGTTTTAGTATGTTTTGAATCAAATATTATAGAAGTATCTAATAATACTTGGTGGTTAGATTCTCGTGCTACTACTCATGTGTCACATGTTACGCAGGGATTTCTTTCGATCCAAACCATAAATGGGACTGAAAGGTTCTTGTATATGGGGAATAGAATGAAGGCACAAATAGAAGGAAATGAGACGTGTAGATTGATCCTGGATACTAGATACCACCTGGATCTAGAAGAGTGTCTTTATGTTACGGAATGTGCTTGGAATTTAATTTCTGTTGCGAAGTTGGATTGTAAAGGTTTTAATGTTAAGATTGGTGATAGTGTATTTTCTTTGTACAAACACAAATACTATTATGGTTCTGGTATTATGAAAGATGGTTTGTATTGTTTCAATCTTGATAATAAATTTATAGAATCTCTGTTTAATGTTGATCATGCGATTAGAATTAAACGTAGTGAACAAATAAAAGTTTTGCTTTCTTATGACATAAACGTCTAGGTCACATATCTAAAGAAAGAATGATGAGGTTAATGAAAAATAATATTCTACCTCAGTTAGATTTTAATGACTGGGACGTGTGTATAGATTGCATTAAAGGAAAGCAAACTAAGCACACATCAAAGTATCCTGCCACAAGAAGTAGTGAACTTTTAGAATTGATACATACTGACATATGTGGTCCATTCAACACTCCGTCATGGAGTGATGAAAAATATTTTATCACTTTTATAGATGATTTCTTACGTTATAGTTATTTGTATCTACTGCATGAAAAATCTCAAACGATGAACGTTATAGAAGTGTTCATCAATGAGGTGGAAAGGCAGCTAGATAGAAAAGTAAAGGTGGTGAGGTCGGATAGAGGTGGTGAATATTACAGAAAACACAATGAAAATGGACAAAACAAAGGTCCATTTGCAAGGTTTCTCGAAAGTCGAGGCATTTGTGCATAGTATGCAATGCCAGGAATAGCACAACAAAATGATGTAGCTAAAAGGCAAAATCGTACTCTTATCGAAATGGTTAGGAGTATGATGAATAATAATAATGTACCTTTATCGTTGTGGATGCATGGTTTAAAGACCGCTGCATATTTGCTGAATAGGGTTCCTATTAAGGCAGTTCCTAAGACTCCTTATGAACTGTGGATAGGTAGAAAACCTAGCTTAGGACATATCCATGTTTGGGGTTGTCCAGCAGAAGTTTGGATATATAACCTACATGAAAAGAAACTCGATGCAAGAACCATTAGTGGTTTCTTCATCGGCTATCTAGAAAAGTCTAAAGGGTACATATTTTACTGTCCAAAGCATAGTACAAGAATAGTTGAATCAGAAAATTCTCGATTTATTGAGAATGGCAAGTTTAGTGGGAGTGGTGAATCATGAAATGTGAATATTCAAGAGAATCGGGTGGAGGAAACAACACCTAGTACTTCTCATCAAGTTGTTGATCCTTTTGTTGTATCACAGTCTAACAACATACCGGAGCAACATATGAATATTCAAACCATGCAAGGTGAACATGTCAATGATGAACATATTAATGATGCTTAAGTCATAAGTGATCAATGACAAGAAACAGAATTGCGAAGGTTTGTAAGGCAGAAAATACCAAGAATTTCTGATGACTATGTGATTTATTCACTTGAAGAGGAATGTGAATTGAGTAATGATAAAGATCCAAACTCATTCAGTCAAGCCATGGAATGTACTAATTCCGAAAAGTGGTTGAATGCTATGAAGGAAGAGTTGAAATCGATGGATTACAACAAAGTTTAGGAACTTGTATAGCTACCTGAAGAAAAGAAACGCGTTGGTTATAAATGGATTTTCAAAAACAAACGTTGATTCGAAAGGTAACATTGAAAGGTATAAGGCCAGACTAGCTGCCAAAGGTTATACTCAGAAAGATGGCATTGACTATAAAGAGACCTTCTCTCCAGTCTCAAAGAATGACTCTTTAAGAATAGTTATGGCTTTGGTAGCTCATTATGATTTAGAGCTTCACCAAATGAATGTAAAGACCACTTTCTTAACTGTGACTTAGAGGAAGAAGTGTACATGGATCAACCAGAAGGATTTTCATTTTCTAGAAATGAAAAGTTGGTGTGTAAATTGAATAAGTCAATTTATGGATTAAAACAAGCTTCCAGACAATGGTACATTAAGTTTAACAATACCATTATGTCGTATGGTTTTGTAGAGAACACTGTTGATCAGTGTATTTATATGAAGGTCAGTGGGAGTAAGTTTTGTATTCTTGTATTGTACGTTGATGATATTCTTCTTGTTGAAAATAATAAGGAAACATTACATGATGTAAAGGATTTTCTCTCGAAGTATTTTGAAATGAAAAATATGGGTGAGGCATCCTATTTAATTGAAATAGAAATATTCCGTGATAGACAAAAAGGATTATTGGGATTGTCATAGAAATTTTATATCGATAAAATTCTTGAAAGATTCAGAATTGATAAGTGTTTCACTGGTGTAGCTCCAATTCAGAAAGGGGACAAATTTAATCAAATGCAATGTTCGAAAAATGATTTGGAACATAAGGAAATGGAATCTATTCCATATGCATCAGCTGTACGAAGCTTAATGTATGTGCAGACATAAACTCGACTAGATATAAGTTTTGAAGTAGGGATGCTGGGTCGATATCAAAGTGACCCAGGATTGGATCACTGGAAAGCTGTGAAGAAAGTACTAAGGTACTTGCAAGGAACAAAGGAATACATGCTCACTTACGAAAAATAGAGTGAACTTGAGGTGATTGGATATTCGGATTCAGATTATGCCAGATGTGTAGACTGGAGGAAATCTACATTTAGTTACGTGTTCCTATTAGCTGGAGGAGCCGTGTCATGGAAAAGTGGAAAACAATCTTCGATTGCTACTTCCACTATGGAGGCAGAATTTGTGGCATGTTTTGAGGCTGCAATTCAAGCATTGTGGTTGCAGAACATTCAGGGTTTAAGTATGGTCGAAAGTATAGATAGACCATTGAAAATTTATTGTGATAATTCTGCAGATATATTCTTCTTATAGAATGATAAGTACTCAAAAGGAGCAAAGCATATGGATTTAAAGTACTTGGCAATCAAAGAAGAGATACAAAAACAAAATGTGTGCATTGAGCATATAAGTACAAGTTTAATGATAGCGGATCCGTTGATGAAAGGATTGCCACCCAAAGCCTTTAAAGAACATGTTGTAAGGATGGTTTAGGTGACAAGTCCTTGTTTATGTGATTGTAAATGTATAACCTATATCTTATAACACCTTTGAATTCAATTAAAGAAAGTGTTTTTGTATGGATGTTTGTTATTCATATTATCATGTATACAATTATTGATTATAAATAATATGTGAAACTTTATGCAAAGTTAAAGTTGAAAGGTTTATAGAGTTCTTCAATTAAAGAATTAGTGAATTGCAATAATTTGTGATACATGGAACGAATCATGTTATCATAATTGACATGTGTCTGCCATGATTCGATTATACAATTCATTATGAAAAGACAACTTGATAAATTCATATTATAGCTCACTATAGTAATTGGTTGTGAATTCAAGTTGTGTCAGTTGAAAAGTGATAGCTAAGTGTCAGCTAAAAAGTAATAGCTGAAAATCGATTTATATTAAAGTACATAATATGGCCCAAGTGGGAGATTGTTCGATTATTTTAACAATAATCTATTAATGTGGTCCATGTTAATTAAAGTAACATTGACTTAATATTAAAGTGCTTAATGTGATGGTTGTTAAGCATAAAAGATATTAAGTTAATTGGATTTTAATCCCTTTCCTTAACCTTATTAAAAATGTATAAAATATAGTTGAAGAGATATGAATGAAAAGACATGATTAAAGAGGCATGTATGGAGAGATGCCTTTTGGAAGGTTGTCTTCTTCATTCTCTAGAGAAAATTACAACACTCACTTATTCTCTAATCAAAAAAATCTCTCTGAAAATTACGGTGAACTATACGGGTGTTTCTTGATCATCATAGAGACGATTAAAGAGAAAGGTTTAAGGCGATAAACGAATCAACTTCAAGATCTTTATCAATAGCTTTTATTTTATCATGGACCAAGGTTGGTATTATCGTTTATTTATTTGCATATTATAGAACATGTAATGGTTGAATCAATGTCGTTTAAAGGGACGAAAGGATTGTTTGTATGAACGTTAAAATACTAACACATGTTTTACCCAACATTTCCATAGTTTAATCAACAGCTCTATTAAGAGCTTATTTTCTGTTGATGCCCACCAAATCTAAACACAAATTAAACTTGGTGACAGTGTAACCACACACTTCTATGTGCTTTGTCCTCTTATGAAAAACTTAATTTTTTATCAAATAAATGGCGCTTTGACTATCACAATAAATTGTGATATCCGAACAATCAATACCAAGTTTTGAAACTAACCCTTTTAGCCATATTCCCTCCTTGAAACCTTCTGTAGCAGCCAAAAAATTCAGCCTCAGTAGTTGACAAAGCTATTCCTTTCTGAATGCAAGCCTTCCAACTCACAAAACCATTAAAAACAGTTAAAATATAAGTCGATCTAGCATTGACATAACCAAAAATGGTTTCTTTATTATCATCAAATCCACCATATATCAATCTCATATTTAGAGTGTTAGAAATATACCTTAGTAAGTTTTTCAAGGCATGTCAGTGACTCTTGTCTGGATTTGCCATGTATTTGTTGACAATGCTCATGTAAATGCTAAATTAGGTCAAGTGCACACCATTGAATACATAATACTTCTAAGTATATTTGCATAAGATATTTTATTCATAAAATCTTCCTCATCTATTGAGTTTGGTTGTTGTTCCTTTGATAGTTTGAAGTGTCCCCCAAGAGGAGTTTGCATTCCTTTGATATTAGTAAATTCAAACATGTGAAGTACACATTTGAAATATCCTTGTTGGGACAAACAGAGAGTTTTCTTTTCTCTATCTCACAAAATATGAATACCCAATATTCTTTTTGCTTCACCAAGATTTTTCATACCAAACACCTTTACCAATTTTGACTTTAATTTATTAATCTTAGATTTGTTCTTTCTAGCAATTAAGATATCACCAACATATAGAAGAACAATCAAGTTGTCTTCTCCATTGATTATTCTGACATAGACACAACTATCATACTTGCATCGAACAAACCCAATATTAGTGATAAACATATCAAAATTTTTAATCCATTATCTTGGAGACTGTTTCAAACCATATAATGATTTATTTAACAAACATACATTGTCCTTGTCTGTTGTTTCAAATTCCTCTGGTTGAGTCATTATAGTGGATTCAACAAGATCTCCATGTAGGAATGTTGTCTTCACGTCCATTTGTTCAAGTTTGAGATTCTATACTACAACTTTATATATCAGTACTCTAATAGATGTTAGTTTAACTAATAGTGAAAAATTTTCATTAAAATTGATACTTTTTCGTTGTGCAAATCTCTTGGCTACGAATCTGGCTTTATACTGTGGTTTCTAAACCCCTTCAATACCATCCTTTAACTTGAATATCTATATAGACCCAATTACTTTATGGAGATTTAGATTTTCGACCAATACCCACGTTTTGATTCTCATCAGAGAATCCATCTCTTCTTGCATGGCAGCAAACCATTCTCATTTGTCGCTTCTTTTCATTACTTTTATAACTGATGTTGGTTTAGAATTTTCATGGTCAGACACAATGAAGATTGCATATGCTATTATATAGGCATATCCTAGTCATTGTGTTTGTTTAATAGCTCTTCATATGCGAACTCTTGTGAGTTGATAATCTATGGAATTGTCATCAATGCATTGTTCTAATTGCTCAAGTTGCTGATATATAGGTCGAGGTTCACTTACTTCACTTTGATCTTCATAACCTAACATTTCATTCTCCACCTCAGTTTGAAGTTTCTCATTTTTATTATCTGTATCTTCAATACCTCTTTTGAGAGGAAAGTTCCTCTCATTGAAAGTTACATCACGGCTAATTAGAACTTTCTGTTGATTTTGCTCAACAACCCAAAGTCTATAGTCTTTAACCCCCTTATATAACCCATTAAAATACACTTTATTGAGCGCGGTTGAAGCTTTCCTAGTTTTATATGTGCATATATAGCACATCCAAACATCCTTAACCCTGAGTAATTTACAGAATATTTGTGCTACAACTCAAATGGAGTCTTGAAGTTCAATGTTGTAGAAGGACATAAATTAATGAGATAACAAGCTGTTTTTACATCTTCTGCCCAAAACAATCGAGGAAGCCTAGCTACTATCAGCATATATCAAACACGTTCTAAGATGGTTCAATTCATCTTTTCAGCAGTACTATTTTGTTGAGGTGTATAACTAACTGTATCATGTCTGATAATTCCCTCTTCCTTACAAAATTTATTGAACTTTTCATAACAAAACTCCATCCCATTGTCGATCAGCAATTTTTTTTATCTTTCTACCAGTCTGATTCTCAACAGTCTTTTTCCAAGGGTTGATTCCTTATAGCCACAATGTTGAGCGTTTAGTGATGTTTGCAGCCGCAATGTTGTTTTTTGGTTTAGGTTTTTTAGCTCGGTACAAGACCCATTCTCTATCATTTTTCTTAAGTTAGTTTGTAAACTCTTGGATTGAATCTATATCAGTTCGAACAACTTTATCGATTATGAACTGACACCTAAAGTTGCTACTTCTTTTGGGAAGGAGAGACTATTGTCGAAGTAGGGACTTTATACTTAGTTGCATTGCATTGCATTGTTTTTCCAAAAATGTATTTTGTGGGTTGCCACATATGAAAACCAATGAGACTGCTTCACAGCATATGCAATTTTATGTTATATGTACACGGATTGTACATGTTTACATTTAAGCGTGCATGATATTTTCTCTGATTGGTTAATTGTTGATTTGGGGGATGAATCCTCTTGATACTTTGGATGGTCTCAGTGTCAAAGTATCTCAAGGCTATCTCAATGCATCTTCTATAGCATGAAGATGATTGTTTTGCACATTATAAAAATGGGAATAGAGTGGTGATGACATGCTCCTTGGGTTTCGAATCCCTCAACTTGATCAGGGTGTTTTTGATTACAAACAATTTGTGTCATCTTAAAGCCTTGCTCGCATGCAACTCGGGTGACAACCTGGGTCTTCAGACTGCCATTATTTCTTTCTCCTAGCTTATGAGGTCCTACCCAGCAATGATCTTTGTCTTTCTGTGCATTTGATCGAATGTGTCTTTGTGTGAACCTCCCTTTTCACTAATGACTTGTTTTAGTATAAAAAATACGACGAGGGTATTTTGGTATTAGTTTTCTATGTATACCACCATGTTTTTAATTATTATCTCGTCAGGGGCCTTTGAGGCCAGTTTTCCTTAAAAGGTGATAAGGATTTTGAAAATTTTTTAAATCAATGCATGCTTCTCTAGATCATGGTTTTTTATGAGAAAAGGTAAAACATGTTTACATGCACATTACATTTAATATAAGTTTCTTATTGAGTTACTCACTCACCCCAATGACCCCTCCCTTCCAGATAAGGAGAAGAGCAGTTAGGATAATTGGTGATCGTGTTAAGAAGCTTCCTTTTATTTTGTGTCCTTATTTGTATTAAATTACTTGGTGAGAATACTGTTTGAATTTGTTATTATATAACACTATGGATTATACTGAATGTTTGGGATTTGGTTACACAGTGTTTGATTTAATTTATATTGTTTACACAATCATTTTTTGTAATAACTATGTGGACCTAGGTTCATCTTGTGTGGGCTACGACTTTAATTGTGTTCAAGTCTTCCGCTGTGAACCTATCATTATGCTGGGCAATTGAGTCCTCTGCGAGGATCATGTAACTTGACCCAGAATTTCTGCTAGGCCTGCCTACAGGTCGTGATAGTATGCATCTCCTTTAGACCGAGTCTTCTCAAGACCCCAAACATCATAATGGATATAGTCTAAAGTTCCTTATGATGCCTTTGTTGATTTTGAAAATTTGCCTCTGTTACTCTTACCAAGTATACAATTCTCACAAAAACTTAAGGCTTTAAACTTTATCTTTACCAAACAATTTATGTTTTTGTAATTCATGTAATCAATGTTCACTGATGTGTCCTAAACGCATGTTCCAAACATTAGTTTTATCAAGCTTCTCTTCTAAAACGGAGCTTATAGTTTCCACATTAGTATTCTCATTTAAAATATATAGACCATTGTGTAACTTTGCTTTCATTACTTTCGTAATGCCTTTCGATATTTTTAAAATTCCTGATTCAATTATGACTATACATCCATTTGAATCCAACATCCCAATAGATAAAATATTTCATTTTAGTTGAGGTACATATCTTACATTTTGAATTATTTGAAGACATCTGTCTTGTGTTGTAATTTGTACCGACCCTTCACATTCAATTTGGCAAGATTTTTTGTCATCCAAATGTACTCTTCCGCCCATTGTTCTATGATAGTTATGCAACCAATCTTTTCTTGGAGTCATGTAAAAGGAACAACCTAAGTCTAACTCTCATTATTTACCTAATTCCATCTCTGAGACAACCAGAACATCATGAGACTTAGCCATCATAAGCAACTAAGGCATCTCCTTTGTAATACCCCAAATTCTTATAAGTTAAATAATGATGATTATTGGTGTTGGATTTGATGATTTAGTGTTTAGAAGAAAAATGTAATTTTGGACAGTGTACGGGCATCCACATGTGTAAATGTGGATTTGGAGTGGGCGTCCAGACTTTTTTATTAAAATTACAAGTGAGGACTTCCACATCGAAGGAGGACGTCCGCATATACAAACACGCTTCTGGCATGGACGACTGGAAAGAAAAACTGTAGTCTGGACCAGACAACCTAATAGTGAAGAAATTTTAAAGTTTAACTCAATAGATTGCAGTCGCCTAGAATGGTCATCTAGAATGGCGATTTTGTGGAACATAAGACTTCTGCAAAGAGTGTTCGTGAGAAAAAACTTTCTGCAAAAAATGAAAATGTGTGGAAGCGGTCGCCCAGACTTTGAAATGCGAACAACCAGGAATACAAAAGGTCACTTGGAATTAAATGCAATGTTATATTTTGATTAGTTAAAAAGTGGTGAGTCATCATCACCAAATCTAGCATGGTGAATACCTCTAGCTTGAAGCTTGAGGGAAGGAAGGGAAGAGGTTTAAGTATATAAAAGGCTAAGGAAAACTTAAAAACTTGAGGAAGAAATCGAAGAAAACTCTCAAAGGAACTCTCTCTCTTTCTCTTGGCATTTCAAAGGTATCAAGAGTATTTGTTATGATTTGTATGGATTCTTTAAGTTTAAGGAAGTTGTTATGGTGGGAGAAGGAAAAATGAGGCAAATAGTCATAATAGGATAGTTATATTGTTTGGAATGTGTTGAATATCTTAATGAGATAGACTATCTTAATGAGATTGTTGAGAAAAACCAATTAAGTATGTTATTCTTGACTTCTTAAGAAAGAGCAAGGTTTTGGAACTAATGAATTTGGTTAAGTATGGAGAAAGTTATGAATATTCAAAGATTAATTAAAATTTAGAAGGAAACCCTATAATGGATGCATTTTAGATTGAAGCTCTAAAATGTGTTATTTTATACATGGGCAAGTAGTAAGCATTAAGTGGTTATGTATTTTACACACTAGTGGTGAAGATCATGTATATTCAGAATTATTCATACTTTAAGTTATACGTAATTGAATGGATATTGATGAAAGTTTTATTATGTTTAGGTTTTATTACTCAAGAAGATATTTCTAAGTGTGGTAACTACATAAAAAACTTAAGGTAAGATATATGCATGTCTTTGGTCTTTTGACCTATATCACAAGAAATTAGGAATGTGTTGTTATTAATAACATTGTTTGTTGTGTTGGATATATGAGGATACTATTAAGATATGGTGTGATTACTTATATGCTCACATGTGATTAGTATGTAGGAAATATATAAGGTTAGTATTGATCTAATGAAAGACTAAAATTTTGATTGTTAATGATAAGATAAATGGAGAAACTAATATGTTGCTATGTTATGAAATGTGTAGATGATATAGTGCATTGTATTGATCATATGCATTCGCATGCATCATGCTTTTGATAAAAATGTACTAAAATGTTTTATACATATGTTTTGACAAGGAAAATGACAATTTATGAAAATAAAGGTAAATAGACGCTCTGAGGTATGAGTTCTTGAGATGGCTGCCGCATATGGGTTAAGAGGTGTCACTCTCCCTTGTATGATTATACCTCTAGCGCCTGGACTAGTTAGTGGAACTAAAGAAAAATGAAATAAAATGGAAATAAACGTATATAGATGTTGTGAGGTATGAGGTTCAAGATGGCAGTCCTAAGTGGACCACGAGGACAAGTCTCCGTTATACGATTATACCTACAATGCCTAGACGATTAAGTGAACATAAAGCTAAAAGTAAAGGTAAAGGTGAAGGAAAAATTGAAATAGAAACCGCATACATTTTATAAAGTTGCATAGCATGAGCGTAATATATTTCTATCTCTTATTAAGTGTTAGACTCATAGTTTATGTCTTGTGATGTAGTGAGGATCTCAACTGTGGATGAGGGCTTTATGAAATGAAGATAAAGATGATGCATCTGATAGAGCATTGCTATGTTTAACATTTTGCGTTGTTGGCTACCTAACCAGTGGATTATAGCTCAAAAGAGCATGTTTTTACATATCATATTTTAATACTTGTATAAAGGTTTTAATAACAGATTTTAAGTAATACTTGATGACTATTTTCTACACTTTTGTGAGGTATGGTTTGTGATAATGATAATGAATATGGTATGTTCATAATATGAAATGAATGTTTTCACAATAGTAACATTAAGGAGCATGTTTTATAATAAAATGAAAAGTCATCCACGACGCACTCTATATGAAAGATTTTATGAAAGAGAAAAGTTTTAAATTCTATGTGTTTTTCTTAATGAAAGTCTTTCACTAATCATTTTACAAAGAAAAAATGTTTCAATTCTAAACGTTTAAAGTAAAGTAAAAATGAGGTCATTATATCTTTTCTCAGATTTCTTTTCTGCAAGTTTCCTTTTCCTCTCATAGCAATCCTTCTTGTAAAGTCTTTCCTTATGATAGAAGAAACATCATCTGCTTTGCTTAGATTTTAATCTTGACCTTCCTTTGGAGTTCTTAGTTTCTATGTTTTGATATCTACCTCTTACAAATAGCCCTTCACCTTCGAAGGAGTCTTCATATCTAATATTTTCCAGAATTCTTTAGAATGTAAAGATGTTTTAACCTCTACTGTAAAGACTAATTTTCCTTTCTTAAAACGTATAATTTTTAGAAATTCACTTAAATTTAAAACTTTTGTTTTCTTTAAATCCTTTCAAACAGTTGCGTAGTGAAATACTTTTCATTCATAAAACCATTTAAAAATAATGAATAAAATTATTTTCTTAAAACCCTTTTACAAATTGCAGTGGAAATAAATAAAATTCTTTTATTTTACAATTTAAAATACTTTAAATCATTTAGCCTAGTTAGCCACAAGATCCGCGAGTGCAAATCCTTCATCAACTGCTCTTACTTGATCTAGCATGTACCTACATTACAATACTTAAACTAATGAGTTTAAGGCTCAGTAAGTGATATAAAATAGAACATGCACATGTTATGCCACTTTTAAAACAATGCAGTTTCTGTTTTCATTTTCATTTTCGTTTTCGTTTCCTTTACTGTTATCTTGATCTTAACTCTACTTTTTTTGGAGGTATTAGAGATATCTAAACTTGACGAAGAAGAGCGGCCAACTAAAAATCACACCTCGTCACACCTATTTATGTTTCTTTTGTTTTTGTGTCACACTTTATCTACCTATCCACAAAAAATGTCTGTTTAGTTTCTTTACATTTCCTTTCCGTTTCCATTTCCTTTTCAAAACCATTCTTAAAACCATTTTTGTAACCTTTTAAAAACCCTGATGCATGCAATGCTTGTGAATGCATACAGTTTTATTATATCATTACTATATCCTCGAAACATGCTCAATTTCCTTATCATTATTCTTAACTTAAAGAACTTAAATCTAATAAACACATTATTAAAAAAACCTAATTATAATAAACACAGCATCAAGCACGAATACATCTTCAGGATATGATCACAACCAAACTTAATAATCTAGTAAATGCAATAAATGCAAGCAACATACAAATCCTAACTCTTGCGATGTAGAGCCCCAAAGACCAAAACACATTCAATAGGAACTTACCTGGCGATCTTCAATGAAAATTCAACAATTAACTTTATCCTTCACAATACCTTCAAAAGCCAAATTAAATATCCATAAAAAATCACAGATTATTAACCTTAACGTCATCTATATCCATATTCCTTATCCATCAACCAAAGACTAAAATGAACAGAACCTTCTTCCATCATTATATATTGAAACAAAACTAAACCAAAGAATAACACTCACATTTAGCATTTAAATAATTTCTCTTAGCATCCAACAACCAGAAGAGAAGAGGAATAAAGAACAGAACTCAACAATAAACAAACCAAAGCAATTCGCCTTCATTACTAGAAATCTTCACAATATCCAAACAGCAGTGTTCTACATTTTTCATCCCTTTATCTTTTATTTATTATTTCCATAAAATCCATAAACAAAATATAATTCTTCCATAATATCCATGTTCAATAGATGAGTAACCAAAACCACTGCAGAACATAAATCCACAAGCCAATCAACATACAACAACCCTAAATAACCTCATTGCCAAGCATAAAATCCTCAACTATAATAATTAACCACATAGAAAGCCAACTTCCACACAGAATATCATCCTCACAATATTCATCAAAAGTCGTAATTTAAATGAATAACAGAACCTAACTATCAAGCCATAGTCCTCAACAACAATTATCTAGTTAGTAACAGATTAGAAAGCCAAACTAATTAACAGAATGCCATCCTCCATAATAACTATCAAAGCAGTACACGAAGTAAAGGGCAAAATCCAATAACCATAGTATTATCCTCAACTATGTTTTTACCAAGCAGTAAACAAGCAGAGGCAAATTCCAAACAACCAACAGCATTACCTACAATAAATTCATCAATAAAATAGAGATATTACAAAATACAGATAACAGAGTCCTCGGGTGCATTCAACAAATCAGTAGAACCTTAATTCTCACACTCATCTCTCAGCAGAATCAAATTAAAGAATAGAGTCATTTTCAGCAAAGCAACCTTTCTCACAATGACTAATAGTAGAACCAACACAAGAGCTGAACTCAAACCAATAGGGCAACAGTTTCAAATATATTTCTAGATAGAAAATGAAATGAAGAAACAAACTCAAGCAACAGATCATACCCTTTATCCCATGCACAACCAGTTGATCGAGATCAACCAATTCTTCATTGCCATTCCAAACACCACAGCCAAAGTGATCGCCGAGGACGGAGGTTGCTCGATCGCCCATTTCCCTCTCCTTTATGCCAACCTTAAACGCCCCTACCACACATTTACTTCTGTAAGTCTCACTTAGCCCATAACAAAACATAGGAAAGAACTCTTCAGAATACCTTGGCTCCTTAATGATGGAGCAATCTGCCGAACCCACCATCCCTTGTTCGTCCCTCCAATGCTCGCCAACGGTTCACCACAGCTGCCGCAGTGAACTCCCCTTTCCCTGCTTCATAAGATTTCCGCCCCATAGGCCCTCGGTTAGGCGCTGCAAAATCGCAGCTCGAGAGCACAGAGGTTTGCTCGTCCCCGGGAACTGACACCCCCCCACGATGTGCCCCGCGGTTCAGTGGGTCGCGCGGCGACGTTTCCTCGCCCACGCTCATGACATCGCCCGAACATTCGTTCGTCACACTCTTCTTTGCGAAGGAGATTTCAACCGCGAAGGGTGAGTTCTCCCTTCTCCTTTTTCCCCCGCAGCACCTCTCTCCCCCAAGTCTTCTTATTTTCTTTTTCTTTTGTTTTGTTTTTTTCTCATTTTATTCTTTTATTTTTCCAGCCATATCCTAGTCACCACATATCCTTCTAATTTCCCTTTATGTTTAAATCATTTTTCCCCTATTCCATGATCCATATACTTTTTTTCTTCCTTATTTTAATCTTCCATCATTCTTTATTTAATTCTTTCATTCTTAATTACCCTTTATTTCATTTATTCCAACTTTAATTTCACTTAATTAATATATAAATATATATAATATACATATTATATGTTAATCGACCCACTTTCAACTTCCCCAACTTATTCCGAATATCGCTTGACAATGATTATCGGTTTCATTTAAATTCTTCAATTCTGTTTCCTAAATTAATTTTCCATAATCATAAAATAATATATCTTTAACTCTCTTTCAACCTTCACCAAAACACTTCCTAAATTTATCCTCAATTATTATCATCCTTATTCTAAGGTTATCGTGACCCAAAAATTCTGGATATTACATCTACCATTGTAAGTGTTTCTTTACCGTATAACATTGTGTCCACAAAATGTTCATACACTTTTGGCAAAAAGCTAAGAATGATATTGATTGATCTTTTCATCACTTTTAACACCAATGTAGTTCAAATCAAGAATGATTTTGTTGAAGTCATCGAGATGCTTCCTCATTTCCTTTGAGTCTCCCATTGATAAAGTATACAATTTCTTTTTCAAGTAGAGCCTATTAGCCAAAGACCACTTCATATGCAAAGCTTCTAATTTCTGTCAAACTGTTAAAGCAAATTTCTCTTCTATTACCTCCCTAAGAACCTCATCCCCAAGGCTCATCAAGATTGCACTATGTGCTTTTGTCGCTTTCCTTTAAGTGTTGTCTTGCCTCTCCATTCATCGTTTGAGTAAGTCATTGTTGAACTAGTAAAACTTTCATCTTTATACTCCATAAATTGAAATCGTTATCACCAATAAACTCATCGACTTCAAACTTAGCAATTTAAGATTTCCTAAAATTTTCTTGAATCCTCGAATCCAATCCCTAGATCTCCATGGTTGCCTCAATAATTGTAGAAAAAAAAATACAAGATACTAAGAAAATAGAAAATATCAATTGTTCAAATCAACAAAGAAAATAAAAACATAATAGCCGAAGCGTAAATCTTTTTTCTTTCCTTTTTTAAATCGTGTCTTTAAAACCATACACTAAAAGTCTTAAAAAATCTCATTTAAAACTCAAACGTACTAAAACCCAACATAAATACAAATATTCGTAAAATATTTTAACTTAAATTCAAACATTTCAAAGTATAATTAAAAATAAAAAGTCTTTCGTTTTTCAATCCATTTTTCCTCAAATCTTCACCCACAGATCAATTTTGCTCCAACAACACCTTAGCTTCGCCCATGAGAATTCTCCATCAACTGCAACCCTCATTCATTTACATCCTTAGATTCCTTGGTAAATTCATCATCAACTACATTATAAAATTCATCTATGAGCCTAAGACTTAGTAAGAGATATATATGAAACATGAATATGTGATGCAATTTTTCGTAAAAACTTGTTTTTGCATTTTTTTTTNATCTGTTAATCTCATTAGTATATTGATCTTTAAATTAAACATCTCAAGCATGCTATCAATTTCCCAACATATTGTTTTGCTTAATATAATGTATGGTTTTGATTAATTCTGTATATGTACGTTTAGGGTAGTCTCATGACAATATAAATAAATAGGAACACCACCACGTGGTGGCCACACGCCTTGAGTGAGAAAAAACACTAATTTTTCCCTTATCGGGATTACAAGACTAATTGACATAAATAATTAGAAGTTGTAGGATTTCCCTAATCCATGCTCCATATAAAAGCTATTCCTAAAATACGTAACTATGCCTAATATACGTAATTAAAAGATTCGATTGGGGCAGACCCATTCCAAAGAATTAAAGAGAGGCATTTTATATGCATAAACTTATTTTCTTACTAGGCCTTTAGGCTCACGTCTTACTTGCGGTGTAGGTACATGACGCGTGGAATCCTCGATCAATGAAGAAGCAGACGATGAGCGATTTGCACATACGAGCTTGTGGTTTGCCAAGCTACAAGAAGTAAAGATAATTGGGTTGTGATTTATTTAAATTACACTTTTCCTAAATTGTAATTAAGTGTTTAATTTATTCCTTTAAACTATTTACGCTTTCGCAAATATTTATTTTCGCAACATTTTGAATAACTATTTGTTTTCAATGCTTCTGCTTTTTATTAAATAAACTATTTTTTATAACGAGTTTAACAAACAGTTGGTAGCGGTCCGGATTAGGCGCACTCTGACACGTTTTCTCAAATTTTAAAGCATTTTCAAAAAGTGACGAAAATCTGGGTCGTTACATAACATGCATAAACATAACAGTAAACGTATCATCGATCAACGTCTCAATATGAACAATAAACAAGCAATAATCGTATCCTCAATCAATGTCTCAATATGAACTATAAACAAGTAATAATCATATCCTCAATCAACAGCCCGTAGGCATCACATCCAATCATCATCAAAACATGTCCTCAATCATCACCAATAGAAATCATATCCTTAAATATCATAATATGAACAGTAAACCGTAAACAAATCAATAGACAAACATCACATCCTCGAACAACAGCCCGTATGCATCATAGAAAAACATCAAAACTTACCTTACCCTAGCATTTTGTGATGCAGCCAAAGGCCAAACACATACAAACTTCTCTTACATGAAATTCTTTAATGGAAGTCTGGTCATTCCTAACCTCCCATACACCGACTTTTCCTTTAAGTAAACAAAAAATTGGTTATTAAAAGAATAACTCTAACATTACTTACTGTTGAACACAACTTCATTAACTAAACAGTGCATTGAGAAACTCAAAGAAGAACTCACCTAAGAGCTTGAGAGAATGGCACTCTCGTCCATGGGTTCATGGGTGATTAGGGTTTAAACCCAAACCCTAATATTTATAGAGCTAGGTTGAAATGCCACAAAATTGTATCTAAACTTTATCTTTTCCTATATAGTCTAAGGATCAATCCGTAGCTCGCAAATAATCTGGAAAACTACCTCAGCTTAAACCTGCTCGAGCTACAACGGACGCACAAATAGTCATAATGGACATCCGCAACAACCCACTCGACCAAAGGCCAATAGTCATGTCAGCCTAAAACTTATATTTGCATTCGCCAAAGCAACCACAGATGCAAACACTTTTGTGGAGCCAACCCTCCTCTAGAAACTCCAACATTACCGCGATTCCCTTAAATCCAACGACAACATTTCACTTCGTCCAATGACCTGTCACAGACCAAATCAATTTGCAAAAATGAACACATCTGCTTTGACACTAATAACCGAGACTCACTAATCCAAATGATGTCATTCCATCACCTAAACACTGTCGCGGATATAACCACAGCCACAGAAATATGCTTAAACATCAAACGACTTTGTTAACTTACTTAACTCTCCCAAACAATATATTTCCCTTCCATGGAAGAATCTTTTCATAATCCAAAAGCTCACACTTCTTCCTCTAAACTAAATCTAATGACTCAACATCCTCCCGCATCAAACACTTCCGCAGAGCATCTTTCTCCATTCTAAACGATCTCAAATTTTCCTAAACTTCATCCAACCGCTACTAATGCACCTGATCCTTTCTACACATATGTCCTTAATTCTAAAAAATAAATTATTAAACCAACTTTAAATATTTTTTCTTAACCGTGGATTATCTTCATATTATTCTTTACTATTCTAATATATTCAGTTTTCCTATTTCTTCAACAATTCTAATTTTATTTTATTATCTATAAAATAAAATTCTTTGTTTTAACTTTCTTAATTCCAATAATCTAATAATTTTACTATTTTAATTCCTTCATTAAAATTCTCCAATTAATCTATTAAATTCTAAATTGTAGTATTTACCTAATTAAAACTATTCCTATGAAAAATTTGGGTATTACAACACCATTTACGTCTCACACCCTTAGGAGACAGTCCCAACATCAATTGAGACCTCAGTTAGTTGTTCCATCAATCACACACAACAACTTCACAACCTTTGTCAAAGTCCCAGTAGATGATAATCTCACAAAATTTGTCAAGATCTTAGCTCATGACAACTTGCAACCTTTGTCAAGGCCCCCTCATATTACTGACAAGCTTTGGGTGACTTTTGGAACGGTTCGGATGACTTTTGGAAGCAAGCGATCATCCGCTAGAAGAATTTTGATAGACTAGAAAATAAAAAATATCAAATTAAATGCTTCTAGGCGAGTTGCAATCAATCGAATGCTAGGTTTGGACGAACAGAAACATAAATCATCGAAAAGCATGTGCCTCTAGATGATTTGTAGTAGACTGTACAAGTAATAGCAGTTGACCTAATGCAGCACTTTCTGAATTCCAAACCCACATTTCGCAATATCTCGAGAGACCTACGGATTTCCTAAACCAAACCTCGACTCCAAAAATCAAAGGAATTTCTTCACCACAATCAGGACTCCTTTCTAAAACCCTAAAAGAGCAATAATACGAATCCACAGAATAAAAAATAAAATGAAAATAAGGGTGAGTTATAGAAACTCGCTCTCGTTCTAACCCAGAAAAAGTTAGATGGAGATTCCACTAAACCGTCACACTCAAGCTCACCACTCATGAAGTAATTGATTCTAAAAGAACCCTCAAGAACTCAATAGAGAGAAACCTCTAATTCTTCAATTTCAATAATCAAAATTCAACAACCACTTAACAAAAACTCTAACCCTAAACTAAATAGTCAACATAATGGTTGTTAATAAGTGGTTTCTTTTCTTTCTTCTTTCTCTCCAACCTCAAAACTAGGTACCTCTCATGAGGTGACATTGGAGATAAATTCACTTTCCGTCCACCATAATCGAGTGAATAAATGTTGGTATCACCTTCATGCTTCACCTTCCGATCATACTGCCAAGGTCTTCCAAGCAATAATTGACATGCAACCATGAATATAATGTCGCACGTGATTTTATCCTAGTAGCTTCCTATAGTGAATGAGAACATCATCTGCTTATTTACTCTCATTCCTTCCTTGTCATCTAACCACCTTAATTCATGTGGCTTTGGGTGAATTATGGTTGGTAATTGTAATCTGTTAACCAAGAAAGTCGAAGCAGCATTAACACAACTACCACTATCAATGATGAGAGAGCATACCTTCCCTTTGATCAAACAACATGTGTAATACCCCGATACTATTTTCCTCGTATTCGCAATGTAATCAAATTTTGGAGATAGTTATGTATTACATTGTGTATTTATACGTGTTAAATCATGACATATAATTATGGGATAAAAATTAACTAAGGAAAATATGAAGGACATGCTGTTATGGGCGATTTTGGACGCATGCGGACGCCACCAGGACGAGACCTAGCGTTCGCAAATGCTTAGCATGTCGTCCCCATGTTTGGGACGCACCAGGACGAGGTCGTGCGTCCTAATACGTATATCGATGGACGAATTCGAACGACTCCAGACAGCAGCGGACGTGGACAAGAATTTGACCTTCAAACTGGACTTTTTGAATGACTCCGATGGCACCAGAAGGAGACGGATGTGGATGATTTGAATCTGTCCAATTTATGGACAGATTCGGACGCACGCAGAAGCTACATACGGACACCAAATCGCATCTGAATATCAATTTTGGACTATACGGACAGGGTAAGGATGCCATTTCCCATCCGAAAACATAAACTTGCCTTTGGAATTTTATACAAGCGGACGAAACCATCACATCCGCACTTGTCTGAAATATCCCAGACCTGCTACGAATAAGGATTTAAAATCAGATATATTGACGCATGAACCAATTACAACGCGATTCCCCGACACGAATCGGTCCCCCCTCCTTCTGGTCCAGACCACGTGGGCCTCCTCCAGGCCCCGACCAGCAGGAGATGTTCCCCTGCATCCTCCCTGCTAGGCGTATGGCTTGTCTCCAAGAGGTAAGCTGTCTATTTAGCCTCAGCCAAGCCTCCTCCGTTGCATCTCTCCTTCTTCTTCTTCTTTGTTCAGTTCTTTTATTTGGGGGAGAAATTCATGTGTGAAGTGTGGACTTGGGAGTAAGGAGTTAACTGTCCGTGAGTAGATTTCTTCAGCTAGGTAAGGATTTGGGTTAGTCTTGGCCTGTGGAGGCCCTACATCGAAGTAAAATGTGTGTGTGTGTGTGGTGGTTATTATAGATAGAATCTGTAAATATGGTTGGTTGTATTCTCGTAAATTCCCTTACTGCTTAATTCCTGCATTTTCTTATGTTAGATGTTTTGTTCTGTTGTTACAACTCTGTCTTGTTCTATTGTTATATTTCTACTTGTTCTGTTGCTACATTTCAATGTTATTTACATTCACTAGATGTTAAGGTTGGGAGTATCAAGCCCTGCTTGATGTCAAGCTTAGTAAGGTAGAAATATAAACTAATGATTTCATGGTGACTGTTAAGAGTGAACGAGATAGGCTCTATGTTTTGCTTGTAGCCTTGACTGGATTAATATTACCTTGAGATTTCCTTACACGTTGAGCATGATTGTTCTTTCGTTCAATGTCTTATAACACCCTAGGTTGTGATTTTTAAGTCTGTTATTCAGTAACACCTTCGTTGTGGTTCTGCTTATTGTCTAAAAGCTGTTATGTTCATTGTTTATTTTTCTGTATCAAAGCAAGTTCATGTCTTTTAGTTCGCTGTTGTATTTAATATTCATTGTCGAAATTCGAAGCACATTTGTATGTTCCATTTCGCTGACATTATTGGTATGCACTGTTAAATGGTAAAGCATGTATGACTCATTTATTTTACTGTCATAGTTTATGTTCACTACCAAAATATAAAAGTACGCATGTTAGCTCCTAATCTGCTGTATACGCCATTAATAACTTGCTGATTCATGTTGTTACGTTATGTCGAAGAGTTCAACATGTTAACACGTTCCATTACTGTATATTTCTGCCTTGTTCATTTTTAAGAAGCATGATTTGTAAATTCTATTTCATTCATCGTACATTTCTGATTTATTCGCCATTGAAAAATATGACCTGTAATTCTATTTCGTTGAGTTATGTTTCTGTTTTGTTTATTTATTGTATAAAAGTATGTTCTGTCGTTCGTTTCGTCCGAATGTTAAGAGCATGATTAACCCCCATTTTGCTATTATACGGTGCTATTGTATTCGTTGTATAGAAGCATGTTTTGCTGTTCTGTTTCAATATTATTCGCCGCTATTTATAGTCGTTTAAGAAGTAGGTTTCATGTTTATTTACCGCTGTTTATCGTCATTTAAGAAACATGTTATATTGTTATTCCTCGTTATTGTAAGCTATCATATATTGTCAAAGCATGTTATGTGTTCTATTTCGCTATTATATGCTGTTGTTATATTCGTTGTATAAAAGCATGTTCTGTGGTTCATTCCATTTGGACATTAAGTGCATGATCAACCTCTATTTTGTTCGTTGTATGTAGCTACTATATTTGCCGTAGCATGATCTGTTAACGAAAAATATGAGTATTTTTAGCTAATTCTAGCACGTTTTGTTGCTTAATTAACGAGTTCCAGCATGTTACTAATTATTATGTTAGTTAATCATTAGTCTTCAAGCATGTTAACTGGTTATTACTCGTTGATTCTTCAAGTTAGTACGGGTAGTTATAAACTGAAATAAAATCTCTGTTCAGTAGCATGTCTTAATGTATGTTCCACGTGTTCCTTTTATAGCTACCCTATAATATTTATTCAAATGTGCCTTTATTCTCTTTATGTGTTTTAAATTCTGCCCTTTTATTATTGGTTGTCAATTCTCTAAATTAGTATCATTTAATTTCCTTGTATGCACTATTTAATTTGAAAGAGTCCCCTCCTCCATTCGTGTAATAGAAACAAAGTAAGGAGTGCCACCTCGGGGTGGTACTCACATGCATTGGGAAAAGAAAATGAAAGGAAAGAAAAAGGAAGAAAAACGGGAGTTGGGGGGCAGATGGGTAGTGGATTTAGTCTGTGGCTAGGCGAAGCCTCGTACCTTGACGGGAATGGGGATTTAGTTACAAGTAAAGGGTTAGGTCCAATCACTATTCCATCTCCTAAGACCCCTCCAATCTCCAGCTCAAAGTACGAATAAAGAACGAACGAACGAATATAACGAAAAGATTGGTTTGGGTGGCCCCCCATTCCAAAAGAACTAAAGAGCATAAGCATATTGCATAAACCCCATTTCTTTACTGGGTCTTTAGGCTCATGTATTACTTGTGGTGCAGGTAATGAGATGATTGTACCGGGAGCAGAGGAGACCTTACCCGTGGAGCCTACGGTGTATCCGGAGGAAACGCGACCAGAGTAGAGGCATGGCTCAAGGAAAAGGAAAAGTATATATTTTGTAAGGGTTTAACGACAAACATGTTTTGTAAAACGTTAATTATTGCCCTAACCATAGTTTTGAGTAGGTTATGCTTTTAACCTTTAACTTTGTTAACTGCTTTAAGTAATATTTCAGGATATGCTTCCGCTAATTTTATAAACTGTAGTGTCCCACTATTTTACGATTGTGAAATGAGTTTAAGTGACGATCAGATTTTTAAGAAAAAGATTCTCATACTATTTTAAAAAGATTTTTTTAAATAACGATTTTCGTCGTTACCAAAAGTTCAAAATTTAACGTATTTTAAGACAAGTAGAAATCTGGGCCGTTACAACATGAGTGGAATATTTTCTCCTTCTGGTAAACTTTCTCTTTGATTTGTTTGGTAAATGCCACTTTTTGACTCAACAGCAAAGAACCTTCTTGTGGGTAAATAATCTCCTCCTTAGGATGATCCTCCTTCACGCATTTTTCTGTGTCATCTTCACTAGCAGTTTCGATAATATCTCCTGTCTGAAATGTCTAGGCACAAATCTTTTTTTCTTTAATTGTTTTATAGATCCCAAGGTAGTAATTGGCTCTTCCTCATCTCTCCTCCTTTGAGCTTTTAGGCTATTCCACCATAGACTAGCATAACCAGTAAATTCGAGTGTAGCTAATCAAACTTTTGCTATCTTAGAATAATCTTGACATTCAAATATTTTCTCTACTTGCTGAACTCAATCCAAGTATTCCTCCCCAGAACTTGTACCTTTAAAAAGTGGAATTTGCAATTTTTGACCCCTCATCTCGTCATGCACTCGGGGACCTATTGTTGGAAATTCATGAAGAGCATTATCATTAAAGCTCCCTCCTTAATCATCTTCGAGAAACTCATTCGCCCTTCTACCCCCTTGGTGTCAACCTCTACCTCTTGGTCTTGCAAGCAGAGTTTGATTTTCATGGTGGAATAGATTTTGAATCTGTTGCATATGTTGAGTCAACTGATCCATGAAATTTTGTAAATTATTAAACTGGCCTTGAGTGACATAGTTGTTAGGCGATGCTCCTCCAGATGAACTAGCTAAGTTAGGATTGAAGGAAACCCCACTCTTGGTAGTCATCTTTGGCTCTGCTATCAAATGACACACTTCAGGTGGCTTTTGGAAAGCTTCAGGTGACTTTCGAAAGCAAACGGTCGACCGCTAGTGGAATTGTGGTTGACTGGAAAATTAAAAATATCAAATTAAATGCTTTTGGGCGAGTTGCAAGCCACCAAATGCTAGGTCTAGACGAAAATGTCAAAAAACATGTGCCTCTGGATGATTTGCGGTCGACTTGACACAACAGTTTGAGAATTCCAAACCAACATTTCACAATTTCTTAGGAGACCTTCGGATTTCCTGAACTAAACGTCGACTCCAAAAATCAAAGAAATTCATTCACCACGATCAGGACTCCTTTCCAAAGACCCAAAAGAGCAATAATATGAATCCAACAAAATGGAATCCACGGAATAACAAATAAAATGAAAACGAAGGTGAGTTATGGAATCTCGCGCTCGTTCTAATCTGAAAAAGGTTAGATCGAGATCTCACTAAAACGATATACTCAAGCTTACCACTCTTGAATGATAAGCTCAATAATTCTAAGAGACAATGTAACGACCCATTACTTCTTTCCTTTGAAAATGCGTAAAAATTTAAAAACTTTTTATTTATAAATCAGAAGAAGACTTTTTGTTATAAAAAAAATCATTTTTCTTAAAACATTTTGGGAAACATAGCGGAAGCATAAACCAAATCATTTAAAATACAATAAATAAACTTTTTACTTTATCTTTACTAAAGTCTTTTCTCTTTTAAATCCTTTCACCTAGCCAACCACAAGATCCGTGCAAGCAAATCCTTCATCAACTACTCCTTAACCTGTTCTCCTTATCTTACATCAACAAGACTTAAACTAAAGAGCCTAACACTCAATAAGTGGTATAAAATAAATATGCAATGCAACATGGCATGATCTTTTTACAAAACATTTTCTCGTTTAGTTCATTTTTCCTCTTTACTGTTATTTCTGATTATGCTTTCGTATTCGTTTCCATTTCTGTTTCCTTGACTTTACTTTTCTACATTTGGTATTCAACTCAAGCCTCAAACAAAGGGGGACCAATCCGCCCAAAGGGGGTACCACGTTCACCAAGCCTCTATTTATGAGTTACATGCCAAAACCTGAACTTGTTATCATTGAAATGCAACTTAACCATTGGGCGACTAATCAAGCCAGAGCCTCTATACATGGGGACCATGTTTACCAAACCTCTATTTATGAGTTACGTACCAATGCCTCAAATCATGAGGGAATAATTTGTCTAAGCCTAAACGTATACATTAACTTTTCAATTTCCTTTATCTTTTTCTTTACTTTACCATTTATCATTTAATATTTGTTTCCATTTTCTTTTCAAAATCATGCATGAAAATTCATTTTCGTGTCATTTTGAAAACCATGATGCATGATGCTTGTGAATGCATACAGTTTAATCTCCTCTATGTAGGCCTCAAACATGCTTAATCTCATTATCAGTATCTTTAACTCAAAACTAATAAACATATCATTAAAAGAACATATATCTAATAAACACGCAGCAAGCATCAATACAATCCTCAGAATATGATTTCTATCAAATCCTATAATCCATCAAAACATAACTTTATCATATTAAATCTATAACAAAAAAGAACCTAAATCTACTAAACACATTCAGCATACAACCCTAATTCTTGCGATGTAGGGCCCGATGACCAAAACACATACATATCACTTACATCGTGTTCTTAGAGCATTTTCACACATAAGTTCTTCCTCTTCATTGCCTTCAAAACCATTAAATAAACCATCATCAACAATTACAGACTATCAACCTCATTTCTACAGTTCACTATTCACACGGAGTTCAGCACAATTAATTCTCATAATAGAATTCCAACAAATCACTTAACAGCTTTAGAACCCAAAATTAAATACAATAGTGGAGTTTGGGACACACTGTCAAAACATAACCAATCATCACTTAACAATCCCAAACTCAACCGAGTTTAAACATCATTAACATTTTTCTATAAACGACACAACCTCTCAATATAGTATTTTGATAGAGAATACACTCCTTCGGTCGAAAATCGATAACAGCAGAAAACATCATAATCAACTTCTCACAGAATTTATCACGGAGAATTCAACTTCAATCAACCAAGCATACATCAACCAGAGGTTCACAACAACACAGAAAACATTTATCAAGGCAGCAATATACAATGGCTTAACCCAATTTCCAGAATATGCTCATCCGAGATATTCAAAATAGAGAACATCCTTCATTCATTATCATCTACTCTTAACAATCATCTTATAAATCCATAAAAGAATTAAGGAAATATTGTAACGACCCAATCGTTAAAACATCTTACTTAAAACTCATTATACGCGATAGAAAACTATAGTTACAAAATCATTTATCAAAACATAGCGGAAGCATAAATAACTCATTTAAGAAATACTAGATACATATAGTATTACATGTTAATTACGAAACACTTTTATCTTTTACTTTCCTTAGCCTAGCTAGCCACAAGTCCCGCTCGTGTAAATCCTTCATCAACTGCTCCTTGATCCGTTCATCATTTTCTCGAACACGTACCTACACCACAAGTAAAACGTGAGCCTAAAGGGCCAGTAAGGAATAGAGTAATGCAGTATGATTATGCCTCTCTTTAATTCTTTTGGAATGGGTACCACCCCAAACCAATCTTTTCATTACGTTTGTTCATTCATTCATTACTCGTACTTCGAGCGGAAGATTGGATGAACCCATGTGTGATGGTATAGTCTGATCAGCTTCTAACCTCCTGTGTGTAGCTAGTTCCCGACAAGGCAGGGCTGTAGCCTAGCTACCAGACTAGATGCAAACTACCCATCTTCCCCCCAACTCCCCATCATCTTTTCTTTCATTCATTTTATTTATCATTTTCCTCACATAATGCATACGAGTACCACCCCAATGGCGGCACTTCCTACTTATTTCTATTATCATGATGCACATTGATACATTCTAAAATAACGATAATTAAACAGAGCAAAATAATGAATAACAGTCATTAAAACCAATAAAAGAGAACCATTATAGCAACGAATTAAAACACCAAATGACATGCTTGAATTTATAGAACATAACGGTAAAAGAAACAGCGATCGGAGAATGCTATTAAATGGAGATCATACGTCAAATTACAACTAACTATTCAAACGAATAAGCATGGTTCACAAGAGTATGACGATATTAAATGGACATGGATAACGGCATGAATTGATTATAAGCAATTGGAACTAAAGGCTACATGCATCTAAGAGTAAAGCATGATTTAACGATGTTGTTCTTAGCTAGAGTTAACAACTTAGTTGAGGGTTACCGAAACTTAAACATGTTGTATTAGGGATTTATTAGGTATAAAAATGAAATTATAGGTCTTAACCAATACCAAGAATTTATAGTATTATAAATTAAGTAAATCATAGCTCGTTAATGCTTAACATAATCTAAATGGGTCTTCAGTTCATCATTTTATACTACCAAGCTTAACGTCAGAGATCATTATCCTAGAAGGGAGCATTTATCAACTAACTAAACATACATTTGCGGTAAGGGAAAATACAGAACATTAACACAGAAGCAAACAGACTCTACTTATGGATAGGGCTTCCACAAGCCAAAACTTTACCCAATCCTTACCCTCGTTGAAGAAATTACTCAAGAACAGCAAAAATCCTAGCTTAATCCTCAACTTACAGAGCTTCACTATCACCCTTCACTCATGTATCACACTGGAGAAACACACGAACTCACAGCTTTCACAGGGAGGTTTCTCTCTTTCTCGCAGGGGACTCTCTCACTCGCAGGGGAAAACTGGACTGGAAGGTAGAGAAGAATGGCTTAAAATGTAAAGCCTTACATGGAGGGGAACACACGTACAACTACTGGCAAGGGAGGGGCGTTCGTTAACGTTGTGGAAGCGTGGGGGAGCTCGTCTCCTTGTTGTCTGAGTGCGTATTAAATGGCAAAACAACAAATTATCAATCATTTAAAACCTATTATATTCGCAGTTCTGGGACTTTTCAAACGAGAAGATTCGTCCTAGCCTCGTCCTCGTGCGTCCGAAATCCAACATTCTTCGGACAATTTAGCGTTTTCGAATGAAGAGAGTTGTCCGCGTGCATCCAAATTTGTATAGAAATTGGACAGATTCAAAGCCACATCGTCCACCCACGTCCGTGTGCGTTTTGGTCTGTCCAAAAAGTCCAATAAATTGGACAGAGACAAAGTTCCAGCATTCGCTATCGTCCACCATCATCCGGGTTCGTCCAAAAACTTGCAATATAGGCAAATTAGGATGCAAAGCCACATCATGCGTTGTCCCAAAACTTGGGGACACCATCCCATGCGATTTCGGATGCCACCCCAAATCCGCATACGTCTGAAATCTCGAATTACACAGTTTATCCACTACGTCCAAAATCTACTTTATACCCAATACTTACCAATTTTTCATACTTTAATTATTCCAAAACATTAACCCCATATGTACACTAACATGTATCACCACGTAATGTAATATAATAATTATCCCAAAATTAATTACATTGCATATACGGGGAAAACATTATCGATGTAATACCCCAATCCTAATTTGTCATACGCTATGTAATTGAATTCCTTTTTTTTTTTTGTAAATGACAAATATTACATGGCGTATTAATTCATGATAAATTATGACGTTTATTCATAGGAGAAATATTATGGGATTGGAGTTAAGTGGGAAAAATTGCAAGGAAGAGCTATCCAAGGACTTTCAGACGCCTAGGGACGACTCTGCGGACGCTGTATGTCATCAGCAAGTGTGTGGGGTTGCATCCCCGACATTTAGGACGAGCTAAGGACAAGAAATTCATCTTAAAGTGTCTGACTTGGACCTTCGGACGCATGCGGGTGACATGTCGGTTGTAATGTGTCGACCGCAACACACATGAACTCCGGGATGACTCCGGGGACGAGATGGGGCGTCCTAACTTCTGTACAATGTGGAATTTTGGATGTGATTGCAGACGATACAGACTAGGATGACGGCATCCGCATCGAATTTGTTCAGGTCTGGGGACTTTCGGACGGGTCGAGACGCCTGCAGACGAGATTGGACCTCGTCTGATTTGACTCTGTTCGAATTATGGACACGTTCAGATGCTATTGAGGACTCTATTGCAGACGCTAAATTGTGTTCGAAACATTTTTTAGACGGTATGGACGAGAATGGGGATGTCATTTCTTGTCCGAGTCCTCCAGTTAGCTTGCAATATTTGCTCTTGCGGACGAGACCAAGTCATCCGCACTCGTCCGAAAGATCGCAGGACAAAGAAAATTTAGCAATTTAAATGGAATGTTTTGTCATGTAGTCAATAACTACACGAGATTTCAAAGAAGAAATTCTCTCCAGACAAGGTAATCGCCTCCTCCAGCTACGGGTAGTCCAGCCATCATTCCTCCCCTCCTCTCCTATGCAATGATTAGCCAGTAAGACTCCAGCTCCTTCGTCCAATGGAGTTTAGCTCCCTGCATCTTTCTCTTTTCCTCTCCTTCATTAAGTTCTTCTTCCCTTTCACTGGCAAAGTGTGATATTACTAGGAATGGAGTCAGCTGTCCCTGCTTATTTGCTTCAGAATTTAGGTAAGGGTTTGGGTTAGTCTTGGCCAGAGGAGGCCCTACCCACAAGTAAATCGAGTGCGTGTGTGAGTTTACTTTGTTGCTCTTATTTCTGTACATTCGTTCCGTTCTGCTGAGTTAGACTTTGCCCTTCATTCTATATATTTTCCTTACTATCATCCCTCCATAGTTGTTTTTCTATATATTCTACTATTAGTTAATTTCTTTCAATGATTGTGTTATAATTGCTAAGAATTTATGATAAGCCTAATAGATGAAACCATGAACAAAGTAGGATGTGATTGAAGGAAAACGAAATGACCTTGTAAGGTGGAAGCCCGTGACTAGATCACCTGCTCTACTGATAAGTTATTATGTGTGTTTTGAATTCAATATATTAATTTGCTTGATGCTTGTGTTCATATCGTCATGCACCTGCTTCTATTAATTCCCTGTTTGCTCACTGTCTATTTTCTGTTGTTATGCAGTGGTTATAAGATATGTCCTTAAATTCTCTGTTGCTATGCTCTAGTTATAAAATATATTCTGCAAGCATATCTATTGACCTGTTTGTGTTAGTTATCTTATTAATCGTCCAACATTTCACGTACTTGTGATTGTCTCCAACATCCTAGATGGTTGTCAATCTGACAAATTTTAATTATCAAACCTGTTAATTAACCATAGTCAACTATTAGACATGATAATCACCACCTAGTTAGATCTTACAAATATGTTAACTGTTTCTCGTTGAATCTTCCAGCATGTGAATTGTTCATTTTGTCTTGTTTCCCTAATCATGCTAATTGGTATTTCTCTTTTAATCATCATTTATCATTTGCAGGGGTATATGATAATTAGTCACTTAACTTGCATACTCTTCGACCAATAGTGATTATTCCTTATCTCGTAGTCAAGCACGTGAGTCACATGTTAATTCTTATGCATATTAAATTACAGGCTCCCGATACGTTAAATTATACTAGTTCTCGCGCATGCTAATCAACCTCTACTCGGCACTAGTTATGTGTTATTATCAATTCTTAACATGTTGAAATAGTTTTTATGCACCGATACCTACTATCTTCAAGCATGCAAATTTCTAATTATGTAACCTTCAAATATGTTGCATATGCCCATTTACTTCCGTTAGCCAGTTATATCTTTCAGCATTATTAGTTAATTGTCTCTCATTGCAAATGCTCATTTAATACCAAGCATGTTAATCTAGTTCGTATTCCTCATCAGAATTATCTTTTCAAATTCTATTCGCTATTCGTTATGTCTCTTTTAGATGCTCTAGAACTATGCTTCACTCTTCTCGTGTACCATAGTTCAGCCTGTAACTATTAAATTGTCGTTTCATTTCATTTCTGTCAATTTCTTTCGATATATGTGTTTCACTTTTATATTACTCTCACGTTATGCATTATCCTTCTGTGTGTGTTATCTTTTCATGTTTGTTACTTAGTAGTCATCATGCATCATGCTAATAAAAACAAATAGGGAGTACTGCCTTGGGGTGGTACTCACATGCATTGGTAAGGGAAAATAATAAGAAATAAGAGGAAGAAATAGAAAAGTAGAAAAGGGAATTGGGAGTGGATGGGTAGCGTGTATAGTCTGTAAACTAGGCGTAGCCCTTCCCTCATAGGGCACAAGAGTTCTAGTTTACTTAGAAGAAAAGAGAAAGGCTAGATCTGATCACTACGCCATTGCAAGAGAAAAACTTTCTAGTTCTAGCTTGATGTACGAGTAAGAAGAGATGAACGAATGAATGTAATAAAGGTTTGGGATGGGTGCCCCCATTGCATAATGGACTATAAGAGAGGCATAGCATAAGCATAAACCTCATTCCCTTCACTGGGCCATTGGCTCATGTCCTTACTTGTGGTGTAGGTAATGAAATGGTGATACTAGGAGCAAAGGAGGAGACCCTCCCCGTGGAGCCTGCGGATTATCTGGCAGAGACTAGGCCAGAGTAGACTGATGGCTTAAAGGAAGAAGAAGAAGAACATTTTGAGAGGGTTAAACCGTAAGCATGTTTTGTAAAGACATTAACTATGGCTTTAACTTGTATGTTTTGAACTCGTGACCGATTAACCCTAAACTTTAAGAATGTTGATTTAGAGTTTCGTCTCAATTTATGTTTTAATTAAATGGTTTTCAAATCTGTTTCTGCTAGCTAATATCATTTCCGCTATACTTTCCAAAATAAATCGAGGATTTAACCTTTTATGATTTAAACGAGTTTGAGAAAACGTAGTAACAACTGGGATTTAAAAAGGGAACTTTGATCGAAAGAGATTTTGAATAAAGGTTTTGACGAAAGTAAAGTTTTAAATTTTTAACTAGCTTTTCCCTAAAATTAAAAGGAAAGATAAAAATCTGGGTCATCACAATCGGGGTATTACAAATATTCTTACCTAAAGGACCCAAGAGCAGCAGCTCCACCCTTCCAATTCCAAAATTCACCCGAGTAAGAGACCCAGAAGCTCCCTTTCTCTCTCATCTTCACGGCTTCTTCTTCTTCTCACAGTTTCTCACTCGTGCCTTAGCTCCCTCTCACCACTGAACCATTGCAACCACACCTACACATACACTCGGTTCATCCAGAAACAGAACCAATGAACCAACTGGGTTCGGCATGGAGACCGAGAAGCCAAACACGCAAGAGACCTTACCACAATCGAAGAAGATGCTGCCACTTCTGTTCACTTCGAAATCCCCTTCCAGCTTCGTCAAACTATTTTCCTCGGTTAGGGGCTGCAAACTCCAACTGGCAGGAACCTCGTTCCAATCGTCCCACGTGCTCAGTTATTCTGAGCCCTAGCCTTGTGGCTCGATGCACTCCCTCCCCACTTCGACATGCACATCCCGCCAGAGCTCACTCGCCCACCCGCTATTCGCGAAGAAGCTAACCCCGCGGGTGCTTCGTTCTCCCGAGTCCTTTTGTCACCTATCCCCTATCGTCTCTCTCTCACCCAAGTCTCCCTCTCCTTTCTCAAAAATGGCCACAACCCATTTTCCTTTTTTTTTAAAAAAAAATATCCCCTATTTTAATTAGAATCGGCCTCTCACTCAAACCGAACCAGTGAAAACCGGTTTAAACCTCCCCCATTTTTCCTTTTTCTTTCTCCTTTAAATTTTAATTCCATTTACTTTATTTTAATTTATTTAATTAATCCCCCTTTTGAATTTATTTCCAATAAATCCTTAATCAAATCTCTCACTTAACCCATTCTAATAATTCCATCAAATAAATCCTCAATAATTATTCAAATAATCCTAATACACCCAATTATATTTACTTAATTCCGTTATGGGAAATCGGGGTATTACATTCTTCCCTCCTTATATAAATTTCTTCATCAAAATTTAGCTCAACATAAAAGCTTCCTTTACTTAATGCCCAAAAAAATAAAACTACCATTCTTAACACAGAGGTACCTGAAACAACCTCTTGCTTATACCTTTACTTGAAACCTTCGAATGATTTTACTACTTCTATTTCGAAACATACAACGACTTAGCAAAATGCTAAATTACACATCGAGATCCTCCAATTGTCACCTACAATTGCTATTAGAGAAAAGTCTTCGTCCAAATTTCTTCCTTTTATCAAATCATGTGTAACAGATCTCTGCAATATGACCACTTCTCTTGCATCTAAGACGTCTTCCAGACCCATCCATGCATTTACATCATCTACACACCATTATATCCAAGGAGAAAGTTTGCATAGATTGTACTCATTTTACATCATTCATGTCTTTGTATACCTAAAATACCAATCTTACTCATCAAAACACTGTTTTGGCATGCTACTTCACCAAAATACATTTATTACATCTTGCATCAAGTCTTATTTCACTTGTTAGGTCCTTATAGTTTCACTTTTCATCTGCATCCTTCACAGTAGAAAACACTTTTGATGCAACCATTTTTCGTTCCTTAAGCCAAATCGGAAGAACTTTGCCCCACGTTCCACTTAAAACATCACTTTGAGCCAACAAGATAACTTCCAAAATGATTTCTTTTGCACTTTTGACATTGTTTAGCTCTTGAAGATCCAACATTTTCTCTACGAAATGATGTGTCTTTTTTATTACGCTTCTCATTTCCTCGTGAATTACCATCAATGAGAGGTCTCTTTGATCTTCTTACCTCTTGTTGGCCTTCCATCAGCCGTTGAGATTGTATTTCCTTTACTATTTTCCTATTACTCTCCTTGAACTTCATGACTTTGTAACTCGGCAAGCGTAACTTTCTCTTAACTCTCTCTTACTCTTTGGCCTTAGCATACTCAAACATACTCTCCGCCATTCAAATTTGTTCTTCTGTGCTTGCATGGTCTGAAATTGTCCATTCAAAATACGGCAGTTTTAGTAGTCGAAACCTTTAGAACTTTAAATCTTTGGGAACCGGTAGCTACTGTTTCCTTTACTCTTCTAATTTCCTAATCCATTCCATTAATTGAACCTGACGTTCCAATACTTCCATCAGTCTACTATTTATTTCATCTCTTGGACCCTCGTGCCGCCTTACTTCTCTTATCATTTTGTCCCTATTCAACCAATACAGTTTATTAAAACTTCGGGACTTAGGTAACTAATTCCTATCTTGTACTCTCACCACTTTGTTTCTATTCAACCGACAGAGTCCACTAAACTTCATCCACTGGTGAAACAGAACTTAAACTCAAATCCTCAAAACATAAGTCATCTTTGCTATTTATCAAGGCAGCCTACTTCCAATAAAATGCATACGTCTTAGTTCTAGTACCCCCCAATCATTTTCCTAAAGTACACCATCCTATTATATCTTACACCCTTAAACTTTTGCTGGCAACATGACCAATCTTGACACATTTAGAACATTGATGAGATTTAGCCACACATTCCCCTTACAACCTTTCTTACACTTTGGGTATCGATTTCCTTGTTGGCTTCCTTTTTCAAGGAATTTCTTTACTCCTCTAGAAGTGTCATTTTATTTCCGTGAGTGTGGCTGACATCATATAGCCAAATCGTTCTGCTTCGAGAACTAGTTTTTTGCTTCTTCGATTTTAAGGGCCTTTGACACAATCTCCGCATAGCCCACATCTTGAACACTAGATATCTTCATGCCTCTACAAATCCCTACCTTAAGTCCTTGCACGAATTGTGTACCTTATATGCTCATCATTGCTTGCAAGATACGAGGTAAACCATAATAGTGCTTCAACCTATGCATGTACTCCGTAAGTGTTTCCTCCTACAGAAGCTAAGTAAATTGTACCAGCTTTCTTGTACTTATTGTGCGATGAAGGTCCTTATCATAAAAGATCTTCTTGAATTCTATCCAAGTCATTGTAGTTACATCCTTAGTTATCTTCATAGAGTCCCATCAAAATCTTGCATCCTTGACTAGTATAAACATGGCAAATGAAACCCTTTCATCTTCTCTTATCTTAGCATGTGCAGACACATCCTCCATAGTTATAATCCATTCCCAATGCTGATTGGATCTGTAATATCTCCAATAATTTAAGGTGGTAACAATTATTGGAATTTTAAACTCACATCTGGTTGTTCCACCACTCTTGCATTTCCATGTTTAGTCATTTCCCTATATCTTTCCAAATGGTGAAATTACCGTCCCACTAATTTGATCAACCAATTGATGGTCTCCTTTGTCGATTGATCAAATACTTATCCAAAGTCTCTCCACACACTTGTCTTTAAAATCGTTAGTCCCCAACATTCTTTAATTTCATACTTAATTAACCCAAAGTGCCCTTCTAAATCTAGTTAACGATGCTCATCTACATTTTCAAATAATCCTCAACTGTAATTTTCTTGTTCAATTAATCCTAATTACTTCTCAAGTATAATTACCCAAGAAAACCTTTTAAACCACTACTTCTTCCATAACTTCATTCACACACCAAAGACGCCCTTAAGTTTACCATCTCATAACATAAAACACTTAATCACGCTTAGGTTAACTAGTCTCTTCATCATCCGATAGGAGGAGCTATATTTTCTTATTCCCCTTTTCTTCTTGTAAGACAAAGTGGGGCAACACTTAGCAATATGTCCTCAAAATTCAACTTAGTCTCTAGTTCTCAAATGTTCCTCCCTTCTATAATAGTTCTACCCTCTATCTAGTTTCTCGCAACTAAGCAACACCATTTAATTATCTACTTGATTTAGTTCATGCAGGATTTGCTTTTTACCTATCACCTTTCCAATTTATAAAAGTTTGGGCAGAGTCTCCCCTATTTCTTTATTCCCCTAAAGCTAATTCCTATATTCAAAACTCAAGCAGTTCTAGTATCGTCTATCTTTTATCATATCCATTGTTCACTTTAATCCACAAATAAAGTATTTACATCCTAACATAATCAAAATAAATCGCACATGCACCCTTCTCATCCCCTCGACCACCATGTCCATTCCTCTCATCGTTGTTGCCACGTGCATGTCTTATTCGTGCACATCCTTTGGCCTTCATACCTTTTTCATCACAAGGCAAAAACACTTAGATTAGAAAATAAAACTATCAACATACTTACGGTTGATAGAGTATTTCCATGTCGAAGTTTGTGCTGGTAGGCAGTATACATAACCGTTTTTAAAACCTGGATGCTTTGATACCAACTGTAACGACCCGTAACTTCTTTCCTTTGAAAACATGTAAAAATTTAAAAACGTTTTCGTTATAAATGCAGCGGAAGACTCTTCGTTATATAAAAAAAATCATTTTTCTTAAAACATTTTGGGAAACGTAGCGGAAGCATAAAACAAATCATTTAAAATACAATAAATAAATTTTTTACTTTGTTTTTACAAAACTCTTTTCTATTTTAAATCCTTTAGCCTAGCCAGCCACAAGATCCACGTGTGCAAATCCTTTATCAACTACTCCTTAACCTGTTCTCTTGATCTCATACATACCTACATCCACAAGACTTAAACTAATGAACTAAATGCTCAATAAGTGATATAAAATAAATATACGATGCAACATGCCATGTTCTATTTACAAAACATTCTAGTTGAGTTCATTTTTCCTTTTTACTGTTATTTATGATTCTGTTTCCGTATTTGTTTCCATTTCTGTTTCCTAGACTTTACTTTACTGTTCTGCCTTTGGTATTCAACTCAAGCCTCAAACAATGGCGGACCAATCCGCCCAAAGCCTCTAACCATGGGAACCACATACACCAATCCTCTGTTTATTTTGAGTTCAACACTAAAGCCTTAACCTTCTAACATTGGAATGCAACTTAACCATTGGGGGACGAATACACCCAAAGCCTCTATACATGGTGGCCTTGTCCACCAAGCCTCTATTTATGAGTTATATGCCAATGCCTCAAACCATGGGGGAATAATCAGCCCACGCCTCAACATATACATTAACTTTTCAATTTCCTTTATCTTTTTCTTTACTTTACTTTACCATTTATCATTTAATATTCATTTCCATTTTCCTTTCAAAATCATGCATGAAAATTCATTTTCGTGTTGTTTTGAAAACCATGATGCATGATGCTCATGAATGCATACAGTTCAATCTCCTCTATGTAGGTCTCGAACATGCTTAATCTCATTATCAGTATCTTTAACTCAAAACTAATAAACATATCATTAAAAGAACCTATATCTAATAAACACCCAACAAGCATCAATACATTCTTCATAACATGATTTCTATCAAATCCTATAATCCATCAAAGCATAACTTTATCATATTAAATTTATAACATAAAAGAACTTAAATCAAATAAAAACATTTAGCATACAACCCTAATTCTTGCAATGTAGAGCCCGAAGACCCAAACACATACATATCACTTACATCGTGTCCTTAGAGCGTTTTCACACATAAGTTCTTCCTCTTCAATACCTTTAAAACCATTAAATAAATAATCATCAACAATTATAGACTATCAACCTCATTTCTACACTTCATTACTCACATAGAGTCTGGCACAATTAATTCTCATAATAGAATTCTAACAAATCAGTTAACAGCTTTAGAAACCAAAAATTAAATAACAATAGTTGAGTCTGACACACTTTCAAAACATAACCAATCATCAACTTAACAATCCCAAACTCAACCTAGTTTAAATATCATTAACATTTTTCCATAAACAACACAATCTCTCAATATAGTATTTTTAAAGAGAATACACTTCTTCGATCCAAACACAACCTCTTAATATAGTATTTTGACAGAGAATACACTCCTTGGGTCCAAAATCGATAAGAGCAGAAAACATCATAATGAACTTCTCACATAATTTATCATAGAGAAATCAACTTCAATCAACCAAGCATACATCAACCAGAGGTTCACAACAACACAGAGAGCATTTATCAAGGCAGCAATATATAGTGGCTTAATCCAATTTCCAGAATATGTCCATCCGAGATATTCAAAACAGAGAACATCCTTAATTCATGATCATCTACTCTTAACAATCATCTTATAAATCCATAAAAGAATTAAGGAAATATTCTTACCTGAAGGACCTAGGAGCAGTTGCTCCACCCTTCCAATTCCAAAATTCACCCGAGGAAGAGACACAAGAGCTCCCTTTCTCTCTCATCTTCATGGCTTCTTCTTCTTCTCACAGTTTCTCACTCGGGCCTTAGCTCCTTCTCACCACTGAACCATTCCAACCACACCTACACATACACTCGGTTCATCCAGAAGCGGACTCAATGAACCAATAGGGTTCGACAAGGAGACCGAGAAGCCAAACATGCAAGAGACCTTACCACAATCGGAGAAGACGCTGCCACTTCTGTTCACTTCGAAATCCCTTTCCAGCTTCGTCAAACTATTCACCTTGGTTTGGGGCTGCAAACTCCAGCTTGCAGGAACCTCGTTCCAATCGTCCCGTGGGCTCAGTTATTCCGAGCCCTAGACCCATGGCTTGATGCACTCCCTCCTCTCGTCGACACACATAACCTGCTAGAGCTCGCTCGCCCTCCCACAATTCGCGGAGAAGCTCACCCTGAGGGTGCTTCGTTCTCCCGAGTCCTTCTATCGCCTATGCCCTCTCATCTCTCTCTCACCCTAGTCTCCCTCTCCTTTCTCAAAAATAGCCACGGCCCATTTTCCTTTTTTTTCTAATGGAAATCTCCCCTGTTTTAATTAGAATTGGCCTCTCACTCAAACCGAACCGGTGAAAACCGGTTTAAACCTCCCCCATTTTTCCTTTTTGTTTCTCCTTTAAATTTTAATTCCATTTACTTTATTTTAATTTATTTAATTAATCCCCCCTTTGAATTTATTGCCAATAAATCCTTAATCAAATATCTCACTTAATCCATTCTAATAATTCCATCAAATAAATCCTCAATAATTATTCAAATAATCCTAATACACCCAATTAATTTTCCAATTATATTAACTTAATTCCGTTATAAGAAATCAGGGTATTACAGACAACCCTCAAGAACCCACTAGAGAGAAACCCCTAATTCTTCAATTTCTATAATCAAAATTCAACAACCACTAAACAAAAACTTTAACCCTAAACTAAATAACCAACATAATGGCAAAACTGTAAATATATCAAAGTTTCAAATTAAACAATTTAAAATTACAAACTAGAGTGATCCCATGGCACATCAATTACCAGGCTAACAGACTTATCTCCCATAGGCTTAATCTTTGTTACAGTCTATCATCAACCCTTCGTATTTTTCTTTACATATGTTTGTTTCTGTTTCATTCTTTCTTACATGAAAACATATGCATGATAATCATTTTCGGTTCTTAAAAAAACGTTTTTCATAATGCATGAGACATACACCTAATACATAATAACAATGTGACATGCATGAACAACACATAATAACCGTAAACATATCCTCGATCCATGTCTCAACATAAATAATAACCAACAAGTAGTAAACATATCATTGATCACAGTTCAATGTCCCAATCATAACTGTAAACATAACCAGCAAGCAATAAACATATCATCAATTCAAGTTTCAACATAAACAATAAACAACAAACAATAATCAGATCTTCAATCAACAGCCCGTAGGCGTCACAATAGAATATCATCATAACACTACCTTACCCTAGCACTTTATGATGCAGGCCAATGGCCAAACATATGCAAACATCTCTTTCCTGAAGTTCTTAGTGGAGTCTGTTCAATCACAATATCCGATCCTTTACTCCAACATGTTTGTTTCCCTTGAAATTAAAAGAATTGGGTTAACAATAAAAGAATGAAACTTTATCAACTACACTTTGTTTCAAAGACTTAGAAATAGTTTCATGACTCTATCGTTCATCACCATCAACCATCAACTTTTACAAAATTCTAACTATAGAAAACATACCTTTAGAGAGCATGAGAGAAAATCTATCAACTTTGCGGTTCAAGGATGATTAGTGTTTCAACCCAATCATTCGTATTTATAGACCAATAATCTATGAATCCCACGAAAGAAAATCTCACAGTTAATGCTTCTTAATATTATAATTTCCCTATCAATTTGACAATCAAATCGTAACTCATGGATTCTGTGAACAAAGACGTTTTTAATGTGACCATAAAATTACAGTAGACGTGCGAGCTTCTGCTGTGAACATCCGCTCGTCTTTCTCCTCCAATGACAATCTATCACATTTGCATTATACACTCAATTTTGTAGACATCAACGTGTTCGCGGACACAACGCTTTCACGGATGCCAACATTTTTTGCGAACACCTCATCTTGCATATACCTTCTAAATTATCCGCCAATCGCTATCTACCACATACGCCCATCCTTTCGCAGATATCTCTCCCACATACACCAAAGCTTCTGCAGACGCCAACAATTTCGTGGACACCTCATTCACATATCCCTTTTAAAATGTCTATCAATCGCTGTCTACCAAGTACACATCCTTTCACAAATACTTCAATTCAACTATGATGTTTTACTCATTTTACTTATCTGCTGCAGATGTGCTCCTTTTCGCATATATTTGGTTTCCACATGCTTTAATCCAAACGATGACATTTTCTTCCATTTACTTATCCACCATGGATGCATTTCCTTCCATGGATACGTTCCTTATCATAATACGACGTCGTCTATTATGTGGATACATTGCTTTTCATGGACACATTCTTTTTTTTGGGACACGATCCTTTCTACAGTGTCATTGTTCACCGTGGCACACTCTCTTTATAATACGACGTCGACATTCTGCATGAAAGATCATAATTAACCTAAGAAGGGGGTGAATTAGGTCTTTAAACTTTTTTGTGCCATTATTGATTTCTCCAACCATAATGGATTTAATACAATTAATTGCTTATCCAACACAATATTAACAAGCTATAAGAGAAGGATTAGAGAATACAAAACTAAGTTGTTAACATGGTTCAGTAAAGCACATCTACGTCCGCGCTTCAGGTTCTACTTTGAAGGTGTATTCGCTTCAACTGCTCGGGTTACACTTTATTGAACTTCACAGGTGTCAATCGTACCGTTACTACAACTGATTCTTAGGGAGTTACCCTTCTCGTTTGAGTACAATTTTCTCTCGAAAATAAAGCTCTCAAGCCTTAACACAACCGTTTAATTACAAGTGCTCACAATAGAATTAGGATGGTTGTGTTTCGAACTCAATATGTAAGCAAGAATTTGTGTTGGAATTTCGGCAAAGTTTCGACACTTTTTCACATTTGTTCCTCCATCCTCGGAGTGCCTTCTATTTATAGTTTCTCTGCTTTTTTTGTCAACCTAATGTTTTTGGTCAACCTCATCCGACCGTTGAAAAACTTTCCATTACACTTTTTTGGGCAATTTCGGTCACTGGGCTCGACCGGAGGATCGACTGCGACGCGTTCGAAAAACCTTTGAAACTTATTGCTACGCTCTTTCGATACCACTTATCCGAAACCGTCGACCGCTTCTCTACCGCAAAATCCCCAAATCTTACAGATTCAAAATATGTGCCATGTTCAGTCCAAAACTTTTGACCGAGTCTTCAACAGCATCGCGTCTGCAAAAATGCCAAATCTTACAGATTTGTTTTGTGGTGCATTTTCAGTTGCCAAACTTGACTGGATTTTTGACCGCGTCTTGTCCATAAAATCGCCAAATATTACATATTCAAAATGTGGCGCATTATTGGACGAGGTCTTCCATTGCAACCTCAACTGTGTCAAGACCGCAAAATCATCAAATATTACAAATTGAAAATTCGATCTTTTTTCAGTCGAGTTCTTCATCCGCAGCTTCAACGTGTCACGATCGAAAAGCCATGGAATGCACAGCTTGAAATATTGTGATACGTTTCTCGAATCCTCGCTTCGTCCAAAACACGAAACTTGAATATGTGAAGTATTTCGGTCGACTTCCACGATCGGGTCTTTGACCGCGTCATGTCTGAAAACTTCTAGAATGAAATACTTGACTTCCGACCCACACATCTCGAATTCTCTAAGTCCCACAAGGATATTTACTCACTACATGGACTTAGATAAACTCATTAGACAATAATAATACCCTCATTAATGGTATTTTCAATATAAGCGTAATGTTTGCATATAATATAAATTCAACGGCGAACCTGTAAATGGCGATTGAAATGCGAACGGCGAACCTGAGGCTGAGATTGAAGTGCGAACGAAGAACATGAGGCTGCAAACGGTGATTGAACGGCGAACCTGCGAGGTCTAGATTTTGGATTTAAGGGCTGCGATTTCTGATTTAAGGTTTGATTTCTGATTTATGGTTTGATTTTTGATTTAGGTTTGATTTCTGATTTAGTGGCAATGTTGTAGTATTCTTTCTTGTTCCTCAATAGGCATGCACCTTCGCTTTATGGGATCTACTCCCTGGCTGAATAAGTATGGCTCATTCTATAGATAATATTTGTCTCATGAACAGATTTCTTCTTTTGTTGGTTTGACAAGTTTGGTGGAAATGTTCCATTTACCAAATAATTCACTATGTCTACGGACCATGGCACATTGTTAATCTGGACTCCTAACAATTTCTCCCAAAGGAAAATTGTATGTCATCTTTGCAATCTATTTTTTCCTCTAATCTAGATAAATGGTTGGCAATTTGATTTTCAATGTCTCTGACCTACGTCTAGAATTCTTGTAGTAGTAGCGTCCATTTTATAAGCCTCAGTTTTGCATCTTTCTTAACTATAAAGATACTTGATTACTTTTGTTATACTGCAGGTTGGGACGCATGGCAAGAAGCTTAAGCTACTGGATAAAACTGAATCTGAGCAAATGTAACACCTACTTCATTAATATCCTATAAGTCTAAGGGTATGAACTTTTCAAGCCTTTCTAGAACTTCTAGTACAAAGACGGCATTTGGCATCAGGTTGGGAAAACATGACAAAATCAGGTTGGGAATAAGTGTTGGTTTTTAGGTTCCCTCGCACGGCGGAATTACCGATGTTCACAACAACAGTAACGTACGTAACCTATGTATCATGAAAAAACAATTTTATCATGAACATAAAAATGGATCGTTGTTATAATATATTAATAATAATATGTATTTAGATCTAATCTAAAAATAAAGAATGTTACCTTTGTAGCTCACTTCACACGGGTACTAAATCAACTGTCGATCTTCTCCGCCAATCCTCCTTACCTCAAATAAGCACGTGTGGGCGTGATGAACGAAACAAGATAACACTCAATTTATGATAGATCGTATTCTCAACACATGAGACGATCTATTTGGATTTAGAAAACAATTTTCTAAAGCCAACACGGAAGACAAAAATTTTCTCTCAAAATGGATTTCTTTTTCAAAGATTTCAAAAACTCAAAAAACTCTTTTGCTAATGAAATTTGACCTCTATTTATAGTGGTATTTCTCCATAATGGACATTATGGCATTTAGAGAAAAAACCCTATAAATTTCTCATTACATTTATAAAAATGTTATGAAAATCAAAAGTCTTTTCACCATATTTCAACACTTGGCACATTTAAGTTATAATACATTTATAACAAAAATGTTATGGGAAATAAAAGATCATTACATTAAATCAAATTTGACATTAATTCAAATTTGACAAAATCTATTTTAAAAACTATTTTTAAAAGTTACTTTATATTTATTACTTTATTGAATAATCAATAATTCAATTTGTTTCATTTAATGAAACATAACAAATATATTAACTTTGACAACTTTTGTCATTTTGTCTTAATTAATTGAATAATCAATAATTCAATTATTTCATCTAATGAAAAAATAATAATAATAAACTTATTATTGAGTGTATTAAATAATTAATTCATAATTAATTATTTAATCTTATTAGTTCATTTTTCTATTATTCGAATAATGATAGAAGGTGACAAAGGGACCGATAGATCTATAGTTTTAAGCTCCAATAATATTTTGTTAACTAATATAAACTCTTTATATTAATTAACATAATTATTAACTCTAAAGTAATTCCACTAAATACTTAGAGTTGCACTCTCAAAACTATAGAGTATTTTTACTTAAAGTAATGTCCATTGATATAGTCATTACATATGCATTAACCCTCCATTTAGATTCGCAATATAGCTAGGTTTATCATCCGTTAATCTCTCATATTGCTTCTTTATCCTTGACTACTATTAGTTCTTAATTAAATAATTAATTCATAACGATTATGAATTACGGGCTAATTATTCAATCCTTGAACTAACAAACAAGGGAATCTATGGAATGGATTTCATTGTATCGATATTAACATTCTCAGCTATTCATTTTAATTTAGTCCCAATATACAAGGTATACGAATCGTAACTTGTACAAAACTTTACC